>JAWPHD010002980.1:0-233171 GCA_037043455.1 Cyrtodaria siliqua
CCTAAACGACTTGTTGGATTTCTACAAAATTTGGCAGGAAGCCTCAGTATGATGTCTAGTTGTGCAAAGCATGGTATATCAATGAAAGTTTGGACGAGTTCGAAAACCAGCTAGATCTAGTTAGTAACAACAGGTTTATATGGCCCTTGATTTGTTGAAAAATGCTATATTGTATTTTCCTTTGTTAAATCTGTAGTTACTTCATTTTTTATCTGATCTTTACCATATTTGTTTAGAATGTTAATAGAATGGCATTTTGTTTTTAAATGTCATCTCAGCAAACGGCAAACTCGATTGTTTTTAGTTACTAAAATGTTTACAAACTTCATTTAAGCGTCATTGACCTTTTTATTTTTATGTCCAGCCCCCGTTAGGCGAGACATGTAAATCCACGGATTTCTTTTTTTTTTTATTTTTTTTTTTTTTTTATTTTTTTTTATTAATTATCTCTACTGGCCAAGTTCGAAAACCAGTCAGATCGGACCAGTAATGGCGGAGTTATGGCTCTTGATTTAGTTAAAAATGCTATATTTTGCCTCTTTAAGACGATAGTCACTCACTTCATTGATGTTATAAGAGCAATATATATTAGCCAGTAGAGCGTCCACAGGCCCTCTTGGGCCTCTTGTTTTTTTAAGTTTTTTAAACTTTTTTTTAGCCTATGTTGGACCAGTCGGACCAGTAACAGAGAAGTTATCGCTCTTGATTTAGTTAGAAATGCTATATTTTGCCTCGTTAATATGGTAGGGCCTTCATTTTTCATCTGATCTTTACCAAACTTTACCAGATTCTTTAGTTATGGCCCTTGATTTAGTAAAAAAGCTTTTTTTTGCCCGAAACTTTCAAAAAACCATAAATGGCAGTCACTCGCTTCATTGATGTTATAAGAGCCATATTAGCCAGTAGAGCATGGGCCTCTTGTTTAATATACTGATTAATAAAATCGAATTAAATATCAAATAAAATGTGGAAGTTTAATCTAAAATAATATCAAAAACTTTTACTTATTTATTAAACCTGTCATATATATTATATACATGTATATCAAATAATGGTATTGAATTGAATTGGAGTTTTAAGGCGCAACCAACACATGAAAGGTTATATGGCGCCTAACAGGAATGAACATACCAGGCTCATCCTCCATGTACATCGAGATAAAATATGGAGAACAAATATGGAGAACAGGCCTATAACCTTCTCACACTGAACTGCAGAGTTGCAGAGTTGCTGCAAATTCTATTGTAGACCCTCCATTTACACTGGAGCAATTATAGTTTTTCAGTCACTGCTCTAGTGATATGAGCGAGATGGCACCTGAAACAATGCAGGGGTCATGATGAAGACCTTTAATGAGCATGAACAAAAAATGATAAAATGAACTTGAATTTGGGTTTTTCTACCCTTCTGCCTTCCCCTCCAACGGGATCTGCAATGGCCCTATTCTTTGCCCCGTAACCAAACACTCACTCCCCCCCCCCCCCCCCCCCCCCCCCCCCCCCCCCCCCCCCCCCCCCCCCCCCCCCCCCCCCCCCCCCGGAACCATATGGGGCAAATTATGGTATTGGAAGGACATATATTGTGCGACATCATTCATCATGATTAGTCTGTTTGTATAAATTCTATTCTAAACATATTTCGTGCTAGGCTATGTCTGTAGGATGTCTGTGATAAACTGGTAGAACAGGAATATAGACATGTATGGACTGAATTATGACAGTAATCTGGTTACCTTGGCAAAACAGTGTTAACTTTATTGACTGTTAATCTTCTGTCTAATTAATTATGTTTGTCTAAAAGCAATCTAATTCAGTGACAGGAAAATAAGGAGTGACATAGGGAATATTAAACTGCTGGGAGCGATAATCTAGTGATGGTAGGCGTGTGGTTCTTTTAACAAATGAGCGGATGCTAGTGAGTGAAAAAAAATTGCTCTTATTACCTGGAAATACAGTAGTCAAGAAAAGAAAAATTAATGACGGTTTAACCCTTAACGCGCTACATGCATGTATATATATAATGGACTGTTCTTTCTTCATCTTTCATCCGTTTTTGCACACAATATGACCTATTTATGAGTCGACATGCCGTAAAACACCATTCATTCATCTGAATTAAGACCATTCCATTTATATGTGACAAAGGGGTGTTTTGGGGGAAATGACTGATCAGCAGCCGGATTTTGTAAACCCTGATCAGCCTGCGAGTTATCTGGGTTTACAATGGACGCAAAAGCTATTATATATGGTCGTGCTTAACGGGTTACAGGTTAATGACTGTTTAACAGATAACTATTGGTCATGGATACTCCCATTGTTAAGTTAATAAAGAGTGGTCAAGGACAATAACATTGTTTATTACTCCCAATGGGTAGATTAAATGTTTAAATATTTCATAATTGTACCAGTTCACTCTCGTTTAGCAGCTTTGTTTGTTAATTATTGTTTGTGTGTATGTAAAGGGCGACATTTGTATATATAGAGATTATAGTGTCAGCAGCAGCACCGTTGAGAGAATTTTATCGGAATAGGTTAATTATTAGTTTATTTAGTTGTATGTTGAGTGAATGCTTTTAGATGTAATCAATTTTTCTATGAGGTTGGTAAGCCACTTGGATGTAGTTAACGGTAACTTTGTGGTAATTTTATCTGTTGCGTAAATGATGACAGTCATTTATTTAAAATTTGCATGTGGTTACACATGATTTAAAGGGACACATGGCAATCGTGATATTTGTATCTAACATTGAAATTAGCATCACGTTTTATTTTATCCAGTATTATTTTGACTTCAAAATTGCTTGCATATAATTAAATAAAGTTTTTTGTTTTCTTCATTATTCTACTGTAGGTTCAAATATATTATTGGTGCAATATAATCAACAGTTGATAATATGCAAAAAAAAATTTGCTTTGAACTATTCTAATAATTAATATTAATGGTTGAACAAATACAAGTTTTGTAGAAAAACTAACGGGACGCCACAATTTTTTATAATATCAAGATTGCCGTGTGTCCCTTTAAGATAAATTTGAAGAATATGGATTCACAGAATAATATTATTTATGCCTGTTTCAGGTTTTGATGTGCAATGTAGTGACGAATGGAAGAAGACAAATGCAACAGTGTTCTCAGTATGTAAATAAAAAAGGTAAGCATTACATACATTAATTTTTGTTAAATATTTTCTCTTTCACTATATATATAATATCATGATGAATGAGCAAATGGCCAAAAATCTGCTCTGATTTATCAGTAGCTATGCTGAGGCACACCGAGGCAGTTGCCTCGGTAGAATTTTGGGGATGTACATACTTATAAATAACTTCAATATCGATAAATAATCAATCATTGACAAAAACGTCTTGCTTTAAACCCAAAATCTTGTCACGGACATGCTTTAAAATGCAGGAAATCTCATGAAGAAATCGCAAAAAATCTGGAGTGTTACAGAGGGGTGGGTACATGCCTCCATAGAAATCGATTTGCCTCGGTTTAAATTTCAGGGCTGGTTACGGGCCTGTTTATAACCTTATGTTACTGAACAAATTTAATCTCAATAACGTGGTTAACTATGAAGCTGCTCATTATTTTGATTGGTTCCCCTTCATTATTTTGATTGGTTCCCTTCATTATTTTGAATGGTTCCCTTCATTATTTTGATTGGTTCCCTTCATTATTTTGACCTTTGTTATTGTATTTCATGAGGAGTACAGTGGGGAAATGAACACAACAATAATCTGAATGTATGCTGTTATATGTAGAATTAAACTTAAATTGTTCAAAATGAAATAGGTCTGTCTATATAAATGTATAGCACCATTAAACTGAAAATTGATTTAAGGGTTTTACTCTTTTTTCTCATCATTTGGAAGCCCCCAAATGAATTAAACTTAGTAAAAAGTTAATAACAATATGACATATTATTTTAAAAAAAAAAAAAGAAGAAAAGACTTATAGAGAAATAGCGCAGACAAGATTTTTAACAGATCGCCAGACCAACCGACCAGCCTAAAAGTTATAGAGAAATAGCGCAGACAAGAATTTAACAGACCGCCAGACCAACCGACCAGCCTATACAGCGTGACTCCTGTATACCCCTTCAAAATTTGTTTGCAGGGGTATAAATATGCGGAATGGACACATAAAACCTTGTGAAATCTGGTATTTTCCTCAGAATTCCTTTGAGATGATATAAGTTGCATTGATGTCCGATATCCATATATGCAAGTGAATCTTGGTGAAATTGCGTCTTTCATAATGGCAATGCAATCAAGTTTGACAGTTTGAACAAATTTCACAGTGTTTCAATCTAGGATCATAAGATACACTTCACAGCGAATCACACACTTTACCCTTTCACGCCGAGTGAGGAATTTACAAATTGCATACTTACGCGGTGTTTTGATGATAAAAACTACTCGGAGTGGAATCAGCTTCACGAAAAGCTCTCGGCGTACTTACGCCACAATCCTTCGCGTAGACATAACTCAGAGTTCGCAAGTCGAAACTGCACAGGTAATGGGTGTCAACTTTTATACCCTCCGCAAAGTGGGGGGTATACTGGAATCACTTGTCCGTCTGTAGACGCAATTCTTGTCCGGGGCTATTTCTCTAAAACTCCTTGTTAGAATTTAGCGAAACTTGCTAGGAAGTATCAATATCAAGTGGATTTGTACATACTGTCATGAGTTCCAGTTCACAAAATTTCCAATGAGTTATGGCCCTTTGTATTTTTAATACATTTCATACTTGGTAGTGAAATAGAAACTCTTGTCCACGCTATTTTCTCTAAAACCCCATGTTATAATGTCATGAAACTTGCTACGAAGCATCAATATCAAGTGAATATACGCATATTGTTCTGACGTTCCGGTTCGATAATTTTCCACTGAGTTATGGCCCTTTGTATTTCTAATATGTGTATATATATATAATACAAAATTCTTGTCCGGGATATTTCTCTAAAACTCCTTCTTAGAATTTATTGAAACTTGCTAGAAGTATCAATATCAAGTGGAGATGTTCATACTGTCATGACGTTCCGGTTCAATAATTTTTCACTGAGTTATGGCCCTTTGTATTTTTAATGCATTTCATACATGGTAGTCAAATAGAAAATTCTTGTTCGGGGCTATTTCTCTAAAAATCCATGTTATAATTTCGTGAAACTTGTTACAAAAGCATCATAACAGTGAAGATGCGCATATTATCGTGACGTTCCAGTTCGATAATTTTCCACTCAGTTAGGGCCCTTTGTATTTTTAATGCATTTCATACTTGGTAGTCAAATAGAAAATTCTTGTCCGGTGCTTTTTCTCTATAATATATGTCTATATATCTTATAGGAACAAAGACTTGTATGTTACCCACTCCCCAACATGTTGCCAGTGGGGGCTATTTGTCCGCCTACGGCGACAGTTTTAGTTCTGATTGCAGTCATTTTTATGCATAATAATTATTCAATAACTTTGGAAAAAAATGGAAGCAGAAGGACAATTAGACTTTTATTTTCAGAAAATCGGAAGTGGCAAAATTCGAATGCCCGGATTATGGATACTGGGTCATGATAGTTGTAATGATGGTTCCTATTACCGTGCGTTGCGGCGACTGAACATAAAATTCAATTAGTAATACTGAAAATTATAATTTTAATTAATCGTTATTTGTAACAAGTTTTTACTAGTCTGCTTATTATTATTTGGTCAGAAACAATCAGTAAAAAAATATATGGCCATGGATTATGGGTATTTATGTCGTTGAAGAACTTTTGCTTTTGATAACAAAAATGAAAAAAACTTGTGATTAAATGCATTAAACGTTTGAAATACTTATTTGTTTCGAAATTTATTTATTGTATTTATCAGTCTTGTCAGCTTTGCACAGAAAAGATGTACTCGCCTCTCATTGTTGGTACTTTTTCTGGCGATTGATTGCCTTTTCAAGCGCGCTGTCGGACAAGTTGAAAAGTTGTCGGAAAAAGATTTTTTTTTATTCTCAATAATAAATCACCACAGGTGTGCACCTCATGGATAATTGGATTCTGCGTGGAGTAACTCGACCTTATATGGAATTATGCATTCGCACAATATCTTCTAAACCATAACACCTACACTCATGAAGCTTCATAATTACATTGCCCTAGGTGAGAGGAGGAACCCTTTGTCAAAGGTCAAGGTCATGGTGACCTTATATGGGAATATGCATTCCTCACAGTAATTTCAAAACCATAACACCTTCATTCCTAAAACATCATAGATACATTGTATCTTATATGAATTGAATGTTGTTTAACGGCTCATCAACACAGTACAGGTTATTTAGAGCTGCCCCAGAGGAGAGGGGAAGGGTACATAGGAATCCGGGGACCTGCCTTACTCTTATTATCGAATAGATTCCTATGGTTCGTTAACGTGCTCGGAGGATTAGACCGATACACGGGACCGCCCGGTTTGCGTCCCCATCCGACGGACTTATCCTTATATGGAATTGTGCGAATGCACAATATCTTCAAAACCATAACACCTACACTCATGAAACTTCATAATTGCATTGCCCTAGGTGAGAGGAGGAACCCTATTGTTTTGGGGGCCAGTAGTAAACAGTGACCTTATATGGAAATATGCATTCCGCACAATAACTTCAAAATCGTAACACCTACACTCATAAATCTTCAGAGGTACATTTCCCTAGTGTGAGAGGGAGGAACCCTATTGCATTTGGCATCAGTTGGTTAAAGGTCAAGGTTATATATCAGCTTATATAGAAATTTGAATTTTGCATAATAACTTCAAAAACCGTAACACCTACACTCATAAAACTTCATAGGTTCATTGCCCAGGTGAGAGAAGGAGCCCTATTGCTTTTGAGGTCAAAGGTCAAGGTCACAGTGACCTTATAACTTCAAAACTGTAACACCTACACTCATAAAACTTCAGAGGTGCATTACTCTAGGTGAGTAGGAGGAACCCTATTGCTTTTGGGTCAGTAGGTCAAGGTCACTGTCATCTTATGTAGAAAACTGCATTCCTCATGATAACTATATAATTGTAAAACCTACACTTTCAAAACTTCATACATAGATTGCCCATGGTGAGTGGAGAAACCCTACTGTGTTTGGGGTCCAGTAGGTCAAATGTCAAGGTCACCATCATCTTATTTGGAAATATTAATTCTACATGATAACTTCAAAACTGTAACACCTACACTCATGACATTTCATAAAGAAGGAACCCTATTGCTTTTGGGGTCAAAGGTGTCACTGACTTTATATGTAAATATGAATTCCGCATAATAATTTCAAAACTGTAACACCTACACTCATAAAAATTGATATGTACATTGCCCTAGGTGAAAGGAGAAACCATATTTCTTTTGGGGTCAGTAGGTCAAAGGTCACTGTCATCTTATATTGAAATATGCATTCCGCACAATAACTTTAAAACCGTAACACCTACCCTCATAAAACTTCATAGGTACATTGCCCTAGGTGGAAGGATGAACTCTATTGTTTTTTAGGCCAGTAGGTCAAAGGTCAAGGTCACCATGACCTTATATGGAAATAGACATTCAATCTGATAACTTCGAAACCATAATACCTACACTGAAACTTCATAGCTACATTGCCTTTGGTGAGAGAAGGAACCCTATTGACAAGGTTCGCACAGCCTTAAAAAGTCCTTAAATTTCAGAATTAGCCCTTAAAAGTCCTTAAATCCACTCCAGCCGTAAAAAGTCCTTAAAAAGCCCTTAAATTCTGACAAAATATCATTAAAGGTCCTTGAATTTCATAATCGGTCGATTAATTATACAAGAGGAATAATATCTGACGTAGTTAAAAAAAATCGGCAAAAAAAGAAAATTTCGGTGATATTTTAATCATTGCCGGTAATAAAATAACATTCGTGCACCTGTTCCATATCTCAGTCTATCATGGTTATCACTATATCCGGTTATATGAATCGGCTGTTTTCATTGGATATCGTATTTCTACAAACCAATCACTGTTGCCGCTACACTTGGGTTTTTTCTCTTATAAAAATGCAAATGGCCCTGGGTCTCGTTGAAAAATCAATCATGCCTGGCAAATGTTTGTTCAACCAGAAGTGGTTTGCGAGTTATAAGTGGTTGAGTGAAGTCAGGGGAGACAAGCACAAAGCGTACTGCGAATGTTGTCGCAAGTCTATAGATTTAGGTAAAATGGGGGAAAGCGCGACTAAATCTCACGCTAAAAGCGAAAGACACATATATTTAACTCGAAAAGATCTTAAATGAGGAACAATCAGAAAACTCTGAATATTTACAAGTACATTGTATAATCAGTACAAAGCAAGTTATAAGTGCAGTACAAGACTTGAACAGATACAGTAGAACATAAAATTGATAAAGGTAAGATTAATATTATGAGTTAAACCGGGCATAAAAATGGGTTATTAGAGCCTTAAAAGTCCTTAAACAGTCCTAAATTTCATAATGGTAATTCTGTATGAACTATGATTGATTATGGTTCAGTGGGACAACGGTCAAGGTGGCCATGATCTTATATGGAAATAGGCATTCCTCACGATAACTTCGAAACTATAACACCCACACTCAAGAAATTTCATAGGTATATTGACTTTGGTGGGAGGAGGAACCCTAAGTGATTTTGGGTCATTTGGTCAAAGGGCAAGGTCACCATGACATTATATGGAAATAGGCATTTTGTGGGTTAACTTCAAAACCATAACACCTACACTCGTGAAACATTGCCCTTGGTAAGAGAAAATATTATATTTCATTGGGGTTAGCAGGTCAATGGTCAAGGTCGCTATGACATTATATGGTAATATGAATTCTGCGCAATAACATCAAGACCATAACAACCCCACTGATGAAACTTTGCATGTGTGTTGGCAAGAGGAAGAGCCTTATTTTCTTTGGGGTCAGTAGGCCAAATGTCAAGGTCACCATGACCTTATATGACCACATTCTGCCACAACACTTACACTCATGAAACTTCATAGATATATTGTGTTCGGTCAGAGGAGAAACCCGGTTGCTTTTGTGGTCAGTAGGTCAAAGGTCAAGGTCACCAGTACATATTCCAAGTGATAACTGCAGGAGTATAATACCTACATTCATGAAACTTTGTAGATTCATTGCCCTTGGTGAGAGGAGGAACCCTATCACTTTTGGGCTTAGTAGGTCAAAGGTCAAGGTCACCATGTCTTCACATGGACCTACACATTGCAAATGACAATCCTGGAAATATGATACCCTCACTTATTAAACTTCATAGGTGCATTGTTCTTGGTCAGAGGAGAAAGCCTATTACTTTTGGGTTCAGTAGGTCATCAAGGTCACATTGAACTGACAATGACTGAATCCTAAGACATTTTCCTCGCTGTAACTTGTAACTATTAGACAGACAATTTTGAAACTTTACAGAAATAGTACCCGTGTTAAAACAACAACCTCTATTAATTTTAAGCTTAACAGGTCAGATGTCAATGTCACTGTGATCTTATCATGACAAATTCCTTCCCAGCTGTTATTCAAGAATATTTGATCTACAGTCTTGAAACTTTATACCTAGGAAATGCTTTTTTAACATAAAAACGTTAGGAAACGGGTGTATATATAATATAGGTAAAATTCATTCATAGAAGAAAGTGGGACAAATTAAAAAAGTACTGATGGGAAGTTTATGTCGACAACCCTTGATAAAAGAGCCTTTTTAGCCAGTAGATCATCCACAGGCCCTCTTGGACCTCTTGTTTATTATGTCCATTACTCTGATACCAGAAGCAGTACAGCTTTTAAACTTCATACACACTTACATCTATATGACAGCAATATGTTCCTACCCAAATCAGGTCAGTATAAATGACCTTGACCTACTTTTTACACTTTGTTATTTTACATTGAAATTTTACATTGACGGTTTTAGATCACCTGAGCCGAAGGCTCAAGGTGATCTATTAGGATCACTCTTCGTCCGTCGTCCGTCGTCGTTAACTTTTGCTTGAAATGACTTCTCCTCAGAAATCATTTGGCCAATTTTGACCAAACTTCACATGGATGATCCTTAGATGAATGTTTTTTATAATTAGGTCAAGCGACCTCCAAGATGGCCGCCATTACCATATATGGTCGAAACCTTAAAAAATCTTCTTGAACTGCTGGACAGATTTTGACAGTTTTTCTTTTAAAATAATTGCAAATGCCTAAACTATCAAATTTGTTCAAATGAAGTCCCCGGGTTCAAAAATGGCCGTGCCCCGGGGGTCAAAAGTTTGTATATGGAGATTTTGCATGTTTTTCATAGATAGGATTTTTTTTTAAAAATCTTCTTTTCTGAAAAATGCCATATTGAGCCTTGTGAACACTCTAGCACCTTCATTTATTATTTGATCTTTACGAAACTTTACCAGTGTCTTTATATCATTGACTGCTCCGACAAGTTCGAAAACCAGCCAGATCGGATACATTTCACCGGAGTTATGACCCTTGTTTTCCTGAAAAATTCCATTTTCTGCCTTGTGAACACTGTAGCACCTTTATTTATTATTTGATTTTTACCAAACTTTTACAGATTGTTAATATTAATGAAAGCTCGGACATGTTCGAAAACCAGCCAAATTGGATTGGTAACACCAGAGTTATGGCCCTTCCTTTGCTGAAAAATGCCGTTTTAAGCCTTGTGAACACTCTAGCACCTTCGTTTATTATTTGATCTTTATGAAACTTTGCAAGTGTCTTTATATCAATGAAAGCTTGGACAAGTTTGAAAACCAGCCAGATGGGATAAATTTCACCGAAGTTATGGCCCTTTTTTAGCTCTACTGATCAGAGATCAGCAGAGCTTATGCCGTGGTGCGGAGTCCGTCGTCCGTCCGTCCGTCCGTCCGTCTGTCCGTCTGTCCGTCTGTCTGTCCGTAAACTTTTATTTGTAGCGACTTCACAGCTGAAACTACTGGATGGATATTCATGAAACTTTACAGAAATGTTGCCCATAAAGTCTAGTTGATCCTAGCAAAAATTCATGTTGATGTGAAATCCAAGATGGCCGCCAAAGCTAAAAATAGAGTTTTAAAATACAAGTTTGTAGCGACTTCTTCTTGAAAACTATAAGTGATATTGATATGGGACTTTTTCTAAAATGATCAGCATGACATGATGTTGATCCTAGTCAAAAATCGTTTTGATTCAACGTTAAACATGGCTGCCAGCGGCCATCTTTGTTTACATAGAGTTATATAGTAAAAACTTGTAGCGACTTCACAGCTGAAACTACTGGATGGATATTCATGAAACTTTACAGAAATGTTGCCCATAAAGTCTAGTTGATCCTAGCAAAAATTCAAGTTGATGTGAAATCCAAGATGGCCGCCAAAGCTAAAAATAGAGTTTTAAAATACAAGTTTGTAGCGACTTCTTCTTGAAAACTATAAGTGATATTGATATGGGACTTTTTCTAAAATGATCAGCATGACATGATGTTGATCCTAGTCAAAAATCGTTTTGATTCAACGTTAAACATGGCTGCCAGCGGCCATCTTTGTTTACATAGAGTTATATAGTAAAAACTTGTAGCGACTTCACAGCTGAAACTACTGGATGGATATTCATGAAACTTTACAGAAATGTTGCCCATAAAGTCTAGTTGATCCTAGCAAAAATTCATGTTGATGTGAAATCCAAGATGGCCGCCAAAGCTAAAAATAGAGTTTTAAAATACAAGTTTGTAGCGACTTCTTCTTGAAAACTATAAGTGATATTGATATGGGACTTTTTCTAAAATGATCAGCATGACATGATGTTGATCCTAGTCAAACATCGTTTTGATTCAACGTTAAACATGGCTGCCAGCGGCCATCTTTGTTTACATAGAGTTATATAGTAAAAACTTGTAGCGACTACTTTTCTGAAACTACTTGGCGGATTGTCATGAAACTTTACAGGAATGTTGCTCTTGATGTCTGATTGATCCTAGAAAAATTTCAAGTCGGCCGGAAATTCAAGATGGCCGTCACAGCTAAAAATAGATTTTTAAAAAATAAGTTTGTAGCGACTACTTCTTGAAAACTATAAGTGATATTGATATGGGACTTTTTCTAAAATGATCAGCATTACATGATGTTGATCCTAGTCAAAAATCGTTTTGATTCAACGTTAAACATGCCTGCCAGCGGCCATCTTTGTTTACATAGAGTTATATAGTAAAAACTTGTAGCGACTACTCCTCTGAAACTACTTGACGGATGTTCATGAAACTTCACAGGAATGTTGCTCTTGATGTCTAGTTGATCCTAGAAAAATTTCAGGTCGGCCGGAAATTCAAGATGGCCGCCACAGCTAAAAATAGATTTAAAATAAATAAGTTTGTAGCGACTACTTCTTCAAAACAATAAGAGATATTGATATGGGACTTTTTCTAAAATGATCAGTATGACATGATGTTGGTCCTTGTCGAAAATCGTTTTGATTTGACCTTAAACATGGCTGCTTTGTTTACATAGAGTTATATAATGAAAACTTGTAGCGACTACTTCTTTGAAACTACCTGACGGATTTTCATGAAACTTCACAGGAATGTTGCTCTTAATGTCTTATTGATCTTAGCAAAATTTCAGGTCGGCCGGAAATTCAAGATGGCCGCAACGGTTAAAAATAGATTTTCAAAAAACAAGTCTGTAGCGACTACTTCCTGAAATCAAAATCAATCAGTAGAGCTTCAAGGTCATTGACCTCTTGTTTTTTATGCCGTGATGGATTTGATGAAAGTTAGCAGGAAGCATTGGTATGATTATTTAGTTGTGCCTATTGCGATTTTTTCAGTTTCGTTTTTGATGGAGTTACGGCCCTTGACATTTCTTGTCGATGACATTACTTGTCGGCGCTACTTTTCCTATTGTCGGCGCTACTTTTCCTAAACGCCTTGTTGGCAGGAAGCATCGGTAAGATGTCTAATTGTGCATATCGCGCTTTTGTTCCAGCTCGCTGATTCTTCACAGAGTTATGGCCCTTTGATATTTTTTACTTTAAATTTCTTGTAGGCGCTACTCCTCCTAAACGCCTTTTGGATTTCTACGAAATTTGGCAGGAAATCTAGGTATGGTGTCTGGTTGTGCGAATTGCGATATATCAGTGAAATATTGGACAAGTTCGAAAAAAAGAAGTACTGATGGGAATTTTATGACAACCCTTGATATAAGAGCCGTTTTAGCCAGTAGAGCGTCTATTGGGCCTCTTGTTTTAGGAAGTGTGTGAGTGTGTGTCAGGGGTGGGTGGGGGAGGGGGTGTCCTATTATTAGAGGAAATACAGTATTGGAATTTATTTTGATAGGCCTTATGCCGTGGTGAATTGTGATTCTGTCTGTTAACTTTCTTTATGACAACCACTCCTCTAATTTGGTCCAATTTGTCTTAAACTTTACAGGAATATTAATGCATGTGATGTCTGTAGTTGGTCCTAAATGCAATTCAAGTATTGATTTTGAACCATTAACAAAACAACTGGCAAGATGATTTTGTTTATTTAAACGCAATTCATTTTGATTCAGTTTGTTTGGTGTTTTACATCTTTTTAGCACATGTTAGGCCATATAATTATGACGGTTGATTTTTTGTGGTAGAGGGCAGACAAACACATTTTTCCTGGGTAGAACCAGTACTGTATACCTCCCACCATCTGTAAGAATTGACACTATTTCACTCGACAAGTTGAGCTCCCAGTGGGATTTGAACCAGCAGCGGTGAGTGGCAAAAAAGTTTTAGACTCAGCATCTTTACTATCCCGGACACGGAAGCGCTTTGTTATATAGAATAAACTTTAATTGTCATGTAATCATTTCTCTAAAAAAAGCTGGATAGCATTTCCATTTAAAAAGTGATGGCTGATTTGGCAATTAAAAACAAAAGACAAAGTTGTGATTATTTCTTTTCCAGAATCATAAGTCGTATTGATTTGGAATGTTTACCAGCATAAATGCATGACCTGTAGTTGGCCCTAAACACAACTTGTTTGATTCAACATCAAGTGTGGCCGCCAGTTATAATCTTCGATTACTTGAATTGAATTGGAATTATAGTCACACCAACAGCTACTTAAGGTGATATGGCAATTTTTTCAAGCTTCCATTGCTGGAGGAAGACCCCAGGTGCCACTCCGGGCAATTTTCATGCACGGGCAGGCACCTGGGTAGAACCACTGATGTTCCGAAAGCCAGCTTGATAGCTTTCTCACATAAAGATTCCTAGACCCACAGCGATGAGGGGCAAGTGATTTCAAGTCAGAGACTCTAACCACGGATGCCCCATCTTTGTTTACTTAGAGTTATATATAGTTAAAACTACATGTAAAATTCCCCTAAAACTTCCAGATAATACTGCAATTATGAGAGTGATTTCAGGCACCAGTAGACTACACTGCGTACTGGGTACCAGTCTACTTAGTCTTATACCTAAGGTATTAGGTTGACCTGAAAAATAAATTGGAAACCGAATACCGAGGGAATGTTGCTGGACTAATATTGAAAATGATATTTAGTTGCTCATAAATAAAATTCATGTCAGTCAGAAATCTGAGTCTGCCATGACGGCTTTAAAATGGATTTTAAAAAAGGAAAGTTTGTGATCCATCTTTCTCTAGAATCGTAATTATACCCCCGCTTTCAGAAGTGGGGCTATATAGGAACCATGTTGTCTGTTAGTCACGTCTTGTCCCGTCTTGTCGCATAGCACATTTTTGTCGCGTCGTGTAACAGTAAAATAAAAAAAGCGTGGGGTATTCATCACCTTCAGCGATAATTCAAGTTAATCCTTATCCCGCTACATATATATAATGGACTGTTCTTTCCATCCCATTTATGTGACAAAGTTACTGATCTGGGTTTACAGTGGACACAAAGGTTATTATAGTTGTGCTTTGCGGGTTAAGTGGGTAAAATGGTATTGATTTGGAACCTTTACTAAAATAACTGGCAGATGACATGTTGTTGGTCCTAAATAAAGTTGTTGTTTCGATGTCAAACATGGCCGGTCCTAAACAGAATTGTTTAGATTTGATATAAAAAATGGCCAGTCCTAAACAAAATTGTTTAGATTCGATGTCAAATTAGCATATGGCTGCCAGTGGCTATCATTGTTTACACAGACTTGTGATCTCTCTAAAACTGTTTGTTAGGATGTTTTTTATTATTAAATTTTGATTTTAAAATAGGACTTCATGGCTGATCTGGCTATTAAAAAATCAGAACCTTTTCAATGGTGTTCTTTAAGGTCATTGACCTCTTGTTATTTCCCTTCACGGATATTGAAATATAAATCCAGGTAATATTTTAAAGACATGACACTGTGAAAAGATCACGGACATTTTACGGACATTTTACAGCTAGAGACAATAACAACCATGTTAATCCTCTACTTTGGAAAATATGTTTTGAGGCCCTGACATAATTTTTTGTAAGTCTACAATGTGCAATGTTTCTTATAATTGCAAAATTTGTTCATTTATTTTTCGAATAGAAACATTTAAATCTGCCAGATTAAAAAAAAAAAGTCTGCTAGTTAAATTAATTTTATTATAACAAATAAGTATTACACAAAAGGCATACACAATTTCGAAATAATTAAGAAATCGGGTTTAAAATTGTTCGTCGGGGCCTAATAATAATAACAGTACATACCAATCTCAAATTTTGTATGAAAATCATCACACTTGCCAAAATGCATGAAAAAAGCAATTATGCTCCTGGTTTTTCTATAGGCTGGTGTTTTGCCTTTAAATACTAGTAATGAGAGGCGTCTGCTTTCAAAATCACACTCACAACTAAGTAAAAGGTATTTCTAAGGTTTATTCTTTCATGTTATTTTCCAGGAGAGTTCTGGGAAATTGCCTTACAGAAGACATAAATAATAAAGACATAATTTGACATAAGGTATTGATTCTGGATTATTGAAAGTACCAACAGCTGCTATCGTGTCACAGACTTGTATGTCATCCTGTGACACTCTTCAGGCAATTAAGTCCTTGTAACTTGAAAGTTTTTTTGTATTAAGAGCTCAAGCATTTATTGGTTGCAGTCAAGAGGTCTGCAGGATGTATGAGGAGACGTCTTGACCGCATCAGAATGAAGAGGTCTGCTGGGGATATAAGGGTCAGTATGTCTGCTAGGGATATAATGTCTGCTTGGGATATTTGCGTTAAGAGGTCTGCTGATGATATATTAAAGAGTCAGTATGTCTGCTATGGATATAATGTCTGCTGGGGATATGTGCGTTAAGAGGTCTGCTGGGGATAAAAGGGTCAATATGTCTGCTGGGGATATTTGCGTTAAGAGGTCTGCTGATGATATATTAAAGAGTCAGTATGTCTGCTAGGGATATAATGTCTGCTGGGGATATGTGCGTTAAGAGGTCTGCTGATGATATATTAAAGAGTCAGTATGTCTGCTATGGATATAATGTCTGCTGGGGATATGTGCGTTAAGAGGTCTGCTGATGATATATTAAAGAGTCAGTATGTCTGCTAGGGATATAATGTCTGCTGGGGATATGTGCGTTAAGAGGTCTGCTGATGATATATTAAAGAGTCAGTATGTCTGCTAGGGATATAATGTCTGCTGGGGATATTTGCGTTAAGAGGTCTGCTGATGATATATTAAAGAGTCAGTATGTCTGCTAGGGATATAATGTCTGCTGGGGATATGTGCGTTAAGAGGTCTGCTGGGGATAAAAGGGTCAATATGTCTGCTGGGGATATTTGCGTTAAGAGGTCTGCTGATGATATATTAAAGAGTCAGTATGTCTGCTAGGGATATAATGTCTGCTGGGGATATGTGCGTTAAGAGGTCTGCTGGGGATAAAAGGGTCAATATGTCTGCTGGGGATATAAGGGTCAAGAAGTCTGCTGGGGATATAAAGGTCAGTATGTCTGCTGGGGATATAAGGGTCAATATGTCTGCTGGGGATATAAGGGTCAATATGTCTGCTTGGATATAAGGGTCATTATGTCTGCTGGGGATATAAGGGTCAATATGTCTGCTTGGATATAAGGGTCAATATGTCTGCTGGGGATATAAGGGTCAGTATGTCTGCTGGGGATATAAGGGTCAGTATGTCTGCTTGGGATATAAGAGTCAATATGTATGCTGGGGATATAAGGGTCAATAGGTCTGCTATGGATATAAGGGTTAAGAGGTCTGCTGTGGATATAAGGGTCAATATATCTGCTTGGGATATAAGGGTCAAGAAGTCTGCTGTGGATATAAGGGTCAGTATGTATGCTGGGGATATAAGGGTCAATATGTCTGCTGGGGATATAAGGGTCAGTATGTCTGCTGGGGATATAAGGGTCAGTATGTCTGCTTGGGATATAAGAGTCAGTATGTATGCTGGGGATATAAGGGTCAATAGGTCTGCTGTGGATATAAGGGTCAAGAGTTATGCTGTGGATATAAGGGTCAAGAGTTTCACTGTGGATATAAGGGTCAAAAGGTCTGCTGGGGATATAAGGGTCAAGAGTTATGCTGTGGATATAAGGATCACACATTCTTCTTGGGATATATGGGTCAAGAGGTCTGCTGGGAATATAATAATCAAGAGTTCTGCTGGGGATTTAAGGGTCAAAAGTTCTGCTGTGGATATTAGGGTCAAGATGTCTGCTTGGGATATAAGGGTCAAGAGGTCTGCTGTGGATATAAGGGTAAAGAGGTCTGCTGTGGACATAAGGGTCAAGAGGTCTGCTGGGGAAATGGGGGTTGAGGTCTGCTGGGGATATAAGGGTCAATACTTCTGCTGGGGATATAAGGGTCAAGATGTCTGCTGGTGATGTAAGTGTAAATTCTTCTGCTGGGGATATAAGGGTCAGTATGTCTGCTGTGAATATTAGGGTTAAAAGGTCTGCTAGGGATATATCTAAGGGTCAAGAGTTCTGCTGGGGATATAAGGCTGAAGAGGTCTGCTGTGGATATAAGGGTCATTATGTCTGCTTGGGGATCATGAGGTCTGCTGGGGATAAACAGGTCAAAAGATCTGCTGGGGGATATAAGGGTCAAAATAGATCTGCAGGGTATGTAAGCATCAAACAGTCTTCTGGAGATATTTGCGTTAAGAGGTCTGCTGATGATATATTAAAGAGTCAGTATGTCTGCTAGGGATATAATGTCTGCTGGGGATATGTGCGTTAAGAGGTCTGCTGATGATATATTAAAGAGTCAGTATGTCTGCTAGGGATATAATGTCTGCTGGGGATATTTGCGTTAAGAGGTCTGCTGATGATATATTAAAGAGTCAGTATGTCTGCTAGGGATATAATGTCTGCTGGGGATATGTGCGTTAAGAGGTCTGCTGGGGATAAAAGGGTCAATATGTCTGCTGGGGATATTTGCGTTAAGAGGTCTGCTGATGATATATTAAAGAGTCAGTATGTCTGCTAGGGATATAATGTCTGCTGGGGATATGTGCGTTAAGAGGTCTGCTGGGGATAAAAGGGTCAATATGTCTGCTGGGGATATAAGGGTCAAGAAGTCTGCTGGGGATATAAAGGTCAGTATGTCTGCTGGGGATATAAGGGTCAATATGTCTGCTGGGGATATAAGGGTCAATATGTCTGCTTGGATATAAGGGTCATTATGTCTGCTGGGGATATAAGGGTCAATATGTCTGCTTGGATATAAGGGTCAATATGTCTGCTGGGGATATAAGGGTCAGTATGTCTGCTGGGGATATAAGGGTCAGTATGTCTGCTTGGGATATAAGAGTCAATATGTATGCTGGGGATATAAGGGTCAATAGGTCTGCTATGGATATAAGGGTCAAGAGGTCAGCTAGGGATATAAGGGTCAATATGTCTGCTGGGCATATAAGGGTCAATATGTCTGCTGTGGATATAAGAGTCAAGAGTTCCACTGTGGAAATAAGGGTTAAGAGGTCTGCTGTGGATATAAGGGTCAATATATCTGCTTGGGATATAAGGGTCAAGAAGTCTGCTGTGGATATAAGGGTCAGTATGTATGCTGGGGATATAAGGGTCAATATGTCTGCTGGGGATATAAGGGTCAGTATGTCTGCTGGGGATATAAGGGTCAGTATGTCTGCTTGGGATATAAGAGTCAGTATGTATGCTGGGGATATAAGGGTCAATAGGTCTGCTGTGGATATAAGGGTCAAGAGTTATGCTGTGGATATAAGGGTCAAGAGTTTCACTGTGGATATAAGGGTCAAAAGGTCTGCTGGGGATATAAGGGTCAAGAGTTATGCTGTGGATATAAGGATCACACATTCTTCTTGGGATATATGGGTCAAGAGGTCTGCTGGGAATATAATAATCAAGAGTTCTGCTGGGGATTTAAGGGTCAAAAGTTCTGCTGTGGATATTAGGGTCAAGATGTCTGCTTGGGATATAAGGGTCAAGAGGTCTGCTGTGGATATAAGGGTAAAGAGGTCTGCTGTGGACATAAGGGTCAAGAGGTCTGCTGGGGAAATGGGGGTTGAGGTCTGCTGGGGATATAAGGGTCAATACTTCTGCTGGGGATATAAGGGTCAAGATGTCTGCTGGTGATGTAAGTGTAAATTCTTCTGCTGGGGATATAAGGGTCAGTATGTCTGCTGTGAATATTAGGGTTAAAAGGTCTGCTAGGGATATATCTAAGGGTCAAGAGTTCTGCTGGGGATATAAGGCTGAAGAGGTCTGCTGTGGATATAAGGGTCATTATGTCTGCTTGGGGATCATGAGGTCTGCTGGGGATAAACAGGTCAAAAGATCTGCTGGGGGATATAAGGGTCAAAATAGATCTGCAGGGTATGTAAGCATCAAACAGTCTTCTGGAGATATAAGGATTTAAAGGTCTGCTGGAGATGTAAGGGTCAATAGGTTTGTTGGGGATATAAGGGTCAATATGTAAGGGTCAATAGGTTTGTTGGGAATGTAAGGGTCAATAGGTTTGTTAGGGCTGTAAGGGTCAATAGGTTTGTTGGGAATGTAAGGGTCAATAGGTTTGTTAGGGATATAATGATTTAGAGGTCTGCCGGGGATTTAAGGGTCAATAGGTTTGTTAGGGATATAATGATTTATAGGTCTGCTGGGGATGTAAGGGTCAATAGGTTTGTTGGGAATGTAAGGGTCAATAGGTTTGTTAGGGATATAATGATTTAGAGGTCTGCTGGGGATGTAAGGGTCAATAGGTTTGTTGGGGATATAATGATTTAGAGAGGTCTGCCGGGGATGTAAGGGTCAATAGGTTTGTTAGGGATATAATGATTTATAGGTCTGCTGGGGATGTAAGGGTCAATATGTTTGTTAGGGATGTAAGGTCAATAGGTTTGTTGGGAATGTAAGGGTCAATAGGTTTGTTAGGGATATAATGATTTAGAGGTCTGCTGGGGATGTAAGGGTCAATAGATTTGTTAGGGTCAATAGGTTTGTTGGGGGATATAATGATTTAAAGATCTGCTGGGGATGTAAGGGTCAATAGGTTTGTTAGGGATGTAAGGGTCAGTAGGTTTGTTGGGAATGTAAGGGTCAATATGTTTGTTAGGGATTTAATGATTTAGAGGTCTGCTGAGGATGTAAGGGTCAATAGGTTTGTTAGGGATGTAAGGGTAATAGGTTTGTTGGGGATGTAAGGGTCAATAGGTTTGTTGGGGATGTAAGGGTCAATAGGTTTGTTAGGGATATAATGATTTAGAGGTCTGCTGGGGATGTAAGGGTCAATAGGTTTGTTAAGGATGTAAGGGTCAATAGGTTTGTTGGGAATGTAAGGGTCAATAGGTTTATTAGGGATATAATGATTAAGAGGTCTGCTTGGGATGTTAGGGTCAATAGGTTTGTTGGGGATATAATGATTTAGCCTCAGGTCTGCTGGGGATGTAAGGGTCAATGGGTTTGTTGGGGATTTAAGGGTCAATAGGTTTGTTGGGGATATAATGATTTAAAGGTCTGCTGGGGAAGTAAGGGTCAATAGGTTTGTTGGGGATATAAGGATTTAAAGATCTGCTGGAGATAGAAGGATCAAAAGGTCTGCGGGCACATGGAAAGATAGGCACGTTAAAGAGATAGCAAATGCATACCATCCTTCAGAGCAAATCATGCATGAAAGATAGGCTATATTTCATTTAATAGGAGTTGCCTGCATGCATGCATATAAAAATAAGACAACTATAGCTTTTCTTAACTTGCAATTAAGTTACCCCATTAAGTGATGGACCAACATTTCTTAAGTAAATTATCAATAAGTGAGTGCAGCTCATGTAGAGTTGCCGTTGGCAGAGAAATAATACTCATCGAGTTCTTCTTTATTTATGGATTCTTATTTTGAAAATCGGCAATACTTTACATGAGGTCTGTGGTGAATAACAAGATATATAGAACATTATTTACAAGTGGAGTCATTTATCATCTGATTAAGTGTAAGTGGTCATGTCTAATGTAAGAATGTTATGATGCCCTCATCATTTTTATTTCTTTTTACTCTGGGGAGTTTGGTTTTCTAGTGGTTGTGCTTCAGTAGGTCACTGAACTCCTTTCAGGTTTGGCTGTCTATAATAGTCATTCATTAACTAGGCTCCTGGCTTGTCATCTGCAGCTTTCTCTGCTTATATTAGGGTCATTCATTAACCAGGCTCCTGGCTTGTCATCTTCAGCTTTGTCTGTCTATCATAGCATTGGGTCGTTCATTAACCAGGCCCTCCCATGTCCTGGCTTTTCAGCTTCAGCTTTGTCTGTCTATAATAGGGTCATGCATTAACCAGGCTCTCCCTTGTCCTGCCTTGTCATAGATCTTCAGCTTTGTCTGTCTATAATAGGTTCATTCATAAACCAGGCAGTCCCATGTCCTGGCTTGTCATCTTCAGCTTTGTCTGTCTATAATAGCGTCGGGTCATTCATTAACCAAGCTCTCCCATGTCCTGGCTTGTCATCTTCAGCTTTGTCTGTCTATAATAGCGTCAGGTCATTCATTAACCAGGCGGTCCCATGTCATGGCTTGTCACTTTCAGCTCTGTCTGTCTATAATTGGGTCATTCATTAACCAGGCCCTCCCATGTCCTGGCTTGTCACTTTCAGCTTTGCCTGTCTATAATTTGGTCATTCATTAACCCTTCCCATGTCCTGGCTTGTCACTTTCAGCTTTGCCTGTCTATAATATGGTCATTCATTAACCAGGCCCTCCCATGTCCTGGCTTGTCACTTTCAGCTTTGCCTGTCTATAATTGGGTCATTCATTAACCAGGCCCTCCCATGTCCTGGCTTGTCACTTTCAGCTTTGCCTGTCTATAATTGGGTCATTCATTAACCAGGACCTCCCATGTCCTGGCTTGTCACATTCAGGTTGTCTGTCTATAATAGGATCATTCATTAACCAGGCTCTCCCAGGTCTGCTGGGGATATAAGGATCAAGAGCTATGCTGGGGATATGGGGGTCAAGAGATCTGCTGGGGATATAAGGATCAAGATGTCTGCTTGGGATATAAGGGTCAAGAAATCTGTGGATATAAGGGTCAAGAGGTCTGCTAGGGATAGAAGGGTCAATATGTCAATAGGATCATTCATTAACCAGGCTCTCCCGGAGGGAGGGAGGGAGATCATTAAAAATGCTGCAAAGACAAGTACAGTTGATGCCATTTTCCTGCCAAAATATTCAAAACAATGTTTGTGTTTTATTTGCACTCATTGTCAGAATCACACTCAGGTGTCATAGTAAAAGAATCCAGTGGAATTCCATTGACATTTGCACAGGACGAGCTCGCGCGAGCTTGCATACTCTAGCATGCTTGCGAAGATAACGTTCACCGTAGTGCTTAAAAAAATTAATCTGATACAAGCTTGTCCAAGTTAGCACAAGCTCGCGGCTAGCTTATTAAGATCGTGAAAAGCTCAGGCGACCTCACGGCATGCTCTCACGATCTTGAAATAAGAATGCATTTTCATAAGGGAACATCCAGGCACTCCTATGTCATCTGCATCTTGGCATGTAATTTACAATGGTACCAAAAAGCTCAGCATTACAATCTGGAAAATCAGCATTGAACATCACTATTTCAGTACAAAAATGGCATGTTAAATTTTGTAATTAAACCACACCCCATTCACCCCTCCACACACACCCCAAAAAAACACAAAAAACATGTCAGATAATGACTCTTCAAACATAATTAGTATTGCTGATTTTTTTAGTGAATGAAATACCCTTTGTGGGGAATGTTTATCTGGAGCACCAATGTAAAAGAACCGGTGGAATCGATACTAAGACATAGTGGGATCCTGCATGCCTTTATATCCTCCCTGTCTTGTAGCAGCTTTAAATCCTCCCTGTCTTGTAGCAGCTTTAAATAAAACAAATACAGAATTAATGATCTATTTATTCGATGTCCACATTATGCTTTGTATCGAAAAGAAATTAGTATAAATGCCAACTCCGTAAGCATGCTAATTGATTCATGTCAGATTCTGTTATGTAGTTTACAAGATGTCTTCAAAACAGTGAACAACAGAAGAATACTTAAACGATTTAAAACAAGTTGAGTACAGTGTTATACAGTGGAGACGTTGACAAAATAATTAAAACTCAATAATATTCGACTAAGGCTGACTGCAAGTTTACTTCCAGCATCTTTTCATTCTCCACATGGAGTTTATTGATACTGCAAGAGGCTGGGGTAATGGATAAAATGAAGTGTTGGAAGAGTTGTAGTTAAGTACTGTAAATTCAGAGAGTATATATTAACATGGCACGGTCATAGATACTCACAGGACGTAGCAGGTGAGATTACGTTTGGTTTAAACATATTTTATTTCAACATTTTTAAAACATATATATAAACTGAAAGGAAAAAGAAACGCATCACGGGAATTTCCGCTATATATTGTATGTACAATATGCTGCTGCTAATCGAATGTTACATTGCTACGTAAGATCTTTCCTTTCGGAAAAAAGACTAAAACAGCACGTAACACAGCAAATAGTATTCCTTCAAAGTTTCATTATTGACAGAGTATGTGTTTGGCTCAAGCATGTAAGCAAACTTAGGATGCAAAATTTTGCAAACTCTTTACTGACCATGCAGGCTCACTTTTTCAAAGAGGAACTTCAACATTTATGAATTTCTTGTTAAAACTTGTACTGTGATTAAAACATCTACAACATCACAGTTGTGTTCTTTCTCTGACTAACTGCAACTCTTTTTTACAAAACATCTTGGGATTTCCTTGGAATATATATGGAATTAAGTGTGCAGTATATACAATAGATAGCGGAAATTCCCGGGTCATGTTTCTTTTTCCTTTCAGTATATATTGGTACAGTACATAGTTAATAGGATTGGAATGAAAGAAAAATCTTATAGAGATCCTCTATAAATATTGGATCAATCATGCCAGTTAATCGATTTTCAGAGAAAATGTAATATGCAAGGCTGTTTCATTGGTATGTGTCATATATATTTTTATGATATTGATTTCAAGATGACAACAAAATAATAACAAATCAGTGTGTTTACTGGATTTTCAGTTTTGATTGGTTCTATTTTATCTCGAATCAAAACAAATTGATGATTTTTGTCTCGCCTTTTGAAAAAATGCGAGACATAGGTGCTGCTAATGTTGGCGTGCTCGACGGCATCAACATATTGTATTATAACTTTTTTGTCCTTGGGAGCAGAGTGTTGTGCGTTAAATTATTATAACTTTTTTGTTATTTGGAGCAGAGTGTTCAAATTTCATATATAACCACCTTGTCATTGTCCTTCTTAATGCCAATAACTTCCAGCCTCAAATATAAATCATTGTAATGTGTTCTTATATATATTTACTTGTTTATATACCCGTTGCCGGGCATTTATTGATTTACATACATAGTTTATATTACACCTTATCATCCCTTATTAGCTCTACTGATCAGAGATCAGCAGAGCTTATGCCGTGGTGCAGCGTCCGTCGTCCGTCCATCTGTTCGTCTGTCTGTCCGTCCGTCCGTCCGTTAACTTTTTTTTTGTAGCGACTACTCCTCTGAAACTACTGTATAGATTTTCATGAAACTTTACAGAAATGTTGCCCATGAAGTCTAGTTGATCCTAGCAAAAATTCATGTAGATGTGAAATCCAAGATGGCCGCCAAATCTAAAAATAGGTTTTTAAAAAACAAGTTTGTAGCGACTACTTCTTGAAAACTCTAAGGGATATTGCTATGGGACTTTTTCTAAAATGATCAGCATGACATGATGTTGGTCGTTGTCGAAAATCGTTTTGATTCGACGTTAAACATGGCTGCCAGCGGCCATCTTTGTTTACATAGAGTTATATAATGAAAACTTGTAGCGACTACTCCTCTGAAACTACTCGACAGATTTTCATGAAACTTCACAGGAATGTTGCTCTTGATGTCTAATTATTCCTAGCAAAATTTCAGGTCGGCCGGAAATTCAAGATGGCCGCCACGGCTAAAAATAGATTTTTAAAAAATAAGTTTGTAGCGACTACTTCTTGAAAACTATAAGAGATATTGATATGGGACTTTTTCTAAAATGATCAGCATGACATGATGTTGGTCCTTGCAGAAAATCGTTTTGATTCGACGTTAAACATGGCTGCCAGCGGTCATCTTTGTTTACATAGAGTTATATAATGAAAACTTGTAGCGACTACTCCTCTGAAACTACTTGCAAATTTTCATGAAACTTCACAGGAATGTTGCTCTTGATGTCTAATTGATCCTAGCAAAATTTCAGGTTGGCCGGAAATTCAAGATGGCCACCACGGCTAAAAATAGATTTTTAAAAATAAGTTTGTAGCGACTACTTCTTGAAAACTATAAGAGATATTGATATGGGACTTTTTCTAAAATTATCAGCATGACATGATGGTTATCCGAGTCGAACATTATTTTGATTCGACGTTAAACATGGCTGCCAGTGGCCATCTTTGTTTACATAGAGTTATATAATGATAACTTGTAGCGACTACTCCTCTGAAAATACTTGACGGATTTTCATGAAACTTCACACAAATGTTGCTCTTGATGTCTTATTGATCCTTGCAAAATTTCAGGTCGGCCGGAAATTCAAGATGGCCGCCATGGCTAAAAATAGATTTTCAAAATACAAGTTTGTAGCGACTACTTCTTGAAAACTATAAGTGATATTGATATGGGACTTTTTCTAAAATGATCAGCATGACATGATGGTTATTCAAGTCGAACATTATTTTGATTCGACGTTAAACATGGCTGCCAGTGGCCATGTATGTTTACATAAAGAGTTATATAATGATAACTTGTAGCGACTACTCCTCTGAAACTACTTGACGGATTTTCATGAAACTTCACACGAATGTTGCTCTTGATATCTAATTGATCTTAGCAAAATTTCAGGTCGGCCGGAAATTCAAGATGGCCGCCATGGCTAAAAATAGATTTTTAAAAAATAAGTGTGTAGCGACTACTTCTTGAAAACTATAAGAGATATTGATATGGGACTTTTTCTAAAATGATCAGCATGACATGATGGTTATCTGAGTCGAACATTATTTTGATTCAATGTTAAACATGGCTGTCATTGGCCATCTTTGTTTACATAGAGTTATATGATGAAAACTTGTAGCGACTACTCCTCTGAAACTACTTGACGGATTTTCATGAAACTTCACAGAAATGTTGCTCTTGATGTCTAATTGATCCTTGCAAAATTTCAGGTCGGCCAGAAATTCAAGATGGCCACCACGGCTAAAAATAGATTTTCAAAAAACCAGTTTGTAGCGACTACTTCCTGAAATCAAAATCAATCAGTAGAGCTTCAAGGTCATTGACCTCTTGTTAGCTCTACTGATCAGAGATCAGCAGAGCTTATGCCGTGGTGCGGCGTCCGTCGTCCGTCCGTCCGTCCGTCTGTCCGTCTGTCCGTCTGTCCGTTAACTTTTATTTGTAGCGACTACTCCTCTGAAACTACTGGATGGATATTCATAAAACTTTACAAAAATGTTGCCCATGAAGTCTAGTTGATCCTAGCAAAAATTCATGTTGATGTGAAATCCAAGATGGCCGCCAAAGCTAAAAATAGATTTTTAGCTCTACTGATCAGAGATCAGCAGAGCTTATGCCGTGGTGCGGCGTCCGTCGTCCGTCCGTCCGTCCGTCTGTCTGTCCGTCTGTCCGTCTGTCCGTTAACTTTTATTTGTAGCGACTACTCCTCTGAAACTACTGGATGGATATTCATAAAACTTTACAGAAATGTTGCCCATGAAGTCTAGTTGATCCTAGCAAAAATTCATGTTGATGTGAAATCCAAGATGGCCGCCAAAGCTAAAAATAGATTTTTTAAATTCAAGTTTGTAGCGACTACTTCTTGGAAACTATAAGTGATATTGATATGGGACTTTTTCTAAAATGATCAGCATGACATGATGTTGATCCTTGTCGAAAATCGTTTTGATTTGACGTTAAACATGGCTGCCAGCGGCCATCTTTGTTTACATAGAGTTATATAATGAAAACTTGTAGCGACTACTCCTCTGAAACTACTTGACGGATTTTCATGAAACTTCACAGGAATGTTGCTCTTGATGTCTAAATGATCCTAGCAAAATTTCAGGTCGGCCGGAAATTCAAGATGGCCGCCACGGCTAAAAATAAATTTTCAAAATACAAGTTTGTAGCGACTACTTCTTGAAAACTATAAGTGATATTGATATGGGACTTTTTCTAAAATGATCAGCATGACATGATGTTGGTCCTTATCAAAAATCGTTTGATTCGACGTTAAACGTGGCTGCCTACGGCCATCTTTGTTTACATAGAGTTATATAGTAAAAACTTGTAGCGACTACTCCTCTGAAACTACTTGACGGATTGTCATGAAACTTTACAGGAATGTTGCTCTTGATGTCTAATTGATCCTAGAAAAATTTCAGGTCGGCCGGAAATTCAAGATGGCCGTCACAGCTAAAAATAGATTTTTAAAAAATAAGTTTGTAGCGACTACTTCTTGAAAACTATAAGTGATATTGATATGGGACTTTTTCTAAAATGATCAGCATGACATGATGTAGATCCTTGTGGAAAATTATTTTGATTCGACGTTAAACATGGCTGCCAGTGGCCATCTTTGTTTACATAGAGTTATATAGTAAAAACTTGTAGCGACTACTCCTCTGAAACTACTTGACGGATTGTCATGAAACTTTACAGGAACGTTGCTCTTGATGTCTAATTGATCCTAGAAAAATTTCAGGTCGGCCGGAAATTCAAGATGGCCGTCACAGCTAAAAATAGATTTTTAAAAAATAAGTTTGTAGCGACTACTTCTTGAAAACTATAAGTGATATTGATATGGGACTTTTTCTAAAATGATCAGCATGACATGATGTAGATCCTTGTGGAAAATTATTTTGATTCGACGTTAAAACATGGCTGCCAGTGGCCATCTTTGTTTACATAGAGTTATATAGTAAAACTTGTAGCGACTACTCCTCTGAAACAACTTGGCGGATTGTCATGAAACCTCACAGGAATGGTGCTCTTGATGTCTAATTGATTCTAGAAAAATTTCAGGTCGGCCGGAAATTCATGATGGCCGTCACAGCTAAAATAGATTTGTAAAAAATAAGTTTGTAGAGACTACTTCTTGAAAACTATAAGTGATATTGATATGGGACTTTTTCTAAAATGTATCAGCATGACATGATGAGATCCTTGTGAAAATTATTTTGATTCGACGTTAAACATGGCTGCCAGTGGCCATCTTTGGTTACATAGAGTTATATAGTAAAAACTTGTAGCGACACTTCTCTGAAACTACTTGACGGATGTTCATGAAACTTCACAGGAATGTTGATCTTGATGTCTAGTTGATCCTAGAAAAATTCAGGTCGGCCGGAAATTCAAGATGGCCGCCACAGCTAAAAATAGATTTAAAATAAATAAGTTGTAGCGACTACTTCTTCAAACAATAAGAGATATTGATATGGGACTTTTTCTAAATGATCAGTATGACATGATGTTGGTCCTTGTCGAAAATCGTTTTGATTTGACGTTAAACATGGCTGCAAGCGGCCATTTTTGTTTACATAGAGTTATATAATGAAAACATGTAGCGACTACTTCTCTGAAACTACTTGACGGACTTCATGAAACTTCACAGGAAGTTGCTCTTAATGTCTTATTGATCTTAGCAAAATTTCAGGTCGGGCCGAAATTCAGGTGGCCCCCACGGTTAAAAATAGATTTTCAAAAAACAAGGTCTGTAGCGACTACTTCCTGAAATCAAATCAATCAGTAGAGCTTCAAGGTCATTGACCTCTTGTTTAAATACAAGTTTGTAGCGACTACTTCTTGAAAACTATAAGTGATATTGATATGGGACTTTTTCTAAAATGATCAGCATGACATGATGTGGTCCTTGTCGAAATCGTTTTGATTTGACGATAAACATGGGCTGCCAGCGGCCATCTTTGTTTACATAGAGTTATATAATGAAAACTTGTAGCGACTACTCCTCTGAAACTACTTGACGGATTTTCATGAAACTTCACAGGAATGTTGCTCTTGAAGTCTAATTGATCCTAGCAAAATTTCAGGTCGGCCGGAATTCAAGATGGCCGCTACGGCTAAAAATAAAATGTTCAAAAACAACTTTGTAACGACTACTTCTTGAAAACTGTAAGTGATATTGATATGGGACTTTTTCTAAAATGATCAGCATGACATGATGTTGGTCCTTGTCGAAAATCGTTTTGATTTGACGATAAACATGGCTGCCAGCGGCCATCTTTGTTTACATAGAGTTATATAATGAAAACTTGTAGCGACTACTCCTCTGAACTACTTGACGATTTTCATGAACTCACAGGAATGTTGCTCTTGATGTCTAATTGATCCTAGCAAAATTTCAGGTCGGCCGGAAATTCAAGATGGCCGCTACGGCTAAAAATAAATGTTCAAAATACAACTTTGTAACGACTACTACTTGAAAACTGTAAGTGATATTGATATGGGACTTTTCTAAAATGATCAGCATGACATGATGTTGGTCCTTTATCAAAATTGTTTTGATTCGACGTTAAACGTGGCTGCCAGCGGCCATCTTTGTTTACATAGAGTCATATTGTAAAAACTTGTAGCGACTACTCCTCTAAAACTACTTGGCGGATTTTCATGAACTTTACAGGAATGTTGCTCTTAATGTCTAATTGATCCTAGCAAAATTTCAGATCGGCCAGAAATTCAAGATGGCTGCCACAGTTAAAAATAGATTTTTAAAAAATAAGTTTGTAGCGACTACTTCTTGAAAACTATAAGAGATATTGATATGGGACTTTTCTAAAATGATCAGCATGACATGATGGTTATCCGAGTCGAACATTATTTTGATTCGACATTAAACATGGCTGCCAGTGGCCATCTTTGTTTACATAGAGTTATATAATGAAAACTTGTAGCGACTACTCCTCTGAAACTACTTGACGGATTTTCATGAAACTTCACAAAAATGTTGCTCTTGATGTCTTATTGATTCTAGCAAAATTTCAGGTCGGCCGGAATTCAAGAATGGCCACCATGGCTAAAAATTGATTTTCAAAATACAAGTTGTAGCGACTACTTCTTGTAAACTATAAGTGATATTGATATGGGACTTTTTCTAAAATGATCAGCATGACAATGATGGTTATCCGAGTCGAACATTATTTTGATTCGACATTAAACATGGCTGCCAGTGGCCATCTTTGTTTACATAGAGTTATATAATGAAAACTTGTAGCGACTACTCCTCTGAACTACTTGACGATTTTCATGAAACTTCACAGAAATGTTGCTCTTGATGTCTAATTGATCCTAGCAAAATTCAGGTCGGCCGGAAATTCAAGATGGCCGCCATGGCTAAAAATAGATTTTCATGCAAGTTTGTAGCGACTACTTCTTGAAAACTATAAGTGATATTGATATGGGGCTTTTTCTAAAATGATCAGCATGACATGATGGTTATCTGAGTCGAACATTATTTTGATTCGACATTAAACATGGCTGCCAGTGGCCATCTTGTTTACATAGAGTTATATAATGAAAACTTGTAGCGACTACTCCTCTGAAAACTACTTGACGGATTTTCATGAAACTTCACAAAAATGTTGCTCTTGATGTCTAATTGATCCTAGCAAAATTTCAGGTCGGCCGGAAATTCAAGATGGCCGCCATGGCTAAAAATAGATTTTCAAAATACAAGTTTGTAGCGACTACTTCTTGAAAAACTATAAGTGATATTGATATGGGACTTTTTCTAAAATGATCAGCATGACATGATGGTTATCCGAGTCGAACATTATTTTGATTCGACACATGGCTGCCAGTGGCCATCTTTGTTTACATAGAGTTATATAATGAAAACTTGTAGCGACTACTCCTCTGAAACTACTTGACGGATTTTCATGAAACTTCACAGAAATGTTGCTCTTGATGTCTAATTGATCCTAGCAAAATTTCAGGTCGGCCGGAAATTCAAGATGGCCGCCATGGCTAAAAATAGATTTTCATGCAAGTTTGTAGCGACTACTTCTTGAAAACTATAAGTGATATTGATATGGGACTTTTTCTAAAATGATCAGCATGACATGATGTTGGTCCTTATCAAAAATCGTTTTGATTCGACGTTAAACGTGGCTGCCAGCGGCCATCTTTGTTTACATAGAGTTATATAATGAAAACTTGTAGCGACTACTCCTCTGAAACTACTTGACGGATTTTCATGAAACTTCACAAAAATGTTGCTCTTGATGTTTAATTGATCCTAGCAAAATTTCAGGTCGGCCGGAAATTCAAGATGGCCGCCATGGCTAAAAATAGATTTTCAAAATACAAGTTTGTAGCGACTACTTCTTGAAAACTATAAGTGATATTGATATGGGACTTTTTCTAAAATGATCAGCATGACATGATGTTGATCCTTGTCGAAAATCGTTTTGATTCGACGTTAAACATGGCTGCCAGTGGCCATCTTTGTTTACATAGAGTTATATAGTAAAAACTTGTAGCGACTACTCCTCTGAAACTACTTGGCGGATTGTCATGAAACGTTACAGGAATGTTGCTCTTGATGTCTAATTGATCCTAGAAAAATTTCAGGTCGGCCGGAAATTCAAGATGGCCGTCACAGCTAAAAATAGATTTTTAAAAAATAAGTTTGTAGCGACTACTTCTTGAAAACTATAAGTGATATTGATATGGGACTTTTTCTAAAATGATGAGCATGACATGATGTAGATCCTTGTGGAAAATTATTTTGATTCGACGTTAAACATGGCTGCCAGTGGCCATCTTTGGTTACATAGAGTTATATAGTAAAAACTTGTAGCGACTACATCTCTGAAACTACTTGACGGATGTTCATGAAACTTCACAGGAATGTTGCTCTTGATGTCTAGTTGATCCTAGAAAAATTTCAGGTTGGCCGAAAATTCAAGATGGCCGCCACAGTTAAAAATAGATTTTTAAAAAATAAGTTTGTAGCGACTACTTCTTGAAAACTATAAGAGATATTGATATGGGACTTTTTCTAAAATGATCAGCATGACATGATGGTTATCCGAGTCGAACATTATTTTGATTCAATGTTAAACATGGCTGTCAGTGGCCGTCTTTGTTTACATAGAGTTATATAATGAAAACTTGTAGCGACTACTCCTCTGAAACTACTTGACGGATTTTCATGAAACTTCACAGGAATGTTGCTCTTGATGTCTAATTGATCCTAGCAAAATTTCAGGTCGGCCGGAAATTCAAGATGGCCACCACAGCTAAAAATAGATTTTCAAAAAAACAGTTTGTAGCGACTACTTCCTGAAATCAAAATCGATCAGTAGAGCTTCAAGGTCATTGACCTCTTGTTTTTATTTTATTTTTAATAGTTTTATCTTTATATATTTACATTAATTTTTAATTAATACTTCATTTTTCATATTTTTTTGCGCACAATATGACCTATTTATGTGTCGACGTGCCGTAAAACACCATTCATTAATTCAAAATTAAGAGCAACATTCCTGTGAAGTTTCGTGAAAATCCGTCAAGTAGTTTCAGAGGAGTAGTCGCTACAAGTTTTCATTATATAACTCTATGTTAACAAAAGATGGCCGCTGACAGTCATGTTTAACATTGAATCAAAAGGATTTTTGACTAGGACCAACATCATGTCATGCTGATCATTTTAGAAAAAGTCCCATATCAATATCACTTATAGTTTTCAAGAAGTAGTCGCTACAAACTTGTTTTTAGCTCTACTGATCAGAGATCAGCAGAGCTTATGCCGTGGTTCGGCGTCCGTCGTCCGTCCGTCCGTCCGTCCGTCTGTCCGTTAACCTTTATTTGTAGCGACTACTCCTCTGAAACTACTCGATGGATATTCATAAAACTTTACAGAAATGTTGCCCATGAAGTGTAGTTGATCCTAGCAACAATTCATGTTGATGTGAAATCCAAGATGGCCGCCAAAGCTAAAAATAGATTTTTTAAATTCAAGTTTGTAGCGACTTCTTCTTGAAAACTATAAGTGATATTGATATGGGACTTTTTCTAAAATGATCAGCATGACATGATGTTGGTCCTTGTCGAAAATCGTTTTGATTTGACGTTAAACATGGCTGCCAGCGGCCATCTTTGTTTACATAGAGTTATATAATGAAAACTTGTAGCGACTACTCCTCTGAAACTACTTGACGGATTTTCATGAAACTTCACAGGAATTTTGCTGTTGATGTCTAAATGATCCTAGCAAAATTTCAGGTCGGCCGGAAATTCAAGATGGCCGCCACGGCTAAAAATAATTTTTCAAAATACAAGTTTGTAGCGACTACTTTTTGAAAACTATAAGTGATATTGATATGGGACTTTTTCTAAAATGATCAGCATGACATGGTGTTGGTCCTTATCAAAAATTCTTTTGATTCGACGTTAAACGTGGCTGCCAGCGGCCATCTTTGTTTACATAGAGTTATATAGTAAAAACTTGTAGCGACTACTCCTCTGAAACTACTTGGCGGATTTTCATGAAACTTTACAGGAATGTTGCTCTTAATGTCTAATTGATCCTAGCAAAATTTCAGGTCGGCCGGAAATTCAAGATGGCCGCCATGGCTAAAAATAGATTTTCAAAATACAAGTTTGTAGCGACTACTTCTTGAAAATTATAAGTGATATTGATATGGGACTTTTTCTAAAATGATCAGCATGACATGATGGTTATCCGAGTCGAACATTATTTTGATTCGACATTAAACATGGCTGCCAGTGGCCATCTTTGTTTACATAGAGTTATATAATAAAAACTTGTAGCGACTACTCCTCTGAAACTACTTGACGGATTTTCATGAAACTTCACAGAAATGTTGCTCTTGATGTCTTATTGATCCTAGCAAAATTTCAGGTCGGCCGGAAATTCAAGATGGCCACCATGGCTAAAAATAGATTTTCAAAATGCAAGTTTGTAGCGACTACTTCTTGAAAACTATAAGTGATATTGATATGGGACTTTTTCTAAAATGATCAGCATTACATGATGTTGGTCCTTGTCAAAAATCATTTTGATTACATGTTAAACATGGCTGTCAGCGGCCATCTTTGTTTACATAGAATTATATAATGAAAACTTGTAGCGACTACTCCTTTGAAACTACTTGACGGATTTTCATGAAACTTCACAGGAATGTTGCTCTTGATGTCTAATTGATCCTAGCAAAATATCAGGTCGGCCGGAAATTCAAGATGGCCGCCACGGCTAAAAATAATTTTCAAAAAACAAGTTTGTAGCAACTACTTCCTGAAATCAAAATCAATCAGTAGAGCTTCAAGGTCATTGACCTCTTGTTTAAAAAACTATTTTTAGATTTGGCGGCCATCTTGGATTTCACATCAACATGAATTTTTGCTAGGATCAACTAGACTTCATGGGCAACATTTCTGTAAAGTTTCATGAAAATCCATTCAGTAGTTTCAGAGGAGTAGTTGCTACAAAAAAAAGTTGACGGACGGACGGACGACGGACGCCGCACCACGGCATAACTCTGCTGATCTCTGATCAGTCGAGCTAAAAAAGCAGACATCAGAGGTCGAAATAATAAAATCATTTGTATGTTGTTTATCTTTCATAGACAGTTACATACACAACCAAGTTATGTGCAAAAATATGGAAACATAACAGTGTAATTGAATTGTTTGTGTAATTGACATTTTGACCCCCAGAGGGCCCCTAGGTGTGGAGCCATCATCATACTGTTTCATTTGAGACATAACTGCAAAAGAAAAAAAACATTAAAAAAAACAGATCCCCACTCCCACCTCATCCCACTCACCCTGGGCTCCTGGGAAGACGTCCGAGTTCGAAATAATAAAATTGTTTGATATGTTGTTTATCTTTCATAGACGATTACATACACCCCAACTTATTTGCAAGAATATAGAAAAAGGACAGTGTAATTGATTTTTTAGTGCATTTGACCTTTGGACCCCACTGAGAGACCTGGGTGCAGAGCCATCATCGTAATGTTTCATTTGAGACATAATTACAAAACTATATTTTTTTAAAAATTACCCCAAATCCAGGGAGTTGCTAATTATTTTTCTGGCATAAAGCTTAGCTGTTTACTAATTCACTGAATCCAAGTCCAAGATAAACTTTCTCTTGATGATATAATTAACGGTATTCATTGTGTATATAATCTCATTGTATATAATCGCATAGTAAATGTAAAAAAAAAAAAATAGCACAGTTCGATATTGACGTCACACAATACGACTGTAAATTACACAAAAATATTGTGCCATTGAACAATAGAAGCTCAATCAAATTCAATAGATTCCCGATCTGTTAATTTTCGGACAAAATCATACATGTTTGTACGAATGAAATCTATTTTGATCAATTTTAAGCAATCTTGATCCGTGCTATTACCATGACAGGTTATTCTTGTGACTGGTTACCCACTTTAATCTCTATATTTCATTTGGCAGTGGTGGAATGTCCCAGATAGTGGGTGGGTTGGTGGAGGTGGAAGGGGTGGTCTAGGGTGCAGGTTTTTATACTGTATAATCCGTAATTTTTGCCCCTCCCCTAATAGATTTTGATCGCGAGTCAGACACTTGTGTTTTTGTGAGAATAGAGAAGAATGGGTCCATTTGTTGACATTATTTGGTGGTACTAATGGATGATTATTTTGTTTTCTTTCAACTATATGACAATAATTATACAGGCTCACTATTTTTGATTGCAAGTCGGACACAATGTCCTGCTCAAGGCAAAACAGGCAGAGTTATGGCCCTTTAAAGGTTTTAGTGCACAAACATTGTCCGGACTTAAGTTCTCCTGAACCCCTGGCCGGATTTCATCGAAACTTGGCAAGGTTGATCAGTATCAAGCGTAGTTGTGCATGTCTTCGCCATGTTCTGGTTAAACGATTTTTGGCAGAGTTATGGTTTTAATACACAAACTTTGTCCAGATTAGTCTCTTCTGAACTCCTGCACATGATTTCATCGAAACTTTTTAGGGGTGATCAGTACCAGGCGTAGTTGTGCATGTCATCGCCGTGTTAATGGTTGAATGATTTATGGCCCTTTAAAGGTTTTAGTACACAAACTCTCTCCGGACTAGTTCTCCTCAACCAGTACCAGTCGGCTTGGCCGGATTTCAGCGAAACTTTTTAGGAATGATCAGTACCAGAATAGTTCTCCTGAAGCCCAGACCGGATTTCAACGAAACTTGGCAGGGATGATCAGTACCAAGCCTAGTTGCGCATATCATTGCCGTGTTCCGGTTGAATGATTTTTGACAGTATAGGCCCCTTATACACAATATTTATCCGGACTACTTTTCCAGAACACCTGGCTGGATTTCAATGAAACTTGGCAGGAATGATCAGTACCAAGCATAGTTGTGCATGTCATTGTTGTGTTCCGGTTAAATTATTTTTGGTGAAATTTGTCCGAACTAGTTCTCCTCAACCATAATCGGCTTTCAACGAAACTTGGTTGCGTATATCATTGTCGTGTTTGGGTTGAATGATTTTTGGCAGAGTTATGGCCCCTTAAAGGTTTTATTACACAAACTTTGTCCGGACTAGTTCTTCTGATACCCTGGCTAGATTTCAACGAAACTTGGTAGGGATGATCATTACCAAGCCTAGTTGCTCATATCATCATCATGTTCCAGTTGAATGATTTTCGGCCCTTTCGCCAGTGGGGGAGACATCTGTTTTTACCTAAAACAATCTCTTGTTCTGATTTGGTATGGTTATTTAGGGACTTGAGGCACAACATAATTATATAAAATAAGTGTTGACCGCCTGCATAAAGGGGCCCCTTTACAAGTGTGCAACTTGGGAACTTGCAGTTATTTATTATAATGGAGTTTCCGCCTTGTGACGCTAGCTCCCTCCATACCCTTTGAGATTTCATGTTCATGTGTGGTGTGTTTCTTAGTTAAGGATGTGTAGATGCTCAATAAGTTAGGGGGTTATCGGGTAAAAAAAACCACAAAATTTACTATCTTGTCCAAATGTGGATGCATTTATAAAACGGGTTTTGTTACTTTAGTGTAAAGGGGTCCGCTCTGCATGGGTACTTGTGGGACTTGCAGTAATTAATGTTCGACTGCCACTTTTCTCAATGCAGGGCAAAGGGTTTTGTCATTTGTGCCACAACAACTAATATTCCCACACACACACCCAACCAGACTCCATATAACCAGTGCCCCGTGTGGTTACGGGGCAATCAAAGAATAGGGCCACTGCAGATCCCGTTGGAGGGAAAGGCAGAGGGGTAGAACCCCCCAAATTCATGTTCATTTTATCATTTTTTTGTTCATGCTCATTAAACGTCTTCATCATGACCCTGCATTGTTTCAGGTGCCATCGCGCTCATATCACTAGAGCAGTGGCAGAAAAACTATAACGTGGCTCCAGCATAAATGGATCGTCTACAATAGAATTTGCAGCAACTCTGCAATGGAGGATGAGTCTGGCATGTTCATCCCTGTTAGGTGCCATAAAACTTTCCTGTGTTGGTGCACCTTAAAACCCCAATTCAATTCAATTCCATATAACCAGTAGAGTGATACAGGCCCTCTTGGGCCTCTTGTTTAATTGATAGAATGCATATATCACTTTCTCTGATTTGTACGAGAGCCATTTGAACCAGTAGAGCGATCGCCCTTAGGCCCATTTGGACTGCCTGTGAAATAGCTGCAGTTTATATTCCTGCCTTTAGGTGTTTGATAATACTTTTCTTTTCTTTTTGTGGAAATAAACTCAGTAGAGGTATGTAAAATAATTATCTTCTGGTTTTATAAATGTACAAAATAGGTAATATCAGATCATAGGTGTTTTTTATGCTCCAGCTATTAAATAGCTAGGGTCTAGAGTTGAGAGTATTTTGGACACTGAAAATGTATAAAACATATTATGTGGCTGCAAAATACATAGGCTATACACATTTGTGAGAATGCACTTAAATCCCATATGGACGCACCCACACATGAGAGGTTATTTGGGTCTACGGTTATGATTATTTTTGGATACTGTTTTTCAATGTATTAGCTACACAAAATTTTATCTGGCTGAAAAATGCATGGTTTTAGCAAAACAAATACATTTGGTCCAAATGCTTACATGTCCATCTCCTCCCACAGTTTCTGATAGATTGTCTTGATACTTTCTATGATGATTATGGTGTTAAATGCCAGGGCCCCGGTGCACTAAATTATTATCTTTTCGTAGTTTTGATCAAATGAGTATTACTAGGGCGTTATAATGGCCTTTAGTCCTTTTAATACTATATGAAAATATCTAGAGTCTATCTCCTTACACAGTTTCTGAAGTATCGGCTTGAAACTTTACAGGACGACTAGGTATCATGCCAAGCATCTTTTCATTTTTTTGATCCAGTGATTATTGCCAGAGCTATGGCCCTTTAAGTTGGTCTGCAATGGATAAAATCAATAACTTAAGGATGGTTAGAACCAATTCTAAGAGAACTCAAGAACATGTGATTAATTTTGTCCTTGTATAATTTAACCATCTTATGTGTGAATTTGAAGAGATTTGTGAAGAATCTGTAGGAATGTCAGAGTAAGAGATTTCTAGCCAAGGTGGTATTTGAGAGAAATATAGTACAGCTTTCAAATAATTATCATCTCGAAGAAATACTGTATTAAATGCTTTGGAATTCGTAAAAAAAACAGAACCCATTGAAATAAATAAATTAATTTTATTAAGGTTTGAATTTGTCTGGAGCATTTATAACCTTTTTGAACCGAATTGGAATCGGGTTTTCAGTGCACAAACACAAAAAGGTTATATAGCGCCAGACGGAATGCCCTGGGACCCTCTATTTACACAAAGTTTAACCATACAGAATGGGCCTTAAACCTTCTTACCTGTAGGACTACTGAGTTGCTGCAAATTCTGCTGTAACCACTCTGGAGGCACCATTCACGCAAGTAGCACCTGAAACTATACAGGGATCATGATGAAGACCTTTCATGAACATGACAAAATTAAAATGAAGTTTTGGGGATTTTATCTATCTGTCCGGATAATTTTTGAAATGATTAATGATTATATAAGTTAACGACAATGATTTGTTTTAGTGGTGTACAAGCATCAGATTGGGTCAAATGTTCATGAATTTTCCTGCATAAAGAAGCCATTTCTAATGTGTAGTCGAAAGGAGTTCCCAAATATATAATCCCTAACTTTTTTTGTGATAAAAGGCATTTTTGAGTATTTAAGGCCTGTTTTTCCAGCTGAAATGACTTTATTGCTTTGTTTGTGAGAGCTAAGAACCATTTGCATGGTTGTATGATGCTTTTATTTATCAGCTTGAAAGTTTTGTGAAATTAGAACACATTTAAGAGGTGCCGAATCAATGCAGTTTGTTCACGGTGTCAACAAAGATCAGAATTTTCTTTTCTTATATGCCACATGACCCCTACTAATCTCAACAGTTTTCCAGAGAGGAAGGTCTTATGACTAAGAATATGTAAGTGAATCTTAGTTTGAACTTCAATTTGAAAGATGTCTAACTAGTAAGCTTGGAAAATATTGCACACGACTCAGTGGGATTTGTTTTACTTTCAGTACACCTGAACAAAGTTCTTTTAATGTCTTTTAATGGTTTATCAGACTGAGGAAGCTTACAGAAGTGTTGTGACTGTTTATTGCCCCTCACCGAGAGCGTGTGACTAGTTCACTGAGGGGGTGTGACAGGTATTTGCATTTATGTCCTTTCAAGTGACCATGTGATACTTTTCACACAAAGAGCCATTTGACAAGGACAACAATTTCGACCAATTTGCTGGATGCACTTTGCATGCACTCTATTGACATACGTCAGGCATACACTGATTATTTCTTCCTTAGACTGTCAAACTGTTTTTGGGCATCCTTACAGCTTGGCTTTAAGCGATATAAGTTTTTTGTGTTTTTTTTTACGAGCATGAATTGTATATAATGGCAAAGTAACCTGCTAACACTATTTTCCCAGAACTATTGCTTAACGTTTTAAGACTGTTAATTGTCGGAATGACGCATGATATGACACTATCAAGAATCATACCTGGGACCTCTAAGAGGTCTTATAAATAAGTCAAAAAGCATTTGTGCCAAGGCCTTGCCCATCACCCATTCCAATTAATCCAGAGAGTGTTGTCGCTGAAGGATTTTAGATCATATAACAGCCCGGACAAGCCTGTTTCTGACCTTTAACCTCCAAGTGGGACCTTGACCGTTGAGCTACGGAACTGAATCTTGCGCGTGACACGCCGTCTCATTATGATGAACATTTGTGCCAAGTTATTTCAAAATCCCACGATGCATGAGCTACGGACCTGGATCTTGAGCGCGACACGCCGTCTCATTATCGTTAACATTTGTGCCAAGTTATTTCAAAATCCCACGATGCATGACAAAGTTACAGTCCGGACAAAAAAAACAGACTGATCTTCAACCTCCATCTGTGACCTTGACCTTTGATCTATGGACCTGGAACTTGCGCGCGACACGCCGTCTCATGGTTAACATTTTTGCCAAGTTATTCAAAATCCCACGATGCATGACAAAGTTACAGTCCGGACAAAAAAACAGACTGACGCACTGACTGACGGACTGACTGACGGACAGACGGGGGCAAACCTAAAGTCACCTCCGTTCAACCTAAAGTCCCCTCCGGTCCGGAACAGTAGGGGACTAATAACTGCTAACTGCTTGTCATAAATGCCTACCAATAAACATGCGAGACAAGTTTGGTATCAAGTTTCAATACTTAAAAATAGAAAATATTGATTCAGCAGGTTTATTCCAAATGGTTTGGGAATAATCCAACAGCATAAACATGGGGAGTTAATGGTGCATGATCAGGATTGCTTAAATTTGCTAAAACTGATTTCATTCGTACATATATTAATGATTTTGTCCAAAAACTAATCGGGAATCTATTAAATTTGATTGTGCTTCTATTGTTCAATGGCACGATATTTTCGTCGTATTGTGTGACGTCAATATCGATCTGTGCTATTGACCATCAGTTATTATCTTACACATGGGGGCAGATAAATGAAGCTTATCAACAATATATGATGTTGAAAACGTAGTTGCATGACATCACTGTGTAAATAAACTTACAAAATATCTATTGAACTTTGCAGCATTAATGCAAAAATTTAATGGTTAGCAAAAAAAAAAGTCAATCATTGGTATTCGGTTCATGTTTTTCTGATTTAATCGAAGCATCGTTGTTAATTGGACTTTGTGATCTTACTGGATACACATGAACAATTTTTATAGTGGCACTGGAGACTTCAAATGCATGCTATAGGCTTTCTGTGTTCAATTTTATTAGACTTAAAAATATATGCACTCAGCACCTTCACTTTCCCTGGATGGAAATTCCCTCTCTCTGGGGTGGCTTGAAATAACCGATACTGTGTTGATTAGCCGTTAAATACGGAATCCTGTTTAAGGGCCATCGCGATCTCGCGTTTTCAATTTCGCGAGATTGCGAAATTTTTGCGAAATAAATTTCGCATTCTCGTTCTATTCTACCTTAAAAAAAACGCGAAGTTTGCAAGCCAAACATCGTGCAAACCTCGCGATTTTATCACGTTTTCATTTGGACGAGATTGCGAGAATGCGAAATAAATCTCGCATTCTCGCCGTATTCTACAATGAAAAAAACCGCGAGATTTGCAATCAAATTTCGTGCAAACCTCGCGATTTTATATCGGCATATTGTACAATGAAAAAAATGCGAGGATTGCAAATCAAAAGTCATGCAAACCTCGCGATTTTATTCTTACTAGATTACGAGAATAAGAAATATGTTTTCTTGTTTTTGCCCTCTGGTACATCGAAGAAAAAAACGCGAGGTTTGCTAACCCAAACTTCGCGTAATTCTCGCATTTTTTTTCATCGTACAATAGGCCGATATAAAAGCCAAGGTTTGCACGAAGTTTGATTTGCTAATCTCGAGTTTTTTTCATTGTAGAATAAGGCGAGAATGCGAGATTTATTTCGCATTCTCGCGATCTCGTCCAAATAAAAACGTGATAAAATCGCGAGGTTTGCACGAAGTTTGGCTTGCAAAGCTCGCGTTTTTTTCAATGTAGAATAGGACGAGAATGCGAAATTTATTTTGCAATCTCGCAATCTCGCGAAATTGAAAACGCGAGATCGCGATGGCCCTAACAGAATTCCGTAGTTAAACAATGTTTATCAACACTTTCTTAAAAATCATATTATTTCAAACAATTTGTAAAATTGCATAATTACAGTATCAAACTATAAAATATATGCTTTCAAACATTTTGTAAACTTGCATTTTTACATTTCACTCTGTAATATAATTATATAATAGATCTATACCACCATTTTGTCTCTGCAGTTCTTCTGTATGATGGGATGTGCAAGGTAAGGAATGCTGGGTACCAGACAAGTTGTGTCAAGTAGAGTGATTTCCCTTACTTTGAGTGACATTCACATTATCATGACGCTCAGAATCACATCTCAATATGGTTAAAAGCAAAACAGAAAATCCTTCTTAGAATTCAGCATCATCAAAATAAACTGACCAGAAATTTGACACAGCTGAGACTACATGATTCTGGTAGGTGATAAACTCGGTCTTTATCCTAGATGTTCAACCAAGTTTACTGTTAAAATTAAGGTATTTACAATGTGATTATTTTAAAACTCTGCATATGTCATGCACATTTATGCAAATTAATTCAATAAATGTATCTTTCAAAATTAAATCTTGAAAATAATCGTATGTTTTACTCTGCCAAAGATTATTATTTTACTATAGAACGTAAAGATGAAAAAAAAAGGTAAAATCTCAACATTTTGGAAATGGAAAATTATGAATAATCCAGATGTGGTTCTGTACGTATGAGGCACAAGACATACTTCAAGCCAGGGTGTTTTGATTTAAGGGATGTCACTCTAATCATTCTGTGGTTTGTAAATCCCAGTCTCTGTGAAATAGAAATGCTAGTGTTTATTGTGTCCCTTGCATGGTATATGTCTTTGTGTTTATTCAACAACTGTTGATGCCTTGCTAATGCACTCTTATCTTAGCTTCTGTTTGTGATGTAAAAACAGAATTTTATAAACTTTTGTTTATTATATATGATTTGCTTTCTTGTAGTTATAAGTTACTTGCACGCTTTTCATGCCCTCGGTCTCGAAGAGCCGTTAGCATCTGGTGTTGCAGTCTCAAAGAGTGGTTGGACAATCCTTGGTTAATATTTCTCATTAATTAGGTCGTTTAGTGGCTCCTACAGTCTTCAAACTTCATACACAGATACATCTAAAACAGTCTATTAAATCATTTTAGAATTATTCTATATTTAGAATTTTATGATTCTTGGTTGCAAGAAACTCTTTACTCATTGAGAGATACAAACAGTCTTAGTCTGTTTCTCACAGCAATTTAAATGCTTATTTCTCAGAACATACTGAGTTGCATCTGAATGGTATGAAGTGATGTCATAATACCAGGATGTGATGTCATAATACCAGAAAGTGATGTCATGATAGAAGCAACCAAATGAAAATTTGAATGAAGCATTGATCTGATAGGTTCAGTGATAAAAACGAAACCAGTTGATTTAAAACTCATTACTTTCTCAGAACTCATTGAGGTTTTACTTGACATTGGGTAATGAGGTTCTTGAAATCCAGAAGCACAAAATTCTAATAATAAAATAATTCTGAAATGATTTAATAGCATAGGCCACTTTTCCCTCGGAAACGCAAATTACAAATTAAATTTCAAGTGAATCGGTCCACACGTTCTCGAGCTGTGTCTGTTCTGCTGAGTCGGCAAGCAATCCCACTCGGCGCATTGCCGGGCGGCAGGCAAGCAACATGTTCAACGTTTTAATTATTGTGGTGGGGGGCCAAATTTTTGAGGGAAAAAATTGACAAGCCAAAAAAGCACAAAATGATATGTTTCAAATATTGGGCGGTGGGGGCAGTGGGGGCAGTGGGTATCCTATGCCTATGAATAGACTGTTCTAAATAAGTACTACACATTCTGATCAAAAGTAGTTCACCATAACTGTGTCGTTTGCGTGAGCATGGCAAAAACATAGGCATCAATTTGTCCAGCATCAGTGGCATAGGTGAGCGTCACGCTTTAACGTGCATATAAATTATTACCTAACCTCCATTAATTTGAAGAAAAAAAACACAACTGTGGTCATGACACGTTTTGAAAACATTCCTCATCACTTATACAACCTATTTAATAAACCAATTTCCTTTTCGTTTGATACTCACACCAATATCGATTGGACATGCGCATACTATCATGACGTTCCGGTTCGCTAATTTTACACTGAGTTATGGCCCTTTGTATTTCTAATATATATATAATGCAAATTCTAGTCCGGGCTATCTCTGTAAAACTCCTTCTTAGAATTTCGCTAAACTTGCTAGGAAATATCAATATTGAGTGGACATGCGCATACTATCATGCCTTTCTGCTTCGATAATTTTCCACTGAGTTATGGCCGTTTGTATTTTTAATGCATTTCATAGTTGGTAGTCAAATGAAATATTCTTGTCCGTGCTATTTCTCTAAAAAAAAAACATGTTATAATAAGCTTGCTACGAAGCATCGATATCAAGTGAATATGCGCATATTGTCCTGACGTTCCGGTTCGATAATTTTCCACTGAGTTATCTTTGGCCCTTTGTATTTTAATGCATTTCATACTTGGTAGTCAAATAGAAAATTCTTGTCCGGGCTTTTTCTCTATAATATATGTCTATATATCTTATAGGAACAAATTCTTGTATGTTTACCCACTCCCCAACAAGTTGCCAGTGGGGGGTATTTGTCTGCCTCCGGCGACAGTTCTAGTTTTTTTCAGTAACAGTTCTAAATTACCATGTAAGGGATATTGATGAATGTTGTAATTTTACAGGAAAAAAATCACAGTAACATTAAATACACTTGAGTGTAATAATGCATTTTAAGACCAGTTTAGCAGCGATTTTCTTCACTCTAAATGATTTTTTTAGTCCCCTACCTGTGTGTCATCTCCCGTCTGTCTGTCGGTCCGTCTGGAAAACTGGATCCTGCGATAAAACTTTTTACATATGGTAGAGGGGCATAAGGAGATTATGCACGTTACTTTATTTTGTTGATATGGCCAAAATTGTGATTGCTATGACAAAATAGTAAAAAAAAATGTCAGTTCGTCCGGAAAAGTAGATCCTGCAATATATTAAAAAGTATAAAAGATATTTTTCATGAAACTTTTTACATATGGTAGAGGGGTATAAGGAGATTATGCACATTATTTAAATTTGTTGATATGGCCAAAATTGTGGTTGCTATGGCAACAAAACAATAGAAAATAATGTCAGTCCGTCCGGAAAACTGGATCCTGCGATCACTTAAAAATACAAAAGATATTTTCATGAAACGTTTTACATATGGTAGAGGGGCATAAGGAGAGTTTGCACACAATTTTATTTGGTTATATGGCCAAATTGTGATTGTTTTGGTAACATAATTCAGTCGTTAGTCATACTGCTGAATAAGGGAGCTTAATGCATTTATCGTTATACTCAATAAATATTCGCTAGTACTTCCAATCAAATAAAGTTATATATTAATACATGACTTGAAATTGATGTTAATTTCTTTGCGAATGTATTTTTATTACTTGTTGTATTATATTTGTAATATGTTTCTAAACTTACTGGATTAAAAAAAAAAAAATCTTACTAATTTGTAAGGAAAATGATGTACTCAAACTTGTTTTGTTAAGGTTGCGAAATGTAGCATGCCTTTGTTATAAAGATTTTGTCTAAATCATAGCCTTTTGTTTGGTCAGGTCCAACAAAAAAACATTTAGTGTCGAACATCTTACCAGTAGGGGACATCATGTATAGCCATGCAATACTGAGTATCTTGTTCAATATGCCATAATGGCAATTTTGAGCTATAATGTCACAGATTTCAAAATGGAGGCTTATATATCCCTTTTAGAAGAACCTTCAAATGTTCATAATTATCTTCTTTGCTTATGATCTGATTTTGATATTTCTTTCACCCTTTTCCATTTTTTATTGCATAGCTAATCCAGGATTATGGTTTGGTGAATGTCTGTCTGTCTGTCCTGTCAATCCTTGCATCCGTTTGTCAGTTCATGCATCAGCGCACATTCTCCACATTAGGTGGTAGGTGTGGCTTATCTCAAAAAAAAAATGTTGTCATTTCTTTGATCTTAAACAAAGGAAATGTGGTCATTTCTGTGATCTAAAACAAAGGGAACCCCAGTTAAGGTAGCATCTGAAGGGACATCCATCTACGCATTTTGGTTAAAGTTTTGGTTGAAGTTTTTGTCTTTCATACCTCAAAAATGAATTATCAGAAAGCTTTAAATTCATTATTATTATATAACATTATAATTATTATGACATGCACCATAACTCTGTCATGTATTTTACCAGAATCATTTCCCTTTTCGACTTCAGTTTTTCTGTTAAAATATTGATTGGAACATATTCCAAATAACACTTGACCGAAAGCTTTTTACATTGGCATACATATCCATCGTCATTGCAGTACCATATGTGACAAGCATCCTAACTCTTTTATGCATTTTTCAATAATTATCTCCCTTTTCTTCTTAGATTTTCGGTTAAAATGTTCAGTTTATAGCCATATTTCAAAAGCCAATTGTCAGAAACCTTTGAAACTTGGCACACATGTTCATCATCATAACACAACCATATATGACAAGCAGCATAACTCTTTTATGCATTTTACAATAATTATCTCCCTTTTCTTCTTAGATTTTCGGTTAAAATGTTCAGTTTATAGCCATATTCCAAAAGCCAATTGTTAGAAACCTTTGAAACTTGGCACACATGTTCATCATCATAACACAACCATATATGACAAGCAGCATAACTCTGTCGTGCATTTTACCAGAATTATCTCCCTTTTCCACTTGTATTATTGGTGAAAATTTTGAATGTACATCGATATTCCAAAATCCTATTAACAGAAAACGTTGAACTTTGGCATACATGTTCATAATCTTTGTTACAAGCACCATATCTCTGTCATGCCTAGCTTTACCAAAATTATCCCGGTTTTCATCTTAGATTTTTGCTGTAAAAGTTAGCAATCCGTTCTTCGCACCACTGTTGGTGCTGCTTGTTGTCAAGAAAATTCAGTAATAATGCTTGTTGAAAAGCCTGTCAACATTTCCTTAAAAGTCAAACATTTTGAAGAAGAAGACTTTTGTTTATGAAGAAGTAGACTTTTTTTAGTCATGCATGAAAAAGATTGTCCGTCTGTCATGTCTACAATCATACTTCTTTTCTATTTATGCCATGTGTTGTATTATATATCTTCTTCGAATAATTCGACTTATCTTAATGGGATAACCTCTATTCTTGTGCATGAGAAAGATCAGTATTTATCATGTCGATCTGTATAATTCTGCCAAGAAACAGGGTGCCTGAGATAAAATATTATCTCGGCAGTAACTTTCCTATCCCATCAGGTGCACCTCTTTTGATGACGTCAGCACCTCTTTTGATGACGTCAGAGTATATTTTATGACGTCTAGGTATTTTTGAACGGAAAGAAATGGGGAAAAAGGTCAATTAAATATTGTTTAAAGATCAACAAGATAAATAGAAACCCTCGGCACAGCCTCAGGTATTTTTTTCTAAGCCTCACCTGATCAGCTGGATGAGATCAGGCACTAACATGATATTATCTATATCTCACAATAAACAAAAATGAAAATAAAATAATAAAATAACTATGTTACACCAATAGAGTGTCTACAGGCCCTCTTGGGCCTCTTGTATTATTTATATTCTCTGTTTAATTCCACTCATCTTTTCAATCTTAATGGATAACCTCTCTTGTGCCTGAGAAAGTTCGGAATGTCTCGATCACCCTGACAGAAATATTGTATACTACAATTACTACTTTTATTGATTTATTGTATAATTGTAGTTATTCTTTTGTAGGAGAAAAGAGATCATATGCATAGCTGGCAGCCATTTTTTTCGTTTGATTGAAGTAGGAGGCTGAACATCAATCATAGGAAGCTGGCCTATGGTATTGTTCTGTCAGGTTTCGGCTAATGGCAGTATGAGTCTTAATTCACTGTTACTGTCAGAAAAAGCTAGGGTGTCCATCTGGCATGGTGAAGGTTGAAAGTGGAGGTTGTAGGTTCGATATCTGGCTAAGTCACACCGAAGACTTAATACAATACACAAATTGTACTAAGGCGACACTTAAAAATATCTTAGTTTGCCCAAACCCGACCTTAGATTTTTCGGCTGGGTATTTATATAGGTAGGAAAATTATTTTCTTTTTTCTTCCATGTTTGTCAGTGTTTTTTTTTAAATGCTGTTTAAAGTTTAACTACTTGTTTGGATTTAAAACACGACTAAAACGGTCGCGTTCGGGCAAACAAACATAATTTTAATTTTGGCCTATTAGTTAAGCTCCTTTGCTTGACATTCAACATATAAAGGGAAGTGCTAGGACTGGTCCACCCTTTGCTTGACATTCAACATATAAAGGGAAATGCTAGGACTGGTCGACCCTTTGCTTGACATTCAGCATATAAAGGGAAGTGCTAGGACTGGTCGACCCTTTGCTTGACATTCAGCATATAAAGGGAAGTGCTAGGACTGGTCGACCCTTTGCTTGACATTCAGCATATAAAGGGAAGTGCTAGGACTGGTCGACCCTTTGCTTGACATTCAACATATAAAGGGAAGTGCTAGGACTGGTCGACCCTTTGCTTTACATTCAGCATATAAAGGGAAATGCTAGGACTGGTCGACCCTTTGCTTGACGTTCAACATATAAAGGGAAATGCTAGGACTGGTCGACCCTTTGCTTGACATTCAACATATAAAGGGAAGTGCTAGGACTGGTCGACCCTTTGCTTGACATTCAACATATAAAGGGAAGTGCTAGGACTGGTCGACCCTTTGCTTGACATTCAACATATAAAGGGAAGTGCTAGGCCTGGTCGACCCTTTGCTTGACATTCAACATATAAAGGGAAGTGCTAGGCCTGGTCGACCCTTTGCTTGACATTCAACATATAAAGGGAAGTGCTAGGACTGGTCGACCCTTTGCTTGACATTCAGCATATAAAGGGAAGTGCTAGGACTGGTCGACCCTTTGCTTGACATTCAACATATAAAGGGAAGTGCTAGGACTGGTCGACCCTTTGCTTGACATTCAACATATAAAGGGAAGTGCTAGGACTGGTCGACCCTTTGCTTGACATTCAACATATAAAGGGAAGTGCTAGGACTGGTCGACCCTTTGCTTGACATTCAACATATAAAGGGAAGTGCTAGGACTGGTCGACCCTTTGCTTGACATTCAACATATAAAGGGAAGTGCTAGGACTGGTCGACCCTTTGCTTGACATTCAACATATAAAGGGAAGTGCTAGGACTGGTCGACCCTTTGCTTGACATTCAACATATAAAGGGAAGTGCTAGGACTGGTCAACCCTTTGCTTGACATTCAACATATAAAGGGAAGTGCTAGGACTGGTCGACCTGGAGTCGGTATAATGTGGCTGGGTGGGGTATCATGTCGTGTGTTTATACCAATGTGGCATCTCTATAAAGTTGAGCACTAAGCTCACTGCTACAAGCAGGACCCATCGTGATGTGACTGAAAGATCGTTATAGCGACTTTTAACCCAATATATATACTGAAAAGAAAAAGAAACGCAACTCAGGAATTTCCGCTATATATTGTATATACTGCACACTTAATCCCATATATATTCCAAGGAAATCCCAAAATGTTTTGTAAAAAAAAAAAAGGTGCAGTTAATTAGAGAAAGGACACAACTGTGATGTTGTAGACGTTTTAATCACAGTACACGTTGTAACAAGAAATTCATAAATGTTGAAGTTCTCTGAAAATTTTAGCCAGTTTTAACGCAAAGAGTTTGCACAATTTTGCATCCTAAGTTTGCACCAAATGCTTACTCTGTCAAATGCTGAAACTTTGCAAGAATACTATTTGCTGTGTTATTTGGTGTTTCAGTCTTTTTTCCGAAAGGAAAGATCCTACGCAGCCATGTATCATCCCGTGTCCCGTTTCTTTTTCCTTTCAGTATAGATACCTATTGTGATCCCCAGACATTCTTGACTTTCGTCTTTATTTATATTCCTTTTATGGTTAATTCCACAGACCAATTTGATTAATTTATTAGACATATATAAGAGATCTGTCTGCGATTGCTTCCTTGTTCAATTGAAACTCATTTGGGCTAGATTATGCTAGGAATCGAATTGTTGGGTAAGATTGTGAATTTCAAGTAAGGATTAGCGTATAATTCAATAGTGCAGAAACAGCCGCAGTAGCTCAGTGAGTAATGTAAGGCCTTTGCTTAGAGCTACAGACCTGCGCCCCGCATTGGTTCACTCCCAGCAGAGGAAGGTCTGATGGGAAACTACATCCTTTATCTCGTCCCCCTCTTAGGTTGATGTCCCTATATATAACATGTTAGCAAGATGTAAAACTATCTTATTTTCATATCGGTAGTGTTGAATGTTTAAGAATCCTGAAAGTTTGTATTCTATGCATGATTTCTGTGAGATCATACTATTCTATTGTGTGTTGCAGGCGATGTCAGTGCTGCTACATCTGTTTAAAAATAGCAACAATGACCTTATGACCTTGAACTAGTTACTAACCCCTACTGCTGATTCGTGTATCCAACACCTTCTCCCATCTGCTGGAGTACATCCTCCTCACTTGTAAACTAAAGAACCAGTGAAATCTGTTCAACCACTGAACAGAATCGAGACAGTTCCAAATTGAACAGATTTCGACAATTTTTAGCTCTACTGGCTAAAGGCCAGCAGAGGTTATGGGGTGACGAGTTGTCAGTCGTCCATCCGTCCGTCCGTCGTCCGTTAACTTTTGCCTTGTGAACACTCTAGGGCCTTCATTATTAATCGGATATTTACGAAACTTAGCCAGTGTCATAATATCAATGAAAGCTCGGACAAGGCGAAAACCAGACAGATCTGATTAGTTTCACCGGAGTTACGGCCCTTGTTTTGCTGAAAAATGACATATTAAGCCTTGTGAACACTAGCACCTTCATTTATTTTTAGCTCTACTAGCCAGCAGAGCTTATGGGATGCCAACTTTTGTCTCGTTAAGACGATAGGGCCTTCATTTTTCATCTGATCTTTACCAAACAAGTTCGAAAACCATCCAGATCGGACCAGTAACAGCGGAGTTATGGCCCTTGATTCAGTTAAAAATGCTATATTGCTATATTTTGCCTGGTCAAGACGATAGGGCCTTCATTTTTCATCCTATCTTTACCAAACTTTACCACATTGTTAATATCAATGAAAGCTCGGACAAGTTTGAAAACCAGCCAGATCGAACCAGTAACAGCGGAGTTAAAAATGCTATATTGCTATATTTTGCCTCGTTAAGACGATAGGGCCTTCATTTTTCATTCTATCTTTACCAAACTTTACCACATTGTTAATATCAATGAAAGCTCGGACAAGTTCGAAAACCAGCCATATCGGACTAGTAACAGCGGAGTTATGGCCCTTGATTTAGTTAAAAATGCTATATTTTGCCTCGTTAAGACGATAGGCGCTTCATTGTTCATCCGACCATTACCAAACTTTATCAGATTGTTAATGTCATTGAAAACTCTAACAAGATCGAAAACCAGCCATATCGGACCAGTAACAGCCCTTCATTGCGTTAAAAATGGTATATTTTGCCTCGTTAAGACGATAGGGGCTTCATTGTTCGTCCAATTTTTACCAAACTTTATCAGATTGTTAATATCAATGAGAGCTCGGACAAGTACGAAAACCAGTAACATCGGAGTTGTAGCCCTTGATTTACTTCAAAATGATATATTTTGCCTCGTTAAGACGATAGGGCCTTCATTTTTCATCCGATCTTTACCAAACTTTATCAGATTGTTAATGTCTATGAAAGCTTGGTCAAGTTCGAAAACCAACCAGATCGGACCAGTAATAGCGGAGTTATAGCCCTTGATTTTCTTAAAAATGCTATAATTTGCCTTAATATGTGATAGGGCCTTATATATATTTTTATTTTTTTAAATATTTTTTTTTTATTTTTTTTTTTATTAAATATTTTTTTTTTTTTTTTTAGCTCTATGTTGGACCAGTTGGACCAGTAACGGAGGAGTTATGGCTCTTGATTTAGTTAAAAATGCTATTATTTGCCTCGTTAACCTTTTTTTTCCATCTGATCTTTACCAAACTTTACCAGATTCTTTAGTTATGGCCCTTGATTTAGTTAAAAAGCTGTTTTTTGTCCGAAACCTTCAAAAACATAAATGGCAGTCACTCGCTTCATTGATGTTATAAGAGCCATGTTAGCCAGTAGAGCGTCCACAGGCCCTCTTAATGGGCCTCTTGTTTGATCTTTACCAGACTTGCACAGATTGTTAATATCAATGAAAGTTCGAAAAAGTTCGAAAACCAGCCAAATCGGATCAGTAACACCAGAGTTGTGGTCCTTGTTTTTTATGAAAAATGCCATTTTATGCCTGTGAGCACTCTAGCACCTTCATTTATTATTTGATCTTTACCAAATTTTCACAGATTGTTAATATCAACGAAAGTTCGGACAAGTTCAAAACACAGCTATATGTGTCTTGAATTATGAAAAATGTGATTTTCAGCCTTGTGAACACTCTAGCACCTTCATTTTGTATTCGATCTTTCCCAAACTTGGCCAGATTGTTGATATCTTGAAACCTCGGACGAGTTTGAAAATCAGCCAGATCGAACCAGTACTACCGGAGTTATGGATATGGCCTTTTTGATATGGGACTTTTTCTAAAATGATCAGCATGACATGATGTTGGTCCTTGTCGAAAATCGTTTTGATTCGACGTTAAACATGGCTGCCAGCGGCCATCTTTGTTTACATAGAGTTATATAATGAAAACTTGTAGCGACTACTCCTCTGAAACTACTTGATGGATTTTCATGAAACTTCACATGAATGTTGCTCTTGATGTCTAATTGATCCTAGCAAAATTTCAGGTTGGCTGGAAATTCAAGATGGCCGCCACGTCTAAAAATAGATTTTTACAAAATAAGTTTGTAGCGATCGACTACTTCTTGAAAACTATAAGTGATATTGATATGGAACTTTTTCTAAAATGATCAGCACGACATGATGTTGGTCCTTGTCAAAAATCGTTTTGATTTGACGTTAAACGTGGCTGCCAGCGGCCATCTTTGTTTACATAGAGTTATATAGTAAAAACTTGTAGCGACTAATCCTCTGAAACTACTTGGCGGATTTTCATGAAACTTTACAGGAATGTTGCTCTTGATGTCTAATTGATCCTAGCAAAATTTCAGGTTTAGAGCTTCAAGGTCATTGACCTCTTGTTACTATAGGAGTTCCTCTACCGTACACAGCCAGATGAAATGTAAAAAATCGTAAATAGGGCTGGTAAGGGCTGGTAAGGTCGGGGAAGGCTCGGATTAAATATTGCCATATCTGACATACAATCCTTCTATCCACCCACACAACCATGGACACCATAATTATAGCCAGTAGAGCGATGTTCTTTCTTAATGATCACAAACCCCTTGCTCTGGATGTACAAGTTTGTATAGAGATTTTGCATGTTTTACATAAACATATAGGAAAAGACTTAAAAAGTCTGCAATGAAACCTTCTCATATGTTGCATGTAGCATTCGCTAAGTTTGTTCAAATGGTGACCCTGGAGTAAAATCTGATTCCGCCTCAAGGGTCACAGTTATACAAAGACTTTAAAAAACCTGCTTTTCTGAATCTATAAATGGTATTGCATTTACAATAAGTATACATTCCTCTACCATATTTGTCTGGGTCACATGGCTGTTTTACATAGAGTTGTATAGCGCAGATTTGATAGTATTCATGAAGTTAAAATGACATTATTCTCTAACTTCGCGAATGCGTGGGATATAGAAATTGTGTTGTCCGTTGTTGCAAATTTGTGTCGCTTCTCGAAAAAACCTATACCAATGTACACCAAACTTGGTGTGCAAGATCACTAGCAAAATGATGTGTAGGAAGCAAGGGTAAAATTAAATTACAGAAGTTATTGACTTCCATGCAATCATGTATACAAAACAAGGGCAGATAAAAATTACAGGAGTTGTTGCCCTTTATAATTCTAAGTAAAGTCTTAATATTGTCAAATTTTATGTCGCCTACTTTTCAAAGACTATATGAGATAACCTTACCAAACTAGGTGTGCAGGTAACCGCCAAGAAATGATGTGAGGAAGTAAGGGCAGATAAAACAGGTACAAATTACAGGAGTTTTTCTGTTGATAATCACGTTATTTAAGAAAAGTCTTCTGTCCATGTGTGACAAGCTTGTGTTGCCTACTCCTCAAAACACTTTAGACCTATATACACCAAACTTGATGCCCAAGATCACTAACTAGAAATGATGTTTGGAAAGCAAAGGGCAGATAAATTGGATATAAATTGCAGGAGTTATTGCCCTTTATAGTTTTAAGTCAAGTCTTAATATTGTAAAATGCTGTTTTGCCTACTCCTCTAAAACTGTATGAGCTAACCTGACCAAATTTGGTGTGCAGATCACCACTATGTAATCATGTGTAAAAATGAGGGCAGATAAAAAAACAACATCTTTAAAAGTCTTCCTCCCTGGAACTACAAAAGCTAGAGGTCTAATATTTTGGAATGTAGCAAACCCTACCAAGTTTGTTTAAATGGTTATCCCGGGGTCAGATTTTCTCCCACCCAAGGTCACATGTTTTACAAAGACTTCTAAAGGGAAAACTTTTAAAAAAAAATCTTCTTAAAAACCACAAGGCATAGCACTCTTTATATGTTGCGTGTAGCATATGGTTATGGCCCTCTACCAAGTTTGTTCAAATGGTGACCCTGTGGTCGAAGTTAGCCCTGCCTCTGGGGTCACAGTTCTAAATCGTTATATAAGAAAATATTTAATAAAAAAAAGTCTTCTTCCCTGAAACTGTAAGATAGAGGTTAAATATTTTGTATGTAGTATAAGCTTATGGTCCTCTTCCAAATAGTTCAAATTGTGGCCCTGTCAACACATTTTTATGCCCAACCCATATATATGGGGGTGGGGGGTGGTGGGGGCATATAGTGTCGCCAGTGTCCTTAATTATGTACATACGTCACTGTCTTATCTGGACAGCACCTCCTGACCTAAACAGATTTTTCGGATAAAGCCCTGCTCAGAAAGTGTTAAAGTTTCATGATGCTAACATCAACATAAGTCTTGCCCGATGTAATCAATACATGCTCAGTGGTGATGCCTAACTACATAACAAAGTGGGCAGATTCAGATCTAGTTTAATGATGATGGTGTTCTCTAATGGGTTTGGAGCAATCAGGCAATCTGAGTCAATCAAGCAGTCCAGTAAAGGCTCAGTCAAATTTGTATTAGTAGCGGTTTTAAATATATGTTTCTCTCTGGGACTATCAAGAAATGTTCATATGATGTTTAAAGAGTTAAATTGTTAATTGATAATACTACAAAAAGGATGACCATTCATCTTTAATTTACAGGAAAAGTAAGCTGTAGTGCAGCTTCTCCAGAATATGTCTTGAGACTGCTCACAGACTTAATAACAGATAGATATGAAACTGCGAAATGTATCTAAATTTCAGTGGCACAGTGCGAAAATTTAAACTCATATCATGATTCCTTACTTTAACATTTTAAGCAAATAAGGAATTTTAAGAAAAGTTTCACTATAGTTATGTCAGTTGCTTGGTTTTTAAGGGAAAAGTCAAAATTGATGATATTTTAACTTTTAAACAGCTTTTTATACCATTTCTTATTTTGAAAATAAAAATAAATTAGTATAATCCCATTTTGCTATTCATTATTAATCTTTTGAATGTATTCTCATCAAAATCAATTAATTTTAGAGGGAGGAGTTAGAAGGAAAAGTTAAGGTGCCACGTGATATTTTGGCCTCTTTATTTGTTCAGATTGCGAGAAGTTTCCAATCCGTTTGTTATTAGGTCTGTGGACTGCTCAGAAAGTCACTTTAGATCAGACTACACCAATTACCAACCAATCAGCAGGCAGGGAAAAAGTTCCAGGGTAAATTCGGAGCTATTACACAGAATTTCTTAATTTTGATTGGTTGTCAAGGTAAACAAACCAAAAAATCTTGCTAAAAAATTAAAATTCAACTTTTGAAGAGTACTTATAAAGGTTAAATCATACGTTATTGCAATGTATTCATAATGTGTTGCATAATCAAAGAAAGAAGTATGTTTTACATTTTCCTCATGTTTCTACATGCAAGTAGGTGGGTCAGCACCATCCGACCCAAACAGCTTTTTCAAAACATACTTAATGTATGGCTTCTGTATGTTTTTTTGATAAAACTAAGATAGGTCTTTCAAAACAAGTAATAAAAAATATAGCTTCCTATATTAGGGAACTCAGTACAGAGCTTAGAGCTATAAGGTAGGCCTATGGAAAATGAGTTGATGTAGTATGACCAAAAGTATTTTAATTTGTAGTCACCCCAGCAAGTGCTTTGTGTGTGTTGTGTTTTACATCAATTTCAACAGATGCAAGGTTATGTTTGACAGTCGATATTTTTTTTGTGGTGGAGGCAGGCCACCCACTTTTCCTGGGTAGAACCAGTACTGTAAACCTGCCGCCATCCGTAAGAATCGACATTTCCTCACTTCTCTTCTCTAGTACAATGCAGCGTTGTTAACCCCTCAGCCACGGAGCCGTTCCCAGCAAGTGCTAAGGAAATATTTTGAGTGAAAACAAACTATTTTGAGTTCTTGTTGGTGTCCTTTGTAGTTTGAGTCTATCAATATTTCACCGGGTGTTTGCAGAACTATTGTAACAATAATTGTAAATAAACAGTAAGATAAAACAGTTTTGTGTCGGCCCCTGGATTTCACGGGGTATTTCAGAACTATTGTAACAGTTTGTAAATAAACAGTAAGATAAAACAGTTTTGTGTCGACCCCTGGATTTCACGGGGTATTTCAGAGCTATTGTAACAGTTTGTAAATAAACAGTAAGATAAAACAGTTTTGTGTCGGCCCCTGGATTTCACGGGGTATTTCAGAACTATTGTAACAGTTTGTAAATAAACAGTAAGATAAAACAGTTTTGTGTCGACCCCTGGATTTCACGGGGTATTTCAGAACTATTGTAACAGTTTGTAAATAAACAGTAAGATAAAACAGTTTTGTGTCGACCCCTGGATTTCACGGGGTATTTCAGAACTATTGTAACAGTTTGTAAATAAACAGTAAGATAAAACAGTTTTGTGTCGGCCCCTGGATTTCACGGGGTATTTCAGAACTATTGTAACAGTTTGTAAATAAACAGTAAGATAAAACAGTTTTGTGTCGACCCCTGGATTTCACGGGGTATTTCAGAACTATTGTAACAGTTTGTAAATAAACAGTAAGATAAAACAGTTTTGTGTCGGCCCCTGGATTTCACGGGGTATTTCAGAACTATTGTAACAGTTTGTAAATAAACAGTAAGATAAAACAGTTTTGTGTCGACCCCTTGATTTCAGCGGGTGTTTGCAGAACTATTGTAACAATTTGTAAAAAACTTGAATAGTTTTGTGTTGACCCCTTGAATTATTTCATTATACACTTCTCAAAAAAAGGAAGCTTTGGCCGTTTTGGTGAAACTTTGCACATTGGAATGCCTTATAATTTTGATCAGTGTTCAGATTGCCAAATCTGCCATCGATTATAATAGCTGTTATTAAAGGGACACACAGCAATCTTTAGTTTTTAGCTCTACTGATCAGAGATCAGCCGCGGTGCGGTGTCTGTCGTCCGTCCGTCCGTCTGACCGAGCAAACAAAATGTTACTTAGGTGTCTAGCCACATAGTGCTTTGGACTCTGTGTCATTAGGGTTAGGAAGTAATTATTCACATAAAACATGTCCAATTTTTGATTTATCTGGCTAATTTGGGTTTATGTGGCTATCAATTTTGCATTGAATTAGCCATTTAAGACTATAATTGTTAGAATGTCTGTCCGTCTGTAAACTTTTTTGTAGCGACTACTCCTCTGAAGCTACTGAATGGATTTTCATAAAATTTTACAGAAATGTTTCCCATGAAGTCTAGTTGATCCTAGGAAAAATTCATGTTGATGTGAAATCCAAGATGGCCACCAAATCTAAAAATAGATTTTTAAAAAACAAGTTTGTAGCGAGTACTTCTTGAAAACTCTAAGTGATATTGATTTTTCTAAATCATGAAATGATGTTGATCCTTGTCGAAAATCGTTTTGATTCGACGTTAAACATGGCTGCCAGTGGCCATCTTTGTTAACATAGAGTTATTTAGTAAAAACTTGTAGCGACTACTCCTCTGAAACTACTCGACGGACTTCCATGAAACTTCACAGGAATGTTGCTCTTGATGTCTAAATGATCCTAGCAACATTTCAGTTTGGTCAGAAATTCAAGATGGCCGCCACAGCCAAAAATAGATTTTCAAAAAACAAGTTTGTAGTGAGTACTTCTTGAAAACTATAAGTGATATTGATATGCGTCTTTTCCTGCAATGATCAGTATGACATCATGTTGATCCTTGTCGAAAATTATTTTGATTCGACGTTAAACATGGCTGCCAGAGGCCATCTTTGTTTACATAGAGTTATATAATGAAAACTTGTAGCGACTACTTCTCTGAAACTTCTTGACGGATTTTCATGAAACTTCACACAAATGTTGCTCTTGATGTCTTATTGATCCTAGCGTTTGTAGCGAGTACTTCTTGAAAACTATAAGTGATATTGATATGCGTCTTTTCCTGAAATGATCAGTATGACATCATGTTGATCCTTGTCGAAAATTATTTTGATTCGACGTTAAACATGGCTGCCAGAGGCCATCTTTGTTTACATAGAGTTATATAATGAAAACTTGTAGCGACTACTTCTCTGAAACTACTTGACGGATTTTCATGAAACTTCACACAGATGTTGCTCTTGATGTCTTATTGATCCTAGCGTTTGTAGCGACTATTTCTTGAAAACTATAAGTGATATTGATATGGGACTTTTCTAAAATGATCAGCATGACATGATGTTGGTCCTTGCCGAAAATCGTTTTGATTCGGTGTTAAACGTGACTGTCAGCGGCCATCTTTGGTTTACATAGAGTTATCTAGTAAAAACTTGTAGCGACTACTCTGTAACTACTCGATGAATTTTCATGAAACTTCACAGGAATGTTGCTCTTGATGTCTAATTGATCCTAGCAAAATTTCAGGTCGGCCAGAAATTCAAGATGGCCGCTATGGCTAAAAATAGATTTTCAAAATACAAGTTTGTAGCGACTACTTCTTGAAAACTATAAGTGATATTGATATGAGACTTTTTCTGAAATGATCAGTATGACATGATGTTGATCCTTGTCAAAAATTATATTGATTTGACGTTAAACATGGCCATCTTTGTTTACATAGAGTTATATAGTGAAAACTTGTAGCGACTACTCCTCTGAAACTACCTGACAGATTTTTATGAAACTTCACAGGAAGTCTGATCTAGCTATCAAAATCTAGCAGTAGAGCTTCAAGGTCATTGACCTCTTGTATTAAAACTCGCAGCGTCCCAGTTTTTGTAGATAACTTTCATTTGTTCAGTCATTAATATTAATTATAAGAAATGTATAAAGTGTTTTTTGCATATTTCTAATTGATGGTTATATTGCACCAATAATATAATGATAGAATAACGAAGAAAACATGAAAACTCAAAATGTTATTTAAAATATGCAAGCAGGTTTCAAGTTAAAATGGTACTGGATTAACAAATTGATGCTAATTATAATACTTAATAAAATCTTCAAGATTGCTATGTGTTCCTTTAAAATTGAAAGCACAAAATGCCCCCGTCATTCGAAGAATGGTGAAGGGGCATATAGTGTTACGCCTTTCTGTCTGTGCATCAGTCCGTGCGTCCGTGCAAAAATGATGTCCAAACTCTAACTTAGCTAATTCTTATCGGATCTTTTCCCAACTTGGTCAAATGGCTTATGGGCACAATGTCTCGGCCGTTCCAGAGTTATGGCCCTTGGAATAGTAAAAAATCGCAAAATTCATCTTTTCCACACTTGGGTAATTGTTATCCGATCTTCTCCAAACTTGCTCAAATGTTCGATAATTGGCCAAATCCGCAGTTATTTCATAGTTATGGCAATATTAAAAAATCATGGAATTAATGGTGTCTGCACTCTTTTTTGGCTAATTGTTATTGCATCTTTTCAAAAAACTTGGTCAAATTTTATATGGGCACAATGTCTCAGCCAAGTTTGATTTTCGGCCCTATCGCCCCAGTACTTCCAGAGTTGTGCATCTTTGGAATGGTAAAAATTCATAAAATAAATGTAAAAGCGGGAGCATCCTTGTCCCATGGACACATTACTAGTTCAAAATGATAAAAGCAGGGCAGATAGTGATCTGTCAGATATTTTGTCACATAATTATAGTCTAGTTACTTGGAGCACACACTTTTACAAAGGAACTTTAGACTCAACTGTGAGTGATGAACTTTGTTTCAACAATCTTCTTTTAGTTCCATTACAAGATCTGCATCGGTTGCTCAGTGGATAAGACCTTTAGCGCTACAGACAAGGTTCATACAGCCTTAAAAAGTCCTTAAATCCACTCCAGCCTTAAAAAGTCCTTAAATTCTGACAAAATATAATTAAAGGTCATTGTATTTCATCTGACGTAGTTTAAAAAAAATTGGAAAAAAAAAAAATCGCCGATAATGTTATTAGTTAAAGCGGGCCTTAAAAATGGATTATTAGGGCCTTAAAAGTCCTTAAATTTCATAATAATAATTCTGTATGAACCATGTTAACAGTAACCTCTTTAGACCTCTTCCTCCTTCATCTCATCTCCCTCTGAGGCTGCTGTCCCTCTATAACCTAATAGGATGTCACGAAACAGATCTAAAACCCATTTCATTTTATTTCATTTCAGTTCCTCTACAAAGAAGCCGGTGACAGACTTAAGTGACACAGACATGGGTAGTCAAAACCTTGGGCCGCCCCAGGCCTCTTTTCCCTCTGTGGGGTCACAACAGAGGATATCTACATCTTCCCAGGGTAGCAGAAATAAAGTAAGAATTGTCCTGTCACAATATTGATAGTTTTCAATAGCCATTTTTGTTGAGCCCGCTTATGGATCTCGACTAAGTAATCACAATGTCGTCCGGGTGTACGGGTGTCAGTTTGTGAGTCCGCGCACGCGTTCACTACCTTAGGTAGTTAGAGGTGTGGCTTAACACAAAGGAATTCAATACTGTTTATTCCATAACCACTTAACCATATTGTTTCTTCCTTTTATCTTAAACAAAGGAAAGGTACCGTCTGTGGGGACTTCCGTCCGTACATCCAATTTTCATTTCTTTTTATCTTCTTCACCAGAATGTTCATTATATGGATCCAACATTACCTGCACAATTTCGGGTCGCTGTGACCTAATTTTGATGAAATATAGGTCACGTTCGGTCTCCGCTACGACGCGTATCTTGCTTCTTTCTTGCAGGATTTTCAATAAACTTCATTACAATGTTCCTTTTATGCATTAAACATAATGTGTAAAATTTTGGGTCGCTATGACCTACTTTCAAAAAATATATAGGTAACACCCTGCCTCCGCTACAACATGCATCTCCCACTGTTAATCACATTAATTAAATTAATTGGTGTTGAATTGGTCAAATAAAACATCCTGACTTCTTAATAATAGGCTGTGGCCTTCTAGTCATACCAGACATGCAGCTATTACCTTATATTAACATTCACTTGATACTTACTGTTGGAAAAAAGGCATCTATTTTTGAATAGAAACTTCACTTTTCTATTACACCTGTTAATCATTACCAGGCTTTTTTCCCTTCATAAACAGCGGCCCCTAGCAAGACAGACTACCTTTTTCCCCTCTTTGGCTGAGAAAACCTTTTTTTTTCTTTTTTTTTTAGCTTAAAATTATTATTTCCCCATCTAACTTTCTCCACATTTTATGTTTGGGATACATTTATAGAAGACATTTTTATCTAAAATTTACCTCTTTTGCATATTTGCACACCCAAATCTTCAATTTCTGCCTAATACACTGTTCCCCCTATATCTCGAAATCGCATTATTTTTTTCCCCTTTAACTCAAAAATCACACTTTTTTCCCCCCTATTGAAGGACTGGGCCTCTTCTCCTATTTCCGAAAAAAAAACGTGATTGCCAACCTCTCAAGGCACGTTATTGTTTGCGCTCTAACAACGGGAAAATAATGAAAATATAAGGAATGAACAATTTTAACCCTTAACCTGCTATTAAAGCACGACTATAATAAGCTTTGCATTCATTGTAAACCCAGATCAGCCTGTGAGATAACTTGAGTAACTCACAGGCTGATCAGTAACTCGAGTAACTCGCATTCTGATCGGGGTTTACAATGTTCAGCTGCTGATCAGTCACATTCCCCAAAAAAAACTTTGTCACATAAATGGTATGGTCTTAATTCAAAGAAAGAACAGTCCATTATATATATGTAGTGGGTTAAGGGGTAAGATGTGTTAATGAATTGTTGTAGTTGGTATAGATTAAAAAGTATCTCGTTGTCGGTGTGACAAACAGCGTCTCAGATGTTTAGATACTATTCATTGGTAAGCGATCTCCGTATGCCAGTTGTTAAACAATCCTTGGCAGTTTCTCAGTTCACAAATGCCATTTGGATTTCTTACAAAATGTGGTAATGTTCAGAGAAATAACGTAACAAAGAACAGAAACTGTCAGAAAATAGTGATGGTAAGTAATTACAGATAGTTGCCTACAGACACCGACTATATATGGAACTTAATTATAAAATAACTGCGTTTGCTGGATCAAGTTGGATCTCACGCTGTGAGTATACGAGTTATTGATGTTAAAGGGACACACGGCAATCTGGGAGGATTATTGATGTTAGAGGAACATACTGCAATCTGGGAAGAGACATTGATGTTAAAGGGACACTCTACAATCGAGGAATAGATTTTTGTTAAAGGGGCACACAGCAATTATCATGGAAGTATTTATCAATCAGTTAACTTACATGTCTATTTATTAATGCAGTATTATTAAATTATTATGAAACAATTACAGTGACAGTAGACGAGGCTTTTTTTCGGCCTCTTACCCTATTAAATAATATAAAAAAAACACTAATTTGTGTTTCTTAGAAATCCCCTTTGATATGAAAACAACGCAAAATTGACTAGTGCCCTGGAAAGTAACTAAAGCGTTTTTAGAAGAATGAGACGCAGTGCCTCATCAGTGTAACAGCATGCTGTTAGGTTCACTTTCATGACAATGAGTAGTGTCCGTTGCATCCAAGAAACGGTTGACCACACCATCACGCTACTGCCAGCCCAGCATGGTGTCTCTCTAACGCAACGACCCGTGGTGTGTTCACCCATACGTCTCCAAACTGTTGCACATCTATTATGCATATCATTGCAATGTTCCGGCATCAACACAACGACTATCAAAATAGCCTACTCTTTTCCCCTCTTTGACTGAGAAAACAAACATACAAAATATGTTTTGCTAAACATCATTTCCTCTTGGTACTTTCTCAACATTGTTATGTTTGGGATACATTTAGAGAAGACAGTTTATCTAAAATGTACCTTTTATGCATATTTATATACACACCCAACTCCTCACTTTCTGCTAAATACACTGGTATCCCTGTATCTCAAAATAGCACTATTTTTTTTCCCTTTTATCTTGAAAATCATGCTATTTTTCCTATATTGAAGGGTGTGGGCCTATTACCCTATTTCCGAAAAAAATCCCTGGTTGAAGTATATAAGGAGAAGTGACGTCTTGACCCTAAGTGTATACATGTACTCCCCAATCACATAATTCTAAAAACTTCAATTGGTTAATTTATATTCCAGGTTCGACTGAAGCCAGGTCATTCGTTGATGGACTGGATCCGCCTAGGTAGAAGCGGACAGGACCTGACGGGGATAGGCGGACCTCGGCACGATGTTTCCAGCGAGGAACTCAAGAAGCATAACCAGGAAGGAGACGCGTGGTTGGCTCTGAGAGGTTAGATATCCGACGTTGTTTGCATTGGTGGTCAATGTTGCTTCATTAAATCTTTTTTATTCTTAAATATACACAAATATATATACAACATACTGGCCGCCATACAGTCTGTATAACGAATAATAATATTGTTTATCAAATAGCAATTAATCAGTTCAACTCAGTTACTATTTTAGAAACAGTTGAACCAATAGTAGTAAATGATTGTACAATAAAACATTGAAATGTATTCAAAAACAAATCTTGTATGTCGATACCAAGTCAAAAACAAAAGTGACACATACTGTGTAATAGATGCGAAATCCTGTATTGATGTATTGCCTTCCATTCTACAATAAATGCCCGAATAATCTGATGATGGTTATTTATGCGTTGTGAGCAGTTGTATACAGGACTCCCCAACTAATCCCTAAGGTGCTCCTTGGGGCTAAAGTCTGATAAGAACGCAAGGAACAACAGTACCAGCCTTGCAGAAGGAAGCTTTGCTTTGTCTTGTTGGTAGAAAGCAGGGCACTCGTTTGGCCATCTTTGGGGCCGAATTTCCTAGAAGTATATTTTTCCCCTTTTCCTGTGAAGAAATTCCCCTCTTATTTTTTTTTTATTAAAAATGTTTAAACTCCAATACAGGAAAACAGCATACTTTTTGCCATTTGGAATGGTACATTCTTGCTGCCACTTATATAATAATAAAAAAAAAAATTGTGTTTCTTAGAAATTCCCCTTTGATATGAAAACAATGCAAAATTCCCCTTCCTGAGGGTTCTGGCCCCAGTCCCCTAAAAGCTGACAAGTGCCCTGGAAAGTGACTTCAGCGTTTTTAGAAGAATGAGATGCAGTGTCTCATCAGTGTAACAGCATGCTGTTAGGTTCACTTTCATGACAGTGCATCCAAGAAACGCCTGCCCACACCATCACGCTACCGCCAGCCCAACATGGTGTCTCTCTAACGCAACGACCCATGGTGTGTTCACCCATATGTCTCCAAACCGTTGCTCGACTATTATGCATACCATTGCAATGTTCCGGCATCAACACATCGACTATGTACGCACAATAGCTGCAAATGTGATGACACATTTGCGGTGATGTACTGACTATACACACAATACCTGCAAATGTGATGTCCACGTAAGCGGCAGATTATTGTCAGTTCACTGATACATCTGTTGTGGTCACCCAGTAGTCTTTGTGCCATTTTTAGCTCAACTGATCAGAGATCAGCGGAGCTTATGCCGTGGTGCGGTGTCCGTCGTCCGTCCGTCCGTCTGTCCGTCTGTCCGTCTGTCCGTCTGTCTGTCCGTAAACTTTTATTTGTAGCGACTTCACAGCTGAAACTACTGGATGGATATTCATGAAACTTTACAGAAATGTTGCCCATAAAGTCTAGTTGATCCTAGCAAAAATTCATGTTGATGTGAAATCCAAGATGGCCGCCAAAGCTAAAAATAGAGTTTTAAAATACAAGTTTGTAGCGACTTCTTCTTGAAAACTATAAGTGATATTGATATGGGACTTTTTCTAAAATGATCAGCATGACATGATGTTGATCCTAGTCAAAAATCGTTTTGATTCAACGTTAAACATGGCTGCCAGCGGCCATCTTTGTTTACATAGAGTTATATAGTAAAAACTTGTAGCGACTACTTCTCTGAAACTACTTGGCGGATTGTCATGAAACTTTACAGGAATGTTGCTCTTGATGTCTAATTGATCCTAGAAAAATTTCAGGTCGGCCGGAAATTCAAGATGGCCGTCACAGCTAAAAATAGATTTTTAAAAAATAAGTTTGTAGCGACTACTTCTTGAAAACTATAAGTGATATTGATATGGGACTTTTTCTAAAATGATCAGCATTACATGATGTTGATCCTAGACAAAAATCGTTTTGATTCAACGTTAAACATGGCTGCCAGCGGCCATCTTTGTTTACATAGAGTTATATAGTAAAAACTTGTAGCGACTACTCCTCTGAAACTACTTGGCGGATTGTCATGAAACTTTACAGGAATGTTGCTCTTGATGTCTAATTGATCCTATCAAAATTTCAGGTCGGCGGGAAATTCAAGATGTCCGTCACAGCTAAAAATAGATTTTTAAAAAATAAGTTTGTAGCGACTACTTCTTGAAAACTATAAGTGATATTGATATGGGACTTTTTCTAAAATGATCAGCATGACATGATGTAGATCCTTGTGGAAAATTATTTTGATTCGACGTTAAACATGGCTGCCAGTGGCCATCTTTGGTTACATAGAGTTATATAGTAAAAACTTGTAGCGACTACTCCTCTAAAACTACTTGACGGATGTTCATGAAACTTCACAGGAATGTTGCTCTTGATGTCTAGTTGATCCTAGAAAAATTTCAGGTCGACCGGAAATTCAAGATGGCCGCCACGGCTAAAAATAGATTTAAAATAAATAAATTTGTAGCGACTACTTCCCAAAAACAATAAGAGATATTGATATGGGACTTTTTCTAAAATGATCAGTATGACATGATGTTGGTCCTTGTCGAAAATCGTTTTGATTTGACCTTAAACATGGCTGCTTTGTTTACATAGAGTTATATAATGAAAACTTGTAGCGACTACTTCTTTGAAACTACCTGACGGATTTTCATGAAACTTTACAGGAATGTTGCTCTTAATGTCTTATTGATCTTAGCAAAATTTCAGGTCGGCCTGAAATTCAAGATGGCCGCCACGGTTAAAAATAGATTTTCAAAAAACAAGTCTGTAGCGACTACTTCCTGAAATCAAAATCAATCAGTAGAGCTTCAAGGTCATTGACCTCTTGTTAACAATGTTTTGAAGTGATCTCGGCGATGCATTTAGAAAATGTGGCAGTCCTGTTGACATAGCATAACTCTGTGACGTCCAGGACATTGTCTGTTGTTCACAGAGGCCATTTTGTTGTTCCTCTCCTCGCAAAGAGTTTCAGGATTGTCTGTTGAAAACAACTTATTCACCTCGCTACCTCTAGAAATGACCAAATCCCCTTCAACTTTACTGATGGCTTGATAACTTTGGACGTTGCTCAGACTTCCTATTCTTCAAGTTACGGATAATTTTACCTACCATTGATAAGGATCCGAGTTTCACTCATGAAAAAAGCAAAATAATTGTGCTGGGCATTTTTACCGTTTTTGGGGAAGTGGCTTTTTGCACTTAATTGAGGAAATTTTCAATAAAATTAATGGGAAATGAAATTTACAAGGTAAGATTAAAAAATGGAGAAATTTGCATGATTTTAAAAGAAATTTGAATGGGTGAAGGGGCCTTATACAGGCAGCTGCAAAGAAGGGTAAAAAGGCCCTGTTACATGAATGGTATTATGTAAGTAGTGGTTCTCTACTTAAAACCATTTTTACCCATACACACTCTGCAAACAACCAAAGCATAAAATTTACTTCAACTAACTATATGTAAACCCAAAATTGGACAATTTACTAGTTTAAATTATTCAAGATGAAAAAAATGTCATCTAATCTTAATTTCTAGGGTTTTTTGGGTGGTAACTTTTCATTGTGGATCTGTATGTAAATAATACATAAAAACTGCTTATTTTGATCAATTTGTATTATTTTCAAGTTTATTAACAGTTTATTTGTCTTTCATTCTGTTGACTATGATTCTCTGTACATACCGTATTATCCCTAGTAAACGCCCCCCGGGGCATAACATTTTTGAAAAGGGGGGCGTTTATTTGAGACCAAAAATACATATTTAACTTTTAAATCAGACATTATTTAATGATGTCCGCATGTCAGTCAATCAATTTATGTATCGGATTTTAAGTTTTCTAGTGATTTTGTGTGTTCCATTGTGAATGAAACAGATTAATTAACTTGCATCTTTTGGTAAGTTTTAAAAAAAAAAATCTTAAAAAGGGGGACGGGGGCGTTTATTAGTGGAGGGGCATTTAATTGGGATTATACGGTAATTATGACCTATAAACATGATATGATAGAATCATGCGTAAATGTTTTAACAGGTAAAGTGTACAATGTGACTCCATACCTGGATTTCCACCCGGGAGGCGTGGAGGAGCTGATGAGAGGTGCGGGCAAGGATGGGACACTGCTCTTTGATGAGGTAAGAGGACAAACTCTCCACTTCACACTACCCTTTTAACCAGCTCTGGAGAATTATTTATTATACCCCCGCTTTCACAAGGTGAAGTGGAGGCTATATAGGAAACATGATGTCTGTAACGTCCCATCACGTTACACAATTTTTATTACTTTCATGCCTCAAACAGTCAAACAGTTTTCAATGGGTTGTTCCCAAACATCATATACACATAACAACTGATGACCTTATGTCCCTCTACATCACCCATTGTTGATCGCCTAATTTATTACAGAATTATGGCCATTTGATTGACTTAGAATTTAAGCGGGTGTATTCATCACCTTCAGTGATCGTTCTAGTTGGATAGTGGAATTATTTGACCAAATTGTGTGCTAATTCAAAATGTCCACTAAAAGAAATATGTGTAGCAGTATTATCTCCGAAATCTGTCAACACAAAACCATAGTCTTGTGAATGATGATATTTTCTTTTTCAGTTTGTTAGAGTTATCTTTCCTAATCAAGCGAAAAGAGAGCTTGAGCAGTATATAAAATATTAATTCTCTGATAAATTTATTATATATCGCATTAGTACATTACATAAATTAGTTGTGTGTGTACTGTAACACTGGCATGTTATGTATATACAGAGACCTCAGATAAGATGCATATTTGCGTAAAACACCCCTGAAAACAAATTACGCATTGGAAATTTGATACACGCATAAGGTCAAAAATATGACAAGCATACTATATTGAATTTTCGAATGTTTACATTAGAGGGTTGACTGTTTGTGATATTCAGTTTAATACTGGAGATATCGAATAACTACATGCACTAACATATTGCAGCAAAATAGGCATGCCAGTCTAAAGTAACGATAACTCTGTAGTCATGTGCGGTAGAGCTCCTGTTCAAAATAAATCATGCAATTAAGCTCTTAGCGATACTGATAATACTGATAACAAGAGCTGCTGTTCGTTCCGAAAATGTCCGCAGAACAGAAAACATTGTTGAATTTACGAGTATGCTATCTTACTATACTTTGACATAGATGTCTTTTACTTTAAATCAGCATTAATATTGTATTCAAAAGGAAAAACTCTTTATTCATTAGTAATTATAAAAAAATATCTGTTTTTCTCATTCTGGTAGAGCCTCAGGTTTTAGATCACTTTCTCCTGCATAAATTCAAACAATCTTGAACCATCTAAGTTATTTAACATATCAAATGTGCACATTTTCTTTTTAGCTTCAGTATTTGTATCAAATTTAATTGTAAGCTTTATTTTCTTTTTCTTTCCTTGATTATATTGTAAACCGGTGTATATATGGAAATTAGAGGGCCACAGGGAAGATTAGTTCACAAACTAAATGTGTTACCCTCAACAAATAAAGTTTATTATTATTATTATTATTTAATTAACATGTTTTTCAACCAAGATCAGTGATATTTCAAGCCCTGAACAAATCATAAACAGATAAAAAGTAATTCAACTGACACTATTTTCGCTAAGAAAAGTCATGACATTTTGAAATTGTCAAGAAAAACTGTGGAAAGTAGGACAACTTTAGATTTTAACAGATGTAGAGACATGCTAATTTGTTCGTCTTCATACGATTACCCATATTGAGTAGTGTGCTTTTACGTCTCACAACACAGTTACTTTTGCATTGCTCTACATATATAGCAGGACTCCTCTGGACCACTAGAACTTCCTGAATTTTCTTAAAAATATTTTCTTTGTGAAACTTGAAGTCTGTTGCTTAAATTATCCAGCAAAAAACTGGGGATTGACCACTTTGCTTTTTTTTTAATATCAATAGTTTGAAGAGACCCTCTTAAATTTGTCCATTTGACTTACATTTTCAAATGTATCACTACCCAGTATTAAATTCTCAGATTTGGGATCAGAAACATTCAGGCATATCCAAACCTGTATGAAATCATGAACTTGTCCCATTCTTGTTACCTGCAACAAAAAAAAGAGAAAATATTTGCTCATTTTAAGAAATAAATGAGAACCGAATAACACAGATCTTTTTTTTTAAGGGCAAGAAAGTTCCAACCGTGACTGCCAAGGGAAATAACTGTTTAATGAGACCTTTCTGACCTTTCTGACATGGCAGTTTTAAAAGTTGAAATTTTACCCATTAGTTGGTTTTAGGGAGTAAATATTTTTGTGGTTACCCCTCAGTTCTAGTGAAAATATCATTTTACTCCTCAAGTTTGAATTTGAGAAGTGATCACTCTTTGGGTCCAAAAAATTATCTGGGGCACTGAACGTTTTATTAATAGATAAAGTTAAGAAATAAGCAGTTAACAGGTCTTGTTAATTTCATCTTTTCGTTCAAAGATCGGGGAAGAAGCATTAATGTGAAAACAAACGGGCTTTAAAAAAAAAATAGCAAAGTAAATTGTGTTCACTCAGAAATGAGAACACTATTATGGCAATATAAAACAATTAAATTGACAGCCTGATATATAAATGTAGTTCATAAACAGAGTCAATGAAAACTACATCGTCGATGATGATTGATCGAAAATAATCTTGAATTTTCCGAATTCATCTCCATAATATTATGTAATTTACCTCATTTCCCCCCATAATAGTGCCTGACTTTTTTGGGGAGATTTTTTTATTGAATTTTGAAGATCTTTTGCTTACTTTATTATTATTTTTTTATTAATTAATTTTATTTTTTTCAAAATTCTTTTTTGAAAAGCTGGGGTGGGTCGCTTCTATTAGGAGAGGTGTTTTTATTAGGAGAAGTACGGTAGCTACCATTCTCTAAAAATACACACGTGACTACATGTATGTTTGTTGGCAGGTACACAAGTGGGTGAATGCAGAGTCGATGTTGGAGAAATGTTTAATCGGCAAACTCAAAGTGGAAACACCATTGTTAAGAAGTACTCTGTTGAGGAACGGTCAGTAAAAACAGTTTTTTTGTTTTATTTTCTTCAAATAGACTTGATTCGGAATATTGTATACATGTATGTTTGAATATTTTCACTGATTGAGGCCATGGCATAAATATCGGAATAAACAAGTGTAATAAAATATGAATATGAATTCCGTATCATCTCTTGGGTCTTTTCAGTTTAGCTTGGTGTCTCGTCAATTTCCGTAACCATTAAAAATTCTGATTACGGAAATTCACGAGGCTGTTCTGCAGCTGATTGCTGGTTCTGAAGCAACATACAAAGTCATCATACCACCTTGATGTAGAATAGAATTGAATATATTTTATTACCCAATCATGGATCATGAAAACATAATAATTAACAGTTGAACATAACTAAGGCTTGATTCTAATTTGTTTGATGAGTACAATTACCATATTACCCCCCTTATAGTAGCGCCCGGGCACAATGTAAAATGCTCTAATGAAATCTAAAAAAAAAAAATATATAGAAAAAAGGTGTTTTGCATTTTTAGCTCTACTGATCAGAGATCAGCAGAGCTTATGCCGTGGTGCGGCGTCCGGCGTCCGTCCGTCTGTCTGTCCGTCCGTCTGTCCGTCCGTCTGTCCGTCCGTTAACTTTTATTTGTAGCGACTACTCCTCTGAAACTACTGGATGGATATTCATAAAACTTTACAGAAATGTTGCCCATGAAGTCTAGTTGATCCTAGCAAAAATTCATGTTGATGTGAAATCCAAGATGGCCGCCAAAGCTAAAAATAGATTTTTTAAATTCAAGTTTGTAGCGACTACTACTTGAAAACTATAAGTGATATTGATATGGGACTTTTTCTAAAATGATCAGCATGACATGATGTTGGTCCTTGTCGAAAATCGTTTTGATTTGACGTTAAACATGGCTGCCAGCGGCCATCTTTGTTTACATAGAGATATATAATGAAAACTTGTAGCGACTACTCCTCTGAAACTACTTGACGGATTTTCATGAAACTTCACAGGAATGTTGCTCTTGATGTCTAAATGATCCTAGCAAAATTTCAGATCGCCTGGAAATTCAAGATGGCTGCCATGGCTAAAAATAGATTTTCAAAATACAAGTTTGTAGCGACTACTACTTGAAAACTATAAGTGATATTGATATTGGACTTTTTGTAAAATGATCAGCATGACATGATGTTGGTCCTTGTCAAAAATTGTTTTGATTCAACGTTAAACATGGCTGCCAGCGGCCATCTTTGTTTACATAGAGTTATATAGTAAAAACTTGTAGCGACTAATCCTTTGAAACTACTTGGCAGATTTTCATGAAACTTTACAGGAATGTTGCTATTAATGTTTAATTGATGCTAGCAAAATTTCAGATCGGCCAGAAATTCAAGATGGCCGCCACAGCTAAAATTAGATCTTTTAAAAAAGAAGTTTGTAGCGACTACGTCTTGAAAACTATAAGTGATATTGATATTGGACTTTTGCAAAATGATCAGCATGACATGATGGTTATCAGAGTCATACATTATTTTGATTCGACGTTAAACATGGCTGTCAGTGGCCATCTTTGTTTACATAGAGTTATATAATGAAAACTTGTAGCGACTTTTGCTGTGAAACTACTTGATGGATTTTCATGAAACTTCACAGGAATGTTGGTCTTGATGTCTTATTGATCCTGGCAAAATTTCAGGTCGGCCGGAAATTCAAGATGGCCGCCACGGCTAAAAATAATTTTTCAAAAAACAAGTCTGTAGCGACTACTTCCTGAAATCAAAATCAATCAGTAGAGCTTCAAGGTCATTGACCTCTTGTTAAATTTGTGGAATGTATTGAGTTTTTATTTTTTTATTTTTTTATTTATCAGCAAAGCTTATGCCGTGGTGCGGCGTCCGTCGTCCGTCTGTCCGTCTGTCTGTCCGTAAACTTTTATTTGTAGCGACAACTCCTCTGAAACTACTGGATGGATATTCATGAAACGTTACAGAAATGTTGCCCATACAGTCTAGTTGATCCTAGCAAAAATTCATGTTGATGTGAAATCCAAGATGGCCGCCAAAGCTAAAAATAGAGTTTTAAAATACAAGTTTGTAGCGACTACTACTTGAAAACTATAAGTGATATTGATATGGGACTTTTTCTAAAATGATCAGCATGACATGATGTTGGTCCTTGTCGAAAATCGTTTTGATTTGACGTTAAACATGGCTGCCAGCGGCCATCTTTGTTTACATAGAGATATATAATGAAAACTTGTAGCGACTACTCCTCTGAAACTACTTGACGGATTTTCATGAAACTTCACAGGAATGTTGCTCTTGATGTCTAAATGATCCTAGCAAAATTTCAGATCGCCTGGAAATTCAAGATGGCTGCCATGGCTAAAAATAGATTTTCAAAATACAAGTTTGTAGCGACTACTACTTGAAAACTATAAGTGATATTGATATTGGACTTTTTGTAAAATGATCAGCATGACATGATGTTGGTCCTTGTCAAAAATTGTTTTGATTCAACGTTAAACATGGCTGCCAGCGGCCATCTTTGTTTAAATAGAGTTATATAGTAAAAACTTGTAGCGACTAATCCTTTGAAACTACTTGGCAGATTTTCATGAAACTTTACAGGAATGTTGCTGTTAATGTTTAATTGATGCTAGCAAAATTTCAGATCGGCCAGAAATTCAAGATGGCCGCCACAGCTAAAATTAGATCTTTTAAAAAAGAAGTTTGTAGCGACTACGTCTTGAAAACTATAAGTGATATTGATATTGGACTTTTGCAAAATGATCAGCATGACATGATGGTTATCAGAGTCATACATTATTTTGATTCGACGTTAAACATGGCTGTCAGTGGCCATCTTTGTTTACATAGAGTTATATAATGAAAACTTGTAGCGACTATTGCTGTGAAACTTCTTGATGGATTTTCATGAAACTTCACAGGAATGTTGGTCTTGATGTCTTATTGATCCTGGCAAAATTTCAGGTCGGCCGGAAATTCAAGATGGCCGCCACGGCTAAAAATAATTTTTCAAAAAACAAGTCTGTAGCGACTACTTCCTGAAATCAAAATCAATCAGTAGAGCTTCAAGGTCATTGACCTCTTGTTAAATTTGTGGAATGTATTGAGTTTTTATTTTTTTATTTTTTTATTTATCAGCAAAGCTTATGCCGTGGTGCGGCGTCCGTCTGTCCGTCTGTCTGTCCGTAAACTTTTATTTGTAGCGACAACTCCTCTGAAACTACTGGATGGATATTCATGAAACTTTACAGAAATGTTGCCCATACAGTCTAGTTGATCCTAGCAAAAATTCATGTTGATGTGAAATCCAAGATGGCCGCCAAAGCTAAAAATAGAGTTTTAAAATACAAGTTTGTAGCGACTACTTCTTGAAAACTATAAGTGATATTGATATGGGACTTTTTCTAAAATGATCAGCATGACATGATGTTGATCCTTGTCAAAATGTGTTTTGATTCAACGTTAAACATGGCTGCCAGCTGCCATCTTTGTTTACATAGAGTTATATAGTAAAAACTTGTAGCGACTTCTCCTCTGAAACTACTTCATGGATTGTCATGAAACTTTACAGGAATGTTGCTCTTGATGTCTAATTGATCCTTGCAAAATTTCAGAACTGCCAGAAATTCAAGATGGCCGTCACAGCTAAAAATAGATTTTTAAAAAATAAGTTTGTAGCGACTACTTCTTGAAAACTATAAGTGATATTGATATGGGACTTTTTCTAAAATGATCAGCATGACATGATGTTGATCCTTGTGGATTTTTTTTTGATTCGACATTAAACATGGCTGCCAGTGGCCATCTTTGGTTACATAGAGTTATATAGTAAAAACTTGTAGCGACTACTCCTCTGAAACTACTTGACGGATGTTCATGAAACTTCACAGGAATGTTGCTCTTGATGTCTAGTTGATCGTAGAAAATTTTCAGGTCGGCCGGAAATTCAAGATGGCCGCCACAGCTAAAAATAGATTTAAAATAAATAAGTTTGCAGCGACTACTTCTTCAAAACTATGATCAGTATGACATGATATTGGTCCTTGTCGAAAATCGTTTTGTATTATTATTTTGATTTGACGTTAAACATGGCTACCAGCGGCCATCTTTGTTTGCATAGAGTTATATAATGAAAACTTGTAGCGACTACTCCTCTGAAACTACTTGACGGATTTTCATGAAACTTCACAGGAATGTTGCTCTTAATGTCTAATTGATCCTAGCAAAATTTCAGGTCGGCCGGAAATTCAAGATGGCCGCCACGGTTAAAAATAGATTTTCAAAAAACAAGTCTGTAGCGACTACTTCCTGAAATCAAAATCAATCAGTAGAGCTTCAAGGTCATTGACCTCTTGTTTTTTTAACAGTTGGGTAACACTACTATTAGTGGGGTTGGTATTATTAGGGGAAATATAGTAAGTGAATATATATAATGACAAGAAGGAACTATTGTTTGGGGCGCTTGTTTCAGCAAAAGGTCTTTTGAACTTCTAAGACAAAATTCAACTAGGACAAAAATAAGATGTATATCATTGAAACAGATGTTTTTAGTGGTAAATAAAAATACCTTACTTTTCAAAATCGGCTGAGAAACAAAGATTTCCCATGCGAAAATTGTTTTTCAATGCAAAATCCTGCTGCATCAGACATTTGAAAAAAAAAATTTTTTAGAATTTTTATTCAAAAATGGTTTCAATGTGTTGGATAAATGTAAATTAAGACACTCTGAAAGTTTTATGGCAAAATATTAGGGCTAGCTGAAGTTATTTGAGATTTTTTAATTTTCTGCTGCCCCAGAAACAAAAAATTTACATGGAAAAAACAAACACCAAAAAGCATTTTGGCTGTAAAATATTTATTTCTCAACCAATTTTGGAAAGTAAGATATCGTTTTTACCAATAAAAACTCCAGTTTTAATGATATATAACTTACATATGTATTTATACAATTGCTCATGTTATGACCGAAAAATCTTGGCTGAAACAAGTGCCCCCGAACTATTGACATGAACAAGAATGATCTTTCTGTTGTACTCCTAAATATCCTAAAGAGCAAACACATTGAATAGCTGTAGTAGTAGATGTGCGTTATTCACATGCGAAAATTGTTTGAAATTTATATAGAAAAAGCCCTATCAAAAAGCATTTTGGCTGTAAAATATATGTGGCATTTTGGGAGCTATGCAATAAATATAATCTCTCATTTTGCCTTTTTCATATTGAATTATTAACCCTTAACCCGCTACATATATATAAGGACCTCTTCTTTCTTTGAATTAAGACCATTGCATTTATGTGACAAAGGGGTGTCTGGGCGAAAACAACTGATCAGCAGCTGGACATTGTAAACACTGATCAGCCAGCCTGTGAGTTACTCTCAGTCTGAAATGTTCTTGTTTGTTGTTTGACTATCAGTCTGAAATGTTCTTGTTAGTTGTTTGACTCTCAGTCTGAAATGTTCTTGTTTGCCTTTGCCAGTTGAAGACCAGATCTTTTATCTTTTTTTCAGAAGCAAGAGCGAAAGAGACATTAAAAACAAATGGTTTGTAACTTTGTATAATATGCTCATTATTAGTTAACCTAATCAAGCCTTAAAGCCAAAATAATGACACCGTTACAAACTTTAACCACCTTCTAAAATTCACTCAAGTCAAACTTTGTTGTTGTACAGGCAAAGTTTCCTGTTCTCCGACACCTTCTAATTAAAAGTCAATGAACTTGATACATTCATCAAGTAATAACTGTTTTATCTATAACTAATATGTGTTTGTATGAAAGATATGTGATTAATTGTTATATTTCTTAAATCTCTTTCATTGGCAAATTCATATATATTGTAAGATGTTAATAATGTACATTGACTGTTTCAGGACAAATACCGTCTCCCTTCCTGATCCCATCCACACCACCAATGCAGACACCAAGGTAGGTAACGTATACCAGCCCCCTTCCTGGCCCCATCCACACCACCAATGCAGTCCCAAGGTAGGCAACATAAAAGCCCCTTCCTGGCACCATCCTCACCACCAATGCAAACACCAAGGTAGGTCACATAAAAGCCCTCTTCCTGGCCTCATCCACACCACCAATGCAGACACCAAGGTAGGTCATATAACAGCCCCTTCCAGGCCCCATCCTCACACCAATGCAGACACCGTAAACCGGGTGGTCCCGTGTATCGGTCTATCCTCCGAGCATGTTAAAGAACCATAGGAATCTATTCGATAATAAGAGTAGGGCATGGTTCCCAGATTCCTATGTATCCTTCCCCTCTCTCTGGGGCGGCTCTAAATAAACTATACTGTGTTGATAAGCCGTTAAACAACATTCAATTCAATTCAGTTCCAATGCAGACACCAAGGTAGGTTACATACCAGGCCCCTTCTTGACCCCATCCACACCACCAATGCAGACACCAAGGTAGGTTACACACCAGCTCCCTTCCTGGCCCCAACCACACCACCAATGCAGACATCAAGGTAGGTTACATACCAGCCCCTTTCCTGAGCCAATCCACACCACCAATACAGACACCAAGGTAGGTTACATACCAGCCCACTTCCTGACCCCATCCACACCACCATTGCAGACACCAAATATTTTCTTCAGCATAGGCATATGATTATAATATGAAGGGTGCATTTTCTCCAATTTACAGCATATATTAGTGTTGTAGGGCAAATGGCATATTCTAATGCAACTATAATAAAATGTTACCCCAAATAAAATGTTACCCCAAACAGCGTCTCCGTGGCCAAATGGTCGACATTGCATTGTAAACCTTCGCCTCTCACCGCTGCGGGTTCGATTCCCACTGGGAGCTCGACTTGTAAGTGAGGAAGTGTCGATTCTTAAGGATGGCGGGAGGTGTACAGTACTGGTTCTACCCAGCAAAAATGGGTCGTCTGCCTCCACCACAAAAAATTGACCATCATAATTATATAACCCTACATGTGTTGAAAGTGATGTTAAACACCATACAAACAAACAAACAAACGACATTACCCCAAACAAGTGTGTTTGTATGATTTTTAGCTCACTGAGCAAGAAGTGCTCAAGGGTGAGCTATTGTGATCGCCCTTCATCCATCGTCGGTCCTAGCGTCCGTGTGTCTGTCCACAATTGCTTCAAACGACCTCCTCTGAAACCGCTTGGCCAATATTTACGAAACTTCACAGGAATGATCCTTGGGCGGTCTTCTCTCAAGATTGTTCAAATTATGGAAATCCATGAAGAACTCTGGTTGCCATGGCAACTGAAAGAAAAAAGCTGGAAAACTTTAAAAAATCTTACTGGCTCAATTTCATAATAATTTCACAGAAATGATGTTTGGGTGACCCTCTACCAAGATTGTTCAAGCAGCCTTGTTTTATATAAATTTGTATAGGGGAAAACAAACATTCTTCTTCTCTATAACTGCAAGAGGCAGAGGTTTAATATTTTGTATTTACCATCAGCTTGTGGTGCTCTGCTAAATTTGTTCAAATGATGACCCAGGGGTCAAATTTGGTCCCGCTTATGGGGTCACTTGTTTAGGAACAAAAATCAAAAATGTGTCGTCTTGTTAACACGACAGAGGCTACATTTCTTGAGCAATCTTAACCAAACTTGCACAGATTGTATATGACCATAAGATTTCTGAGAAGTTTGATAATGGGCTAGTACTCAGGTGAGTGATATAGGGCCATCATGGCCCTCTTGTTCTTTATATTTCTTGCATTTGACTGGCACAGTATTAGAATTGAGATAACCAGGCTAAGATTTTCAGTCAGGGATGATATTTGTTTGGTTTTACGTTTACGGCTCCGCTACCGCGTCACCAAAAAAACTCTGAGACCTTAAACCCACTCATATACCATCCCAGATTGAAAATTTTAGCATTGTTATCTCTTAAATGATTTGTTGGGAAAAGTTGATTTTTTGCGTCGAAAAAGTCTTGTAAAGTGGTCATTGACTCAAGACACGTGGTTGGTGACTGTTATGACCATGATAGATGACTACGGACTGTTACTTTGATACACTTCCGACTCTGAATGATTATACTTAGTTTTCAGTTTGTTAGGTTAATAGTTTCTAATTCAACGAAAAGAGAACTCGTTCAGTATATACTGTGGTTAACAATAAAATATAAGGCCTCACTGTAAATTAATCGTATAAAGCCAATGACATTACATAAACTAGTCATCTGTGTTCTGTTAACATATACTCTGTAAAAATAGTTTTGGACCATGGCAGTGTTCGAACCCGTACAATGATCGCTGAACCTTGACATTCGACCTTAACCCTTATTATATCAGTTGATAAGTCACAATAGATCAACAATCAACAATAATTATCGTTACAATGAAAGTTTGCAAAAAAATAATCTTTTTATTGGTTACTCGAATGTGTCCGTAACTGTTACTTTTTATGGACTTGGCAACATTTTTTACAGACCCTTTTTGTGTTTGCGATATTTTTTTAAAATCAAATCTTGTTTGGAATTTAATGTTTCTGGTACCAAATGAACCAGGTAGGGTAGACCTTGGTTACTAAAAAAAGATACTTAAATTCTGTCCACTAGTTTTATTTTAATATGACTATATACCCTGGTCCAAAACTTTTTTTACCGAGTATATATCTATTTCTACAACAAGCAGATTAACACCATTTTATCAGTAGATAGCAGTTTGCGAATCTTGTTAATTACCGAGTTTGTAAGATGTGTTCACTCAGAAATGAAAACCCTGTTATAGCCATACAAAACAATTTTATTGACAGCCTGAAGCTATGATTAACAAATAAAAACAATCAAAACTGTCTTGTTGATGATGACCGATTGGGAATAATCATAAATTCTGATTTCTGTCAGAATTCTGTGGAGCAAGAGTGAGGGCTAAATTAAAATGGAGTCTATGGCCGAGCACTAATTCATCATTGCACTAGTATGACGAAACCATCGAAAATTGCCTACTGCACTACATTTGGACTACGGTACTCTAACTAATCATTTCTTACAGTATCTATAACCTTAATTTCAGGTTTGACTGGTACCAGAGTAACACGAGTGTGTCTTTGGTCGTGTATACCAAATGGACTGGTATGCAGGAATCATTTGTGATAACCGATAAACAAGACAAAACTTTGCTCATTACCATGTATATAAGACAGTGTGTTTACTTTGCACACTTAGGTACGTATAGACAAATCTTTGCTCATTACCGCATATATGTCTGTACCTCAGTATAATAAACATTCCTGTCAGCATTCCATTCTCCAGAAAATGGCAACATTTTAGAGTTTTAAATAAAACTTGAGCATGTGTGTCATCTGCCATGAATGCAAAATGTATGATAGTGATCCCAGGGTACGAAGTTTCAAACCAGACTTCGACCTCGTCTGTGATCTTGGCTTTTATATATTGATGTGGACACACAAGATATAATTGTTTTTTTTAAGAAATGTAAAGAAATGTAAAGAAATGAAGAAGTTCAGTAGATGTTGAGTATTCGTGACCAAAAAGTATGACCTTGACTGTGATCACAAACGTTTCAGATTGGTGTGGTTACTCGACTATTGTCAGGATTTGTATATATTGATGGAGAAATATAAAGAAATGAAAAAGCTACAGGGAATGTAGTGTTTTTTATATGACTGGGACAGATTACATCGCAAGGCAATGGACAGAGTGACCCTTAATATGTCTTGCCATATTATGCAGTCAACAAAAAGTGGACTTCTAATTTTAACAATAAAGACACAACTGAATAACAACTGAATAACTTTAAATAAGCCCTATTTTCGGCAGTTTTGCAGTAAAAATAAATGAGTTCCTCCAAATGTGGCCGGGACAGTAAAGACGCCGCATCTAAAACTCTCTCATCTCGCTGCTGCGGGTACGAATCCCACTGGGAGGTCGACTTGTCAAGAGAGAAAGTGTCGATTCTTAGGAAAAAAATGACCATCATATATGGCCTATCATGTGCTAAAAATGACGTAAAACACCATTCAAACAAAATATATTCTCTCTCTCAGTTTTTCTTTGATCTACAGCATGTAGTCTGTCGATGAGCTTTTAAACAACATTGCTATTCTGGCTCAGTAGCTCATTAGAGCATGTGTTACTTGTGACTTGTAAATTAACCCTTAACCCACTAAGCAAAACTATAATAGCTTTTGCGTCCATTGTAAACCCAAATCAGCCTGCGAGTAACTTGCAGGCTGATCAGGGTTTACAATGTCTGGCTGCTGATGAGTCATTTTCCCAAAACACCCATTTGCCAAATAAATGGAATGGTCTCAATTCAAAGAAAGAACAGTCCATTATATACTGAAAGTATGTACTGAAAGGAAAAAGAAACGCACCACAGGAATTTCCACTATAAATTGAATGTACAATATGCTTCTGTTAATCCAATGGTATATGGCTACGTAAGATCTTTCCTTTCGGAAAAAAGACAATCAACACGTAACACAGCAAATAGTATTCCTGCAAAGTTTTATTACTGACAGAGTACACGTTTGGCGCAAACTTAGGATGCAAAATTTTGCAAACTCTTTACGTTAGATATAGTACTTATTGAACTGGCTCAATTTTTCAAAGAGGAACTTCAACATTTATGAATTTCTTGTTACAACGTGTACTGTGATTAAAACATCTACAACATCACAGTTGTGTCCTTTCTCTAACTAACTGCAACTTATTTTTTTACAATTCCTTTGAATACAAATGGAATTAAGTTTGCAGTATATACAATATATAGCGGAAATTCCCGTGGTGCGTTTCTTTTTCCTTTCAGTATATAAATGTAGCAGGTTAAGGGTTAATACTAACTGACTTAAATTCAAAAGGGAACTATTGTGTAAAAGGGTATGGTTCTGGCCAACTCCCCCATATACGTTCTACGTTTTTTCGCTATAGTTCTATGGTTCCCTCTTGCATCAAAGCCACAAATATTATCCATGGATTGATGTAAATGCTTGTATGGTCTGCGTAACATGGCAGACACTTAGGGATCACTTTGGCATTGTCGTCCATCACACTTTAACCTGCAGCCTAACCTTTAACCATGTAACACCCGTCTAGTTTTCATTACCAGTATCAGTATTAAAGGAATAAAGTTTTTTAACTGATACATGTAGTATATTAATCAGATTAAAATAAAGAGGGAAGGTGAACATATTCTGAGATATGACAAATATTTGCTTCGGAATGATCAGAAACTGCTTTAAACGGTATGTTGAATAAGGCCATAATAAATTAATTGCTAGATTCTCATCCCCGCTTGCCCCGTTTTTTTATGCCGCCCCGGTAATTTTTATTTCTTCAAAAAAAACAACTAAGTAAATAAAAAAAAAAATAAAGAAAATTGCTGAAGGTATGAAACACTATTAAAAATGTGTTTTCAATCTTGGAAGTACTCAGTAGTATGTTTTACTATTTTTGCTTTGTGCCGAGGCCATTTTCCATTTGTTGTATAAAATAAAAAATAAAAAAAATAAAAAATTCAAACCCCAAATAAATTTGGATGAGAAACTAGCAATTAATTTATTATGGCCTAAGGGTGAAAGAATTATCAAAATCGGATTAAAACGACAGAAGATATGATCATTTGAAGCTTCTGTTGAAACGGATATGGAAGCCGCCATTTTGAGAGCTATGACATCACAGTTTTAAACGACCATAATATATGGAAAACTTATAAATATGAACATTTACTCTTTTATAGAGAAAATGACATCAACTATATGAAAAATGTATATACTTAATGACAATAATGCTTTATGTGACCAGTAAAGTATTTTGCATTCATTTGCAGTGATTTTCTTTGCTTTTAAATGATATTTATCAGTTATCAGTATTCCATATATGGTAATTTGGAACTATGATGTCATAGTTCTAAAAATGACGACTCACCTACCCGTTTTAGAACAACCTTCAAATGGTCATATCTTTCTTGTTTATCATCTGATTTGGATAATTCTTTCACCTTTTGTCAAGTTTTTCAGAACTCTCAATAACAGAGCTTGTTTGGCTGTGTCGCTACATCCTCTTTAAGTTGTTTAACAAGTACTTTAACGACTTACAGATTACAAACCAGGAACCGCATATAATTAATTCAACATTGACATTTCACTAAACCTTTTTATGTTCTTCTCTTTGGCAGATTTAGAAGGTGATGTTGAAGATGATTATCAAAGTAAGTTAATGTTTTGTTATTTAAACGAGCAAAATGAAATTGTACTGTGTCAGATTATTATAAGAATATATCACGAGTAACAATGTGGGATAAGAAATTCTTGCATACCGGATAAGGTTATCTGCCTTTTAAAATGAGTGCTGAAAAGACTGATCTTACACGTGGGTGAAGATAAAAGTCACACGCATTACCAGTGACGTCGATAACGTCAACAGTTGCATGATGTCATTGTTTAAATAAACATGAAAGCATCAACACACAAAATGTCAAACGATATGCAAGAAAAAAAAGCAGTCATGGGTATCAGGTTACGATAAGGGAATTTCAACCCTCGGTTTACCTGTTTTAATCAATGAAGCCGATAAAAACACTTATACCTTGTGTGAAAATTCCTGGTCTTACTCGATATCCATGAAAGATTCTTATAATCTCACTTGAGAGGGTGTCGTGTGAAAATTCCTGATCTTACCCGATTCTTGTAATCTCACTTGAAGGTGGGGTGGTGGGGTGTGGGGAAAGACTAAAACTGTTCTCTTGAAAATGATTAAATTATAAATGAAATCCTGGAAAGCTTACAATAACTGCTTCGTAAGACAGGGCCCTCTTTCTGTATTGGAGGAATGGGACCGTGGCCATTAGAGGGGGGAATTTTGCGTCAATTTTAAAGGAAAGAGGATTTTTTGCTACAAAATTTGCATCAGTTATATAACCATTTCTATGAAAACTGTTGTATTTGTATTAAAATCTATTTAAAATTACTTTTCATATTCCTTATGTATGTAAATAACCTACCATTTGCAATAGAATCTCAACACATTTCTATAAGGTTGTTAATATTCTAACGATTTGGCGTTGTGCGACATGTTTATATCAACATTGTATTACATCTGGGCAGTTGCAGGGCAGCTCTATATCCAGGACTTTTCCTGATATTCCGGTAGTGGGGGGGTGGGGGGGGGGGATTTTATAAAATTTGGGGGTAAAAGTATACTCCACGGCAGGGGGAATGGGGATGAAATCGAATTGTATCAGATGGCAAGTGTATTTAACCTAGTGTAAATAAAAGTTTAGCATGGTATGCTGCAAGTTCAGTGAAGTAATATTACAGTATATTGTATACTTCCATATTGGCCCGTTCACTTTGCATCGAGTTAATCATTCAGTAAGATTTTGAGGATTGACAAGCATCTATATTGCATGTTGATAAGGAGCTACTTTCAGCTGTAAAGAAACGGAAACATGCCTAGTTTCATCATGAAAATGACATAGATTCCAGGATTCTGTGAAAAAAATTGCTGAAATAATGGAATTGTTCACCCACCTACTGAATTTTACAACAAATTGCACAAGTTCTTTAGAAACTCTTTAGAAGATCGTTTGATGTTTTCGCGTCAATGTAATACTTTTTTTGATCATTTTGCACCAAATAATCATCCATACAAAGTGAAAATAAAAGGCGAGACCATGCCATGGAAATAACACAATTACAAGTTTGTCATCTTTCATCAAAACTACTTGTTCGAAGTAATATTTTGCCAAACAAATGCAATAGCTTATAATATTGTTTCACAGCTGTAGGTTAAACATAATTATGACTTCTAATTCTTTCATCAAGATACCCTGAACTTTGGGATATGAATCATGATTTTTTTTTTTACTTTTACTTGTAGCCAACATATCAGCTGACAGTGGCAAGGTGGAGTTACTGTTCCTGAAGTGTCAACCTGACCTACAGTGGTCCATTATAGGCAAACATCTAGATAGACATAACCAGTATATCACGTATAGTGAATATAGTGAGTATTATATACAGTGGTCCATAATAGGCAAACATCTAGATAGACATAACCAGTATATCACATATAGTGAATATAGTGAGTATTATATACAGTGGTCCATTATAGGCAAACATCTAGATAGACATAACCAGCATATCACGTATAGTGAATATAGTGAGTATTATATACAGTGGTCCATTATAGGCAAACATCTAGATAGACATAACCAGTATATCACGTATAGTGAATATAGTGAGTATTATATACAGTGGTCCATTATAGGCAAACATCTAGATAGACATAATCAGTATATCACGTATAGTGAATATAATGAGTATTATATACAGTCGTCCATTATAGGCAAACATCTAGATAGACATAACCAGAATATCACGTATAGTGAATATAGTGAGTGTTATATACAGTGGTCCATTATAGGCAAACATCTAGATAGACATAACCAGTATATCACGTATAGTGAATATAGTGAGTATTATATACAGTGGTCCATTATAGGCAAACATCTAGATAGACATAACCAGTATATCACGTATAGTGAATATAGTCAGTATTATATACAGTCGTCCATTATAGGCAAACATCTAGATAGACATAACCAGTATATCACGTATAGTGAATATAGTGAGTATTATATACAGTCGTCCATTATAGGCAAACATCTAGATAGACATAACCAGTATATCACGTATAGTGAATATAGTGAGTATTATATACAGTGGTCCATTATAGGCAAACATCTAGATAGACATAACCAGAATATCACGTATAGTGAATATAGTGAGTATTATATACAGTGGTCCATTATAGGCAAACATCTAGATAGACATAACCAGCATATCACGTATAGTGAATATAGTGAGTATTATATACAGTAGATGACAGCGTAAAATTATAATTAAGTTATGAAACCAAATGTCGAAGTAATTGCTGAACTTCTCCCACATATTGAGCTATACTGTCTATTATTAGTTTTATCCTAGTTTGGTTGATTTGTGCAATAGTTCCTGAAATTGTTTTGTAAAGGCTGGAATTTAGCATAACTTTTTGCAAAGTTAATGACCCGTAAGATTTAGGGTCACTGTGTTGCGTGATCATACTCTGAGTAAACTGTACTACCCAGTTTACAACTATGATCAAGGTTTTGGAAATCTAATGCCTGCAGTTTCTGAGGAACAGACCTTAACACACACAACATTGTCACTTTTGCCAAAAGAAAAGAAACCAATTTAGTTGCATCATTTTCTTCGAAATAGCAAAACAGATATCTTTAAATTGAATTTGGTTTTATGGTGCGCCAACACAAAACGGTTTTATGGCACACCAACACAAAACAGTTTTAGGGCACCAACAGGAATGAACATTCCAGTTCCACCCTCCATTTACGTCGAGATAAAATATGGAGAATGTGCCTAGAACCTTCTCACCTGCAGACCTGTAAAGTTGCTGCAAATTCTGTTGTAAACTCTCCAGTTTTCGGTGGAGCCACAGTATCATTAAACGATTACTACTTTTGTATCCAACACAATTTCTGTTTATTTTCAGACCCCGCCTACAGAGACTGTACTATAGAGAAAATAGAATCCGTCACCAAGGATACTTACCTGTATACAATATGTCTTCCTCACACGTGCAGAATGCATATGCCTACAGGATACCATGTACATATAAAACATAACATGTCGGGTATGTATTGGGCTTGTGTATTGAATCTAAACTAAAATTAAAATGATGATGATACAGCATTCCTGCTCCCCTACCCTCTTTTCACTAACAGGCAGACAATCCTTAACGTCGAGCCCTGTACCTGCTTCCCATTCTCCCTGTTTTCTTGAAAACTTTTTCCTGTATTTCCTGCTTCCGTATTCCCTTGTATTCCAGTCTTCTATTAGTTTAAACTTATTTATTTTACATCGATTGTAACGAAAGCTCTATGAACTTATTTGAATCACTCTCGATGTCTTCCTGGGTAGAACCAGTACTAAGCAATGCAGATAAAGTGTCTTGCTCAGGGACACAACGCATATGGCAATGACGGGAATCGAACCCACGACTTTTGGATCATGGGTCCAACGCTCTACCACTAGACCATAGCACTCCACTAGTCTTCTATTACATCCCTTTCTACCGCCCACTCACCCTTTCTTCCTGTCTGCTTCCCTTTCCTTCTGCCTCACGTTCTCTCCTATATTTCTGTATCGCTTTGTGGTTCCGCTGCAAGAATAAGGCCACTGCTAATCCAGGCAGATGGGTAAAGTCCTCCCACCCCCGAATTCGTGTTCATTTGTCATTTTGTCATGTTCATTAAAGGTCTTCATCATGATCCCTGTATTGTTTCATGTGCTAATTGAGTGGTGGCAGAAAACATAATAGACACAACCAGTATATCACTCTAGCGAAAAATAGAGTGTTTACAACAGAATTTGCACAACTCTGCAGTTCTGCAGGTGAGAACGTTCTAGGCCCATTCTTTATGTTTTTATCTCTACGTAAATTGAGGGCGGGCCTGGAATGTTCATTCCTGTTGGCGTTATATAGAGTTTAATTACCAGTGTTTTTGAGATACCGGAACTATTTCTCCAGGGAGAGAAATTGCTCCAATATAAGAATGAGTGCTTTAGGGAGAGAAATTGCTCCGATATAAGAACTCCTGAGGAGTTCTTATATCGGGGCAATTTCTCTCCCGAGGGAAACATTTCTGGTATCTCAAAAACACTGGTTATTAAACTATATATTACATATTTTGTGATGATTTAAACGGAAAAAAAACTTGTTTGTTATTTTCCTTTCATTCCTTCTTTCGTTATTAGTGCGCAGTGATACATACACCTTTTTACATCAGTTTGCAAGAGAACGCCAAGACGACGTTACGTCATACAAACAAAACAAGCGGAACCGGAACTCTTCGTTAATTTCTGTAATCGGTATTTCCTAGTGGCAGAATCTGACGACGACGTCCGTAAAACAATCAGAACGTCATTTGGCGTTCCCGCCACTGACGAAAAAGGACGAGCACTGAGAGATATTTTGCAGTAGAGCAAACGAGTAGATATAGCTTTTCTATTCCCAGTATTTTTCTATACAAATCACAGACAAATCTGTAATGTAACCTTTTTCTTTTGGTGTGGCGTAAAACCCAGTTCAACTCAGCTATATTCCTGTCTGCTTCCCTTTATTTTTTAGCTTCCCATTTCCCCCTATATCAGCTTGTATTCCTTTCTACTTCCCACTCACCCTGTACTTGGCTTCCCTTACTCCTTCTTTTCTTGAAAAGTCACCTTTCTCCAGAATTCCTGCCACCCGTTCTCCAATATATTTGTGTCTGCTTCCCTTTCTTTCTGCCTCCCAATCAGCCGATATTCCTTTCTGCTTCTATCCCTGTACTCATGCCCACCACTCATCCTATAGCTTGTTCACTACCACTTGTATTCCTGCTTCCAGTTCCCTCTGTATTTTTGAAATTTCCCCTTTCTCTTGTATTTCCTGCTACCCATTCTCCCTATATCCCTGCCTGCTTCCCTTTCTTCTGCCTTCCTACCTCCTCATATTCCTACAGCTCATTCTCCCTATATCCCTGCTTTATTCCCATTCTTTCTCCCTATATCCCTGCCTGATTCTCTTTCTTCTACCATTCATGCCTTTCCAAATCCCCATCTGCTATTCTCCTTATATTTCTGTATGCTTCCTTTTCATTCTCCAGTTCTGCCTCCCCATGTTGCTGCATCCTATTCTCTCCATATTCCTGTCTCCTATTCTCTCCATATTCCTGTCTCCTCTTCTCTCCATATTCCTGTCTCCTATTCTCTCCATGTTCCTGTCTCCTATTCTCCCTATTGGTTGTAGTCCTGCTTCCTTGTAGCCTTCCTCCTGTTCTCCTGGTAATTCTGCGCCCACCCCCTCCCCCTTGTACAGATTTCCATTCCTCATCCCTCTCAACTCAACAAAAGTAAAATAAAATGAGCCTTTATAAAGTCGAGATTAAAGTAAAATAAAAAACGGTTGAAACAGATGACGGTAAATGTTCAAAATTCAGACATATTTTTTATATAAGCTATCGATTAATTTAAATTTCTATTATTATATTAGGTATGGAGCTTGTACGCAGCTACACCGTGGTCCTACCATCGCTGCTGCCTGACAGTCAGGACAGCAGGGTACAGGAGGGGCGGGCCTTTCATCTCATGATCAAAACTTACCAAGATGGATTACTTACACCATGGCTACATTCTCTAAAACCAGGTAACATGCTCTTACTGGGAATTTGATTGTATTATTACAGGATTTTTGGGGAAAAAACAGAAATATTTCATCAGAAAGTGAGAAAGTATCCCCATTTCCTATTGATTCGTGCCACCCTATTGATTCGTGCCACCCTATTGATTCGTGCCACCCTATTGATTCGTGCCACCCTATTGAATTCGTGCTCTTACAATTGACCTAATAAAACCACTTGTGTACTTTTGCGTGTGTCCAGATTCTATTCAATTATTGCCAAGGTTTTCATACTGTCTACAAAACTTGCGAAAACCACTGGAAATGAGGGTAAAACAGGTAAAACACCTGTTGTCAATGTACTGCAATTAAACGTTTTATACAACAAAATCTTACCGGCATGTGCTACATTTGCTATAAAAAAAATATACGAAAATAAAACAGGTCCAGTCTATTTCTCACTCGCTTCCATTTTAATAAAATATTACAGCCAAATGCCTGATCAGATTTACACATTTCCCACTGGGGACCTCTTTTTGGAAAAGCCAATCAGGAAGCACGAATTCAATAGGAAGCTTCTGGCCGATTTAGATCAGTTGACGTGACCTACTTTAAGCCAGCTTTTTCACTTTCTCTTTGGCATTTGAAGGTTTTTTGATGATAGTTTATAGGTATTGAAATGTTTATCTGGTTATATATTAAAATATTTTTTTAATTCCTTCAACCTACAACGCGCATGCGCAGATCGATATTTTAAGGGGCACGAATTTACAGGAGAAGGGCATATTTATTTTTTCTCTTTTCTGTATGAAATATATATCTGATATCCATGGGGGGAAAAAAGGTTTCATCTTATAAATACTAGAGGCAGTCTGGAAGAGTGTCAATCCAATTACAAATGATATCCCGCATAATGTGCTTCGGTTTCATATGAAATGTAAAATGCATTCATATAAGCCCATGTTACCTTCGGTGTAATTATTGTTAATGAAAAAGTATGGCTTCGAAAACACAAAGACTTTGCTGATTTTTGTTGCTAAATCATCAGTATTAACTGAAATGGAATTTAGTGGCAAACAGTTGTGCATATCATTGAAATGAAGTGTACTTCGACCACAAAACAAGAATTTATTAGAACCATTGTTTTATACAACAGAAACTAGCCGAGTCGTCAAGTTTTCCAAACCAAACTATTTCATTAACAATAATTCTATCGGACAGATCATGGGGTCCAGATTAGTGCATATGCACATTGCATATAAAACTAAAACACATTATGATCGTGTTATTCGTATTTGGATTGTCACCCAGAATTCTTCAAGTTCGCCTCCTGTCCTTTTAGGTTGCAGTTCACTAATTGCTTTCCCATTACGTGTTCCGAGTATTAACTTTCATACCACATCCAACCCCTTCTCCAAGAAGCAAAAACATGGTTGGCTGGCGTATGAAATAAAACCTTAATTTCGGCTTAAAAAGTTTGCATATTGTAAAATAAAAAAATTGTTAGGTCATTTTAAACAGGTTATCATATTTTTCAGTAAAAAAACGTTTTTAAATGTGTTTTATTTATTGAAATATCCGTTATAAAATCCTGCTAATATAAGCTTTCCCACCACTTAGGCCAGAATGCAAGCTATTCCGATGATAAAAATTGAACATACAAATTCAAAAAAAAAGTGGTGTTTTATTATCCGGGAAAGTCCAAGTCTATTGTGCTAAAAGTCAAAATTCAGCATGTTTGCCCTACAAAGATTTCCATGGGGGCTGCCATATTTGTTTACATGCATAGCAGTAGTAAAGATTTACTTGTTTTTGAGTGGGGGTTAATCTCACAATTTCCTGTTTGAAAAATACATTTGGTAAAAACTAATGCTCTCTTTTTAATAAATTGTATTAATTAATTCTTTAACAATTCTGAACATGTATTTTGAAGCATTTATGTGGCATGTTTAGATCTTTATGACCTTTCACTTCCTGCTCATCCATTTTTATAACTAACTGTTTTATTTGTTTAAATTTTCATCTGTTTTGCACACAACATGACCTATTTATGGGTTGACGTGCCTTTAAACATCATTCATTCTTTCACTCCTGGAAAGGGGCATGGCCAAGCCCATGCTATATTGGAATACTGCAACCTTTAAAATGCTTAAAAGCCAGGTTTGAGTATTAAAAAAAAAAATGGCCTCAGAGAAACTTTTCTTATCATTTTTTGCATTATGCTGCTCAGAGAGGTTTAATCACAAATTTCTAAATAATAAAGCATTTTTAAACCATAAAATTTGGCATGTAAATACATTAAACATTACTCTATACAGATATATCAAAATAATTGTATAATGTATTTATTTTCCATACTTTCTGGAACAAAACTTTTGTTCCTAACTGTCAAATTTTGGATTTGGTGCATCTATTAATAGCTGTACCTGTTAAAATAAGATCAGTGATTGGTCAGATGTTGAAACCTTTATCTTGAAGCAGACGAAATACTAACTGGCTACAGTGTATACATAATGACGGTAGCTCTGCCTAATGCTGGGGTTTAATGATGAATGGTGTAAGCAGTATTGATGCTAGTATTTTCAGATGACACGATGATATTATTTTCAGGAGACACTGTGATAGTATTTTCAAGTGACACGATGAGTATTTTCAGGTGACATGATGATATTATTTTCAGGAGACACTGATATTATTTTCAGGTGACACTGTGATAATATTTTCAGGTGACATTGATAGTTTTTTCAAGTGACAATATGAGTATTTTCAGGTGACACGATGATAGTATTTTCAGGTGACACAATGATAGTATTTTCAGGAGACACTGATAGTATTTTCAGGTGACACTGTGATCATATTTATTTCCAGGTGACACAATGATAGTATTTTCAGGTGACACAATGATAGTATTTTCAGGTGACATGTGACACGGTGATAGTATTTTCAGGTGACACAATGATAGTATTTTCAGGTGACACAATGATAGTATTTACAGGTGACATGTGACACGGTGATAGTATTTTCAGGTGACACAATATTAATGGTATTATTTTCAGGTGACACGATGTCCGTCAGCAGTACTGTTGGTAACTTTGATTTGTCGCGTCTGCAGGAGTGTACCCACCTCGTGATGATGGCAGCTGGAACAGGCTTCACACCCATGGTCAAACTATTATACCACAGTCTAGTGCTGGAGCAGGACTCCAACAGGTGATTTATTATGCCCCTGCCAAAATTGATGGGGGCTATACTGTTTTAGCCTTGTCCGTTCGTTTGTTCGTTTGTCTGTCGGTCAATTTTGCTCATATTCTAAATATGCTTTCACTAATTACTTGCATAATGTATTTGTTGATTACTAAGGTTGTACAAGAACTTCCAACATATTTCTGATCACCTGCAAGCACAAGGTCAAGGTCACACACTTGGAATTTTTGCATTTAGGTCTGCTTGCAGTAAAATGTTAAAGTTATATTTGTGCTCATATTCTCAAATTACTTGCATATTTTATTTGTTGATTACTAAGGTCATACAAAAACATTCCGTCATATTTCTGATCACCTGCAACCACAAGGTCAAGGTCACACACTTGGAAGTTTTGCATTTAATGGGGGGCATTAGTCAGATATTCACCATTTCTAGTTTGTCATCATACATTGTTACTTTCCCCTGTACTGCACTTCTTACTGTGTATTATAATCATATCCAAGTGAAAGATAAATAATTCACTAGATGAATTAAAATAATTCACTAGAATAATTCACTAGATGATTCACATCCATTGTGTCAATCTGTTTAAGTCGGTGATTACCATTTTGGGGGAACAATTGCAAAATAGTTTTTATACCTCCCGCCATATATGGGGCTGGCTGGCATTTATTGTGTTGTCATTGTCTGTCCATATGCTACACTTTTGTACATACGTCACAATTTCTTGTCTGTACTACTCATCCTAAACTTCTTAACAGATTTTGGTGATACTTGGTAGAAAGTATCAGTAAGACATTTAGTTACGCATATTGTCAAGCTGTTCCAGTCCATTAACTTTCGGCAGAGTTATGGCCTTTTTTCAGCTTTCAGCTTACAGCTTACAGCGTGGGAATATTTTTATTTTTGTCCCTAACATTATTATATGTTATTAGTTATTGATGTAACTGCTTTTCATTATATTTTCAGACAAGTGAAGCTGCTTTTCTTTAACAAAACAGAAGCTGATATACTCTGGAATGACCAGTTAAGTGCCTTAGCAGAAACAGAGAACAGGTAACACATTGCTTTATTTTTATCTCCTGCTGCTGCAGAGGGAAAGGGGATATAGTAATTGCCATAGCTTGTCCTTCCCATTTCGTGTACTCTCCCTTCCTCTTGCATGCATGGTGGGATTTCAAAATAACTTCAAGGTCAGGGTGAAAGGTCATTTACTTTGTATATGTGCCTTGGCGGCCGGCATTGTAAAAATGCTATGTCTAAAACGTTCTCGTCTCACCACTACAGGTTTGAATCCCACTTAGAGCTTGACTTGTCACATGAGAAAGTGTTGATTCTTACGGATGATGGCAGGTATACAGTACTGATTCTACCCAGGAAAAATGGGGTGGTCTACCGCTGCCATAAAGAAATCGACCATCATATACATGACTGACGTAAAACACCATTCAAACAAACAAACCTCGTATATGTCTATAATAAAGCCCATTTTGTGTCTGCTTCTTAACTCTCGCATGCATGGAGGGATTTCAGAATAACTTGGCCCATTTACACATTACCAATAATATGATGTGCAGAACCCAACACCCATGGCAGTATCTTCAAGGTCACTGTGAAGGTCATTTACTAGTTATATGCTTGTCATAAGGCCCATTTTGTGTCTGCTCCATAATCTTGTATGCATAGAAGGATTTCAAAATAACTTAGCGCATTTACCCATCTCATCAAGCTGTATACATGTTTACCCATCTCATCAAGCTGTATACATGTTGTCATTGCAGATTTACATACACCAACTGTTTATCAGAAGCAGATGAGAGTTGGACGGGTCTTCGAGGCCGTGTAACAAAACAGATGGTGGCAGACTTCCTACCTAATATCGGGGAGGCTGACAAGTTACTTATATGTGTGTGTGGACCCACACCGTTTACCAAGTTTGTGATACAGTTAGTAATAATAATAATTATAGTATTAATGATGATGCTGCTGGTGGTGGTTATGATAATCATGATTATGATGATGATGATAATAGCATTTAGTTACAGAGGGTTATTCCCCTTTGTTGTCATATACTCCTTTTTCCTAAAACCCTCGATCATATACCATTTTACAGTGATCAGAAGTTAACAAACAGCAATGATAGCTTTGAACGGAAAAAAAAAAAGATTTATCTCTGCATATTGGGTATGACTAAGTGTACATTTGATTTTAACTAGCGTCATAGCTTTAGAGCAGAGTTTGCTAATCTAACAACAAGAACAGAACACTCGAGTCGAGAAGTAGGTCAAGAGCATACTCCCCAATATACCTCAAGTGAATCAACCCATTCTTCTGCATATTTAAAATATGATTACAATGAAATATAGAACACTGAAAATGCTGATATACTATTAGAGAATCTTAGATATGTGACTGTGTATTATTGATTTTAACCATCGCCGGATACTCACGGGCAGAGATCTATTACATCTCTGCCACTGGTGACATTACATTAAATTCCATTTGAATGGAGTATTATCTAATGTCACCAGTTGGATCGATGAGACGTCGAAATTGACACATGGTTAACAGGAAGGTTGACAGGATCAGGTGGGGGTGCAAGTTGGGTAAAATAATAGGATACGAAACTCTTTCGAGTATCCTATCTTTTTATCCAACGAGTTTATTAAAGTCAGTAATACATGGTCACAAAATAATGTAAGATTCTATTTATCGCATAACACACCTAGGATGGGATAGTTTCACTTTAATGTTGTCAATTTACCTTGTATACGCCGGCAATTTTGTAAGAGAAATCATGACGTTGTTTACTTATTTACATGACGTCAGCTATATTATGTGGCTGTTACATTGCACTACAAATAATGCGACACCTTAACTAAATTAACTAAATTCAACATTACTAACACGCATTTTATAAAGTAAGATTTAAAGTAAAGATCAATATTTAAAGTGTCTGAACGTATCATATGATATACCATGCAAACAATTAGGACTAAATATTTTACTGTACACAAACATAGTGATCGATCTATAATACACTAGAGTATGTCATGTGATAATTTTTATATTCCTGTAAAAGAGTTATAGAGACCCTGATCTTGAAATGTGGTCTTAATATTTTAATTTTGTTTAAACTTGTAGATATGCTGATGAGTTGGGACTTAAGGATTCCACGCACGCCTTCCTCGGATGAACGACATACAGATCTGTCATGGACCTTCCACGCATGCCTTCCTCGGATGAATGACATACAGATCTGTAAAGTACCTTCCACGCATGCCTTTCTCGGATAAACGACATACGGATATGTCATGGACCTTCTGGTAAACCTATACATCTCAATACTGAAATGACCGGGAGACACTGGGATGGCTTGTGAATTTCAATAACATGTCTTTGCATCAAAGGGACTTTACAATGCATGAGATATGTATTGGTATTGACCACACATGCCATTCTGGAATGACCATATGAAAGGACATAAGCCATTCTGGGATGGCCCGTATAAAAGGACATGCGTATCGAACCTCTCACATTCTGTGATGGCTGACATGAAGGGACATGGGTATCGAATACATGCCATTCTGTCATGGCCAATATGAAAGGACCTAAGTATTCAATACATGTCATTCTGGGATGGCCGACATGAAAGGACATGGGTATCGAATACATGCCATTGTGGGATGGTCGACATGAAGGGACATGGGTATCGAATACATGCCATTGTGGGATGGCCGACATGAAGGGACGTGGGTATCGAATACATGTCATTCTGGGATGGCCGACATGAAGGGACATTGGTATCGAATACATGCCATTCTGGGATGGCCGACATGAAGGAACGTGGGTATCACATACATGCCATTCTGTAATGGCCAGTAGGAAAAGACTTAAGTATTCAACATGTGATATTTTGGATGGCCGGTATCAAGATCTGAAGTTGAACACGGCTAACCATGGCAAGTTCAGTAATTTAAATGCTGAGGAACTGAACACCATAATATATTTGTCACATTGTGATGAACTGAACACCATAATATATGACACATTGTGATGAACTAAACACCATAATATATGACATATTGTGATGAACTGAACACCATAATATATGACACATTGTGATGAACTAAACACCATACTCTATACTGAACACCATAATATGACACATGCTGAAGAACTAAACACCATACTCTATGACACATGATGAACTGAACACCATAATATATGACACATTGTGAAGAACTGAACACCATAATATATGACACATTGTGATGAACTGAACACCATAGCATGACACATTGTGATGAACTAAACACCATACTGTACAACACCTGAGGAACTGAACACCATACTCTATGACACATGCTGAGGAACTGAACACCATAATATATGACTTATTGTGAGGAACTGAACACCATAATATATGACACATTGTGATGAACTGAACACCATAGCACGACACATTGTGATGAACTAAACACCACACTGTACAACACATGAGGAACTGAACACCATAATCTATATCATTTTGAGAAACTGAACACCATAATATGACACGTGCTGAGGAACTGAACACCATACTCTACGACACATGATGAACTGAACACCATAATATATGACACATTGTGAGGAACTGAACACCATAATATATGACATATTGTGAGGAACTAAACACCATGCTGTACAACACATGAGGAACTGAACACCATAATCTATATAATTTTGAGAAACTGAGCACCATAATATGACAAGTGCTGATGAACTGAGCACCATACTCTATGACACACGATGAACTGAACACCATACTATATGACACATTGTGAAGAACTGAACACCATAATATATGACATATTGTGATGAACTGAACACCATCATATATGACATATTGTGAGGAACTAAACACCGTACTGTACAACACATGAGGAACTGAACACCATAATCTATATCATTTTGAGAAACTGAACACCATAATATATGACATATTGTGAGGAACTGAACACCATACTCTATGACACATGCTGAGGAACTGAACACCATAATATGTGACACATGGTGAGGAACTGAACACCATAGCCTTTGACATGCCATGCTCAAAGGATTCGAACAGCATGTCGTTAGTAGCATGCCTGAATGAGTAATTATGTCTTATCTTTCAAGCTTCTCAGAATGATGGCCTATACTTGATGAGTATTTCCATTTAAAACAAAAAAAACTGTGACTTGTCAACTGTGTATGTTATTTTAAGTCTGTGGTATTGTCTTTTACAGTACAAAGGAACCAATGAATCCCCAGCCCCACTGAAATTTTTATATTGTCAAAATGAATGTGTTCCCATTTATGAAATGCAGTTATTTCCGGATAATATCGAAACAGAATGTTAAATGTTGTTTTCAAAGGAGAGCATATATGAACATTAAAGTATACACCGAATTATGTTTAATATACAACGTATTACACAGAATTATGTTTAACATACAACGTATCACTAATTAGTGACAGTATTATTGTTAGAGCATGACATCCATTGTATGAATCCAGGACGTTTGTCCACAGTACAAAAATGCATATGTGGACATTTGCCCCAAGTACAAAAATGCATATGTGGACATTTGCCCCAAGTACAAAAATGCATATGTGGTCATTTGCCCCAAGTACAAAAATGCATATGTGGACATTTGCTCCAAGTACAAAATGCATATGTGGACATTTGCCCCAAGTACAAAAATGCATATGTGGACATTTGCCCCAAGTACAAAAATGCATATGTGGACATTTGCCCCAAGTACAAAAAAGCATATGTGGACATTTGCCCCAAGTACAAAATGCATATGTGGACATTTGACTCAAAAGTGAAATGTAAGCTAGGACATTTGCCCCCTAGTTCAAATGATATCTAGGACACTTGCCCCCAAGTAGTAATGCCAGGGTAGGGCATTTGCCCTCCAGTCCAGTCCATCAAAATGATGGTTCATGATATATGCCTCTCTATGAAATTATTAACTTTATTGTGTGTTTAGAAAGTCTTCGTCAGATAAAATGTTATGCAGTCTATTCCGACTAATCGCATATTGGTTAATTGCATATTTCGGTTAATTGCATAACCTTGTGAAACACAAAACCATTCATATTCTTTTGCAAGTTAACAATGTCGGATAATTGAATATGTTTTTATCAAATTCCGGTTAATTGCATGACCAATCTGTGGCTAATTGCATACAGAAAGTCAGATTTACCCATATTTGTCAGGTGTTACCACGACAGGTAAGCCGTGGCTTATTTGATAACAAAAGGTGCTAATAAGCGATGCGTTTGTTTGGCGCACTGTACAACTTGCAAGGCATGACGATCGCTCACCGCAAACAATGAATTGTAAATGGTTTTCAGTTTGCAAGTGTCCGTAGAGATGCCATTGTTTATTGAGTAACTTATACAGAGTTTTTTAGTCGAAAATTGGGCCGCTTTTCAATAAAATTTAAAAACATAATTATTTTGTTGTTAATATCATGGATGTGTTATTTACACGACCTATCCGTGACATATTTTCAAGATCAAATATTCTGAAGTAATTTCATACATAAATATTACATGAAATCTTCCAGATATAGTAAAATCCACACAGATATGAACACTATCCATCATGTAACATCACCTAACAAAGGATCAGCTCACTTTTATGGAGTTTCTAGATAAAAAGTAATAGAAATGAGAAAACAAAAGTAGAATGTACATGTACAAAGTTTGCAATTTCGGCTATTCCTCTTATTTGCATATGTTTTCTTGACAAATGGGCTATGCAAATAACACTGTACCATTATATGAGAAAAATAAAAGCTTTAATTAAGAGAGATGTTTTTTTTACAATATAAATGACTTATAAATAACATGCAGAATATTTGTTAAATTGTTAAATGTAAGAACAAATGTCCTAGGGGGCAAATGTCCGTATACCCTATTGTATATATTGTGTCATGCCTTGTTATTATTATATCATGCTGGTTCTGCCTTTGTAAGGCAGTCAGTGAGGAATGAGAATATGTGTGTGTGTGTGTATAGAGAATATTATGTCAGTGCCTTTTACTATCAAGTTTATTAAGCGAGGCTTAGAAAACGAAGAATGGCGAGGCTCTGCCGAACCATTCTTCGTTTTCGTGCCGAGCCTAATAAACTTGATAGTAAAAGGCACTGACATAATGTTCTATTTATCATATAGATTATCCACATTTTCTGTATGAATTACTATTACCGTATTTTACCTTGTATAGTACGCAGTTTTTTTACTTTTTTTATGGTTTCCGAAAGTGGGGTGCGTACAATACAAGGAAACAATACAAAAAACGTTTTTCTTGCATTTTATATGCAGAAAATCTATGTCAGAATGGAGAAAAACGCCGATGAAAACATCGGGGACGAACAGACAGACATTTGTGAATGCCGATAATACTTTATTTTTCGCGACTTACTCACTTTATACAAGCAATTTATTGACTTAATTCGACTTAGAAATGAATAAAGTTTATTATAAAGCTTGTTTTTATATAAATGTTTGCATATTTGTTGTAGAATTTCAATAAATGAGTGAACGAAATTCGGTCCTTGTTTTGTTATTTTTATCAGCTGACTTGATATCACGTGATTGCCATAAATTAGACTGGTGGTAGTAGTAGTATTGTACAATTCTATTCTCATATGTTAAATGCACCAGAGGACACTTGCAGACGACAGTAAAAGCGATGATAATACTTGCATAGTTGTTGCAGAATTTCAATAAAGGATGATCATGTTTTTCCTTTGTTTTGCTGTTATCCGCTTAATTGTTTATAAATTTCACAAGTTTTGCAAACTTAGAAATAGCTGCAGTATAGACACACTTCAAACACGGGTAGAGTGGGTTATTATATTTCTATAATCCTCTGAAGTTGACGCAAGTAGAGACTATTTCTGAGGATGCACTTTGACACGTCGTGTGACCTTTACCAGAGTTTTCCAGTGTGTACAGGTAACTGATCACGCGTTACACTTGTGATAAGCACTGGTTCCCGTGAATACACAATGTTGGTATAATCGGCGTAATGGATTGCGGTAACCAACGACTTTGTTGTATTTCTTTTAGTAGATGTAATTATCGGATTACGGACAAATATCTGCGGCATTATAATCGGCTCTTTGATGAGTTGATGGGATGATACAAGATAGGTACTCCCATGAAGATTGGCAATTAATGATTGAAGTAATTATATTGTTCCGGTGTTGTTTTCTTTTGTAAGAAGTTGTACCGTATTATTCTGCTTTAATTATCGTGATGCAATTAGAGATTTTTAAAAAAAACAAAAAAACTTTTATTATCGTCGAATAGTTCATCTAGGAAAACTAATATTTTGATGCGTATTATACACGGAAACAACTTTTTTACCCCAGTTTTGACCTCTGAGAAGGGGGGTGCGTACTATACACGGGTGCGTACTATACAAGGTAAAATACGGTAATACCTATTTCTCAGAAGGTTAAGCTTATCGAGGACACCGCCATTTTAGTTGTTTTGTGTTTGTTTTATGACGTCAGGCAACGTTACTTGCATGACGTCAACGTTACGTACAATAAACACTGAGGGACTCCGCATTGATTTGCTTTATTGGTCAGTGCCTAATAAAGCAAAATTAATTGGGTCACCCCTTTATTAGACAGAAAAGTGCATATCTGCATGATAAATATGCGTTAAATGGACATGGGGCAGTCTTGAAGTTTATATCAAGCATTAAAATTAGCACTCAGATTTAAAAATCCAGTATAATGTTTAATTCAAATCTGCTTGCATTTAACTAAAAAAATTGGTGAGATTTTAATTACTCCTCGATATAAACACGTAATTGGTGTTATATAATCAACAGTTAGTAATATGTAAAAACAATTTGCTTTAAAGTACATGTATTCTAATAATTAAAAATAATGATTGCAAAAATACAAGTTTTTCGAAAAAATCAATGGGATGCTCCAAGTTTTAAACGAATCAAGATTGCCGTGTGTTCCTTTAATATATAGTTTATAGAAACTGAAAGTCGTATAGTTTGACATAGTGTTAACAAATGGATCACACTTAATGTCGGTACAAGGAGGCGTTGTAAAAGGTTGGATTGAATTGTTGATCATTGGCTCAACAACACATTATTGTTCGGGGCGCTTGTTTCAGCCAAGGGTTTTTCTGCAGTAGCTTGGGCAGTCAAATAATACGTACATCAATTATATGTCATTAGAACTGATATTTTTTGTGGTAGATAAAAATACCTTTGAGAAATAAATATTTTAGAGCCCAAATGACTTTGATGGAGCTTTTCCCATGTAAATTTCTTTGATTTCCTAATTTATTACAGAATTATGGCCCTTTGTTCGACTTAGAATTTTCCTGTCTAATTTTGTATAATGACATGTTAACGCATTTTTTCGGAAACATTTTTGAATTGATTGTTCCCAAACTTAGTATATACATAACAACTGATGACCTTATGTCCCTTTACATCACCCGTCATTGCTTGTCTAATTTATTACAGAATTATGGCCCTTTGTTTGACTTAGAATTTTTCTGTCTAATATTGTATAATGACTTGTTAATACTTTTTTTCTCAAACATTTTTGAACTGATTGTTCCCTAACTTCATGTACACATAACAACTGATGACTTTATGTCCCTCTACATTCACCCATCATTGATTGCCTAATTTATTACAGAATTATGGCTCTTTGTTTGACTTAGAATTTTCCACTCTACCTGTTAACACATTTTTTTTCAAACCTTTTCTAGTTGATTGTTCCCAAACTTTATGTACACGTAACAACTGATTACCTTATTTCCTTCTATATCACACATTGTTGATGCCTGATTTATTACAGAATTATGGCCCTTTATCTCATGGACTGTTACTACACCTGACATACAGTTCACACATGATGATATGATGTGTCTCTCTCCGTGTCAATGGTTTTTCACATAAAAACTTGACAGATATTTTAGACATTTATTATTCTTGATTTTGTCCATCTTCGGCTATAGCCAAAAAGTGGGGTTATTCATCACCTTCAGTGATAGTGCTAGTTGAACTTATGAGTTATTGCCTTTTCCGGAGCATAACTTCAAAACTACTGAAGGGACTGCAACAAAACTTCACACAATGATAGAGGGCAATGAAAGGAAGTGCAGAGTGCAAGAACCATAACTCTATCTTCATTCTGGTAAGAGTTATTGCCCTTTGTAAATTTAAACTTGGAATCCTTGTCCAGAGCATAACTTCAAAACTACTGATGGGACTGTAGATTGAAAACTGCTGGGTGATACAAGGTCATATGATAAGTTGAGGATATATTTCGGGGAGCATTCATCGGTTCTACTGATTTTCTTGTTTTTGTTTGTTTTTTAATAATTATGTGAAATCCAGATTTCAGAAAACAGGGTTCATCCATAAATGTTTATTAGCACTCTCACACTCGATAGAATTCTGGCAGTTAAAGATTATTCACGATTGTTCATCATTGACGAGGTAGTTTTGATTGTCTGTTTTAATCAGACCTTCATGCTGACAAATTGTTTTATATTACAATAATGGCATTTTCATTTCAGAATGAAGACACTTTACGAATGTGTCCATTTATTTATTGCCACATGAATCGGCATATGGAAAGACCAACTTAAAAAAGTCCCGCAAACTGGTTACTTTATTGATCAAACTGTCGACAAATTTATCAGATAATAACCATGGAAATTGCCGGCGCTCTTTATTCAGATAAATATCTGCATAACATGCCAGAATAACTATATAGATGATTTAAATTTGTGTATTATGCTAACGCTTTATACAATTAATTTAAGTGAGAAATGATTTCTATATAACTGCAGTTTATTTTGCATGAGTTCACTTTTCCCTGGATTAGTAAATATTAATCTAACAAACTGTAAATAAAATATATTCATGACATCGGTTGTGTCTCCGTTTTGGTGAAAATATATGTTTTTTTGGTAAAATGTTCTTACTTCAGTATTTTAGTGGCCGTTTTGAATTAGTGCAAAGAAAACTTTTGCCAAAGGTGAAAAAATCATATGTCCGTTAAATCGATGTTCCTTATAACTGAGATTTCATTTTAAGGTAGGTTTGAAAAATACATTTCTGTCAACATATTTTTTTTTGTTACATGAAGTTTGATTTTTCTTCATGGTTTCTTTTTGATTGATAATATTGGGGAGATTAAAAACAGTAGAAAGGTTTAGAAACGTGTTGATTGGTTACTGAGCAGACAACAACACAGCAGAAAGGTCTTGTCAGGAGTTTTGTTAATTTATAATCAAATAAAAAAATAAATGTTTATATAAGGTGTGATTTGATGTTTCACATCATGTGGTTTCTCATAAATCCTTTTGTTGTTGCCTGTTTTGGATATTTATTATTGATTAAACGAAGATTTTTAATAGTATTGTTTGTTGAATTGATCTCTCCCACTGTGTGACATACATTATGTGAACACGGCTATTTTGAAAATTATCAGTAAGATTAGATCAATCGTCCCCGTGTGGTTGCCAAGGTAGAATACAACCACTGCAATCTCACAAACACACCGTCACATGCAGAGGGGTAGGACCCTCCACCCCAATTCCCACCCCCATTCATATTGATTTTGACATTTTTTATCATGCTCATTCAAGGTCTTTATCATGACACCGCATATGCAAACCTGGCTCCATCGTAAATGGAGTGTGTACTGTAGAATTTGCAGCAACTCTGCAGTTCTGCAGGTAAGAAGGTTCTAGGCCCATTCTACATATTTTATCTTGTTGTAAATGAAGGACGAACCTGTCGTGTTCATTCCTGTTAGGTGCCATATAACCTTTCAAGTGTTGGTGCGCCTTAAAACCCAATTCAGTTCAGTAAGACCAAGCGTATGTAGGCAGCCAATCCCATCATTGTTCTGGATCATGGCTGGTACTGACTATTATGTTCAAAATTACATTTGTTAACAGGAAGTCGGTGCACTTTGCTATATAAACCATATGGCCGTTATCCACACATGTTGAGTTAATTTGTCATATGCATGGTGGTTATTGTGTCACCTTTTCGAAGAAAAATGCGATACATAGGGATCACTTTGTCGTTATCCGTCAGTCCGTCAGTCAGTCAAGAAAACTTAACATTTCTTGATATTTCTTCATCAAACTTTCAATATATACTCATCATGACAACATCGACATGACCATACTAAAATATAAAGGTCAAGGTCACACTGAATGTCATTATATGGGTTAAATACTCATTTTTTTTCTTTACGGAAACTTAAGGTTGGCTATAACTTTCTCATTTCTTGATATTTCTTCATCAAACTTTCAATATATACTCATCATGACAACATCGACATGACCATACTAAAATATAAAGGTCAAGGTCACACTGAAGGTCATTACATGGGTTAAATACTCATTTTGTTCTTCACGAAAACTAATGTTGGCTATAACTTTCTCATTTCTTCATATTTCTTCATCAAGCTTTCAATATATACTCGTCATGACAACAGTCAGGCCACATTTGTCAAGGTCATTTATCTGGGTCCAAAAAACCTTGTTATACTGACAAAATGCTGACAGGTGACACACGTGTTCCACGGAACACCCGTCTAGTTACAATACATATGAAGGTAAAATAGCACTTTCATATAAATAATCTATAGTTAACAATCGCCAAGAGACATATTGCAAATTTTGAGGTTATATTGATTTTGATTGCCATTGAAATTACTGTTATCTAGGGCACTGCCATATTAGTATAATGTCATCAATATGGACTCGCACAAGGTTCACATCATAGGCTAAAAAGGTAGATATTATGGACTGGATAGGAACATTTTAATTAATCAAGCATATACAACTTATTTAAAGTGTTCACATTCAAGCTGAAATGTGCTTATTTTTCCATAAGGGGCAAAAACTCTGTAACTTATGCAGAGATTTCACTCATTATAGAACTTGTCCAAGATCTATAATCTAGGGCAAGAACTCTGTAACTTATGCGTAGATTTTACTCATTGTAGAATTGTCCAAGATCTATAATCAAGGGCAAGAACTCTGTAACTTATGCATAGACTTTACTCATTGTAGACCTTGTCCACGATCTATAATCAAGGGCAAGAACTCTGTAACTTATGCATAGATTTTACTCATTGTAGACCTTGTCCAAGATCTATAATCAAGGGCAACAACTCCATACCCTATGCATAGATTTTACGCATTGTCCAAGAACTATAATTAATGGCAAGAACTCTGTAACTTATGCAGAGATTTTACTCATTGTAGACCTTGTCCAAGATCTATAATCAAGGGCAACAACTCCGTAACTTATGCATAGATTTTAATCATTGTAGAATTTGTCCAAGAACTATAATCAAGAGCAAGAACTCTGTAACTTATGTAGAGATTTTACTCATTGTAGAACTTGTCCAAGATCTATAATCAAGGGCAAGAACTCTGTAACTTATGCAGAGATTTTACTCATTGTAGAACTTGTCCAAGATCTATAATCAAGGGCAAGAACTCTGTAACTTATGCAGAGATTTTACTCAACTCTGAACTTGTCCAAGAACTATAATCCAAGAACTATAATCAAGGGCAAGAACTCTGTAACTTATGCAGAGATTTTACTCATTGTAGAACTTGTCCAAGAACTATAATCAAGGGCAACAACTCCGTAACTTATGCAGAGATTTTACTCATTGTAGAACTTGTCCAAGATCTATAATCAAGGGCAAGAACTCTGTAACTTATGCAGAGATTTTACTCATTGTAGAACTTGTCCAGGATCTATAATCAAGGGCAAGAACTCTGTAACTTTTGCAGAGATTTTACTCATTGTAGAACTTGTCCAAGATCTATAATCTAGTGCAAGAACTCTGTAACTTATGCAGAGATTTTACTCATTGTAGAACTAGTCCAGGATCTATAATCTATAACCAAGAGCAAGAACTCTGTAACTTATGCAGAGACTTTACTCATTGTAGAACTTGTCCAAGATCTATAATCACGGGCAAGAACTTTGTAACTTTTGCAGAGATTTTACTCATTGTAGAACTTGTCCAAGATCTTACTGAAACAAAACTTCAAATCAAATTTGGTGAAAATCTGAACCCATGAAGTTATTTCGTGTTCAAAATCTGAAATTCGCTTTATTAAGCAAAAATTGAATTGATCTTTAACAGCTGATCAACATATTGTTTAGGTTATTTCGAGCCGGCCCAGGGAGAGTGGAAGGACCGAATTGATTCCCATGCTCGATAGGATATATTCCGATACATTGGACGCCTGGTTTACATCCCCATCTGACGAATCAGGCTAGGGGAATTGTCTTGCCTAAGTACACACTAAAGATAATAATTTGGATCATAGTGGAGGAATGTATAAATAAACAGTGAAAATATGGTAAAAAATGAAACCTTTACTAGAGTTATCGGGTTCACAAAAATGACCTAACCGATTACAACAACAGACAATGCATCATCCCATAACCTCAGCCAACCAGAAGAGATAGCTCACTTGACCAGTATATCGAAAAAAAAAAAGAAAAGACAAAGGTTCAACAAAGGAATTTAATTGAATTGGGGTTTTACAGCGCACAAACACAATAAAGGTAATATGGCGCCAAACACGGATGAACATGCCAGGCTCATCTCCATTTACATCTAGATAAAATATGGAGAATGGGCCTAGAACCTTCTAACCGCAGAACTGTAGAGTTGCTGCAAATTCTATTGCAGACACTCCATTTTAGATGGAGCCACGTTTACACATTTGCATATGCTGTGTCCTGAAGAAAACCTTGAATGAGCATGATAAAAAAACAAGAGGGCCTGTATCGCTCTACTGGCTATATGGAATCTGATGGGGAACAAGACAACATGCACAACTAGGCTTGGTACTGATCATTCCTGCCAAGTTTCACTAAAATCCAGCCAGGGGTTCATGAAAAATTGTACGGATAAAATCTGTGTATATTAGGCTATGACTCATTCAACCAGAACACAGCGATGACGGGCGCAACGAGGCTTGGTACTCCTCATCACTGCCAAAATTTGTTCGAATTCGGCCAGGAGTTCAGAAGAGACTAGTCTGGATAAAGTGTGTGTATCAAAACCCTTAAAGGGCTATAACTCCGCAAAAATCATTCAACCATAACACGGCGATGACATGAACAACTAGGGCTGGTACTGATCATCCCGGCAAAGTTTCACTGAAATCCAGTCAGGGGTTCACGAGAATGTAGTCCGTACACAATTTGTGTATTAAAACCTTTAAAGGGCCATAGTTTAGCCAAAACTCTTTCAATCGAAATACGGCGATAACATGCATAAATAGGCTTGGTACTGATCATCCCTGCAAAGTTTCGTTAAAATCCAGCCAAGGGTTCAAGAGAAATAGTCCAGATAAAGTTTGTGTAGTAGAACCTTTAAAGGGCCATAACAGCCAAAAATCATTCAAGTGGAACATAGTGATGAAAAGCACCACTATGCCTGGTACTGATCATCCCTGCAAAGTTTCGCTGAAATACGGCCAGGGGTTCAGGAAAAAAGGTCCTTACAAAGTGTGTATTAAAACCTTTAAAGGGCCATAAATCTGCCAAAAATCATTCAATATATATATACATAACTAGATTTGGTACTGATCATCCCTGCAGTTTCATTAAAATCTGGCCTAATGAAAGCCCTATCGCCTTAATGAGGAAAAATACAGCATTTATAACTAAAACAAGGGCTGTAACTCTGGTGTTACTAATCCCATTTGGCTGGTTTTCGAACTTGTCCGAGCTTTCATTGATATTAACAATCTTTGCGAGTTTGGTAAAGATCAAATAATAAATGAAGGTGCTAGAGTGTTAACAAGGCAGAATATAGCTTTTTTTCCAGAAAAACAAGGGCCATAACTCTGCTGTTACTAATCCCATTTGGCTGGTTTTCGAACTTGTCCGAGCTTTCATTGATATTAACAATCTTTGCGAGTTTGGTAAAGATCAAATAATAAATGAAGGTGCTAGAGTGTTCACAAGGCAGAATATGGCATTTTTCAGCAAATCAAGGGCCATAACTCTGCTGTTACTCATTCAATTTGGCTAGTTTTCGAACTTGTCCGAGTTTTCATTGATAATAACAGTCAATGTAAGTTTGGTAAAGATCCAATAATAAATGAAGGTGCTAGAGTGTTCACAAGGCAGAAAATGGCATTTTTTCAGGAAAAAACAAGGGCCATAATTCTGGTGTTACTGATCCGATTTGGCTGGTTTTCAAATATGTCCAAGCTTTCATTGATATTAACAATGTAAGTTTGGTAAAGATCCAATAATAAATGAAGGTGCTAGAGTGTTCACAAGGCAGAAAATGGCATTTTTCAGGAAAAAACAAGGGCCATAACTCTGGTGTTACTGATCCAATTTGGCTGGTTTTTGAACTTGTTCAAGCTTTTATCGATATTACAATCTATGCAAGTTTGGTAAAGATTAAATAATAAATGAAGATGCTAGAGCGTTCACAAGGCAGAAAATGGCATTTTTCAGGTAAAAAACAAGGGCCATAACTCTGGTGCTACTGACCCAATATAGCTAATTTTCAAACTCGTCCAAGCTTTCATTGGTATTAACAATCTGTGCAAGTTTGGTAAAGATAAAATAATAAATGAAGGTGCTAGAATGTTCACAAGGCTTAATATGGCATTTTTCAGCAAAACTAGAACATAAATCCGGTGAAATTAATACGATCTGGCTGGTTTTCGAACTTGTCCGAGCTTTCATTGATATAAAAACACTGGCAAAGTTTCATAAAGATCCGATTAAAATAATGAAGGCCTTAGAATGTTCACAAGGCAAAGTTAACGGACGACGGACGGATGATGGACGATGGATGGCCTTTGGCCAGTAGAGCTAAATTAAATGACAAAATGAACATGAAGCGGGGGTCCTACGCCTCTGCCTCTAGCGGGATTTGCAGTGGTTGTATTCTACCCCGGCAATCACACGGGGAGTTCAACAATGGAAAAAACACATCTGTTGTATATAATAAGTTTTATTGTTTTTCTTTATCACTGAACAACATATACAACCAGACTTGTATGACATACATAAACAAAGATATAATAATAATAATACCATTTATAAATAACCTATATTTACATTCATTAAAGTATATCTAACATACATGTACATGTATAACACGTATCGTATTCGACCCAAACTGATCGCTTACACCTCAATCCTCGACCCAAACTGATCGCTTACACCTCATTCCCGCTCCCACTAAAGCTTGAAAATATGTCGGAGAAAAAGAGCGAGGTGGGGCTTTTATAGAACACATGTTAAAGACATTTAAAACAAGTAATATATTTTCAGAACACATGTAAAAAGGTTAACATGTTAAAATGTAAAAAACATATTTAGACAGATATTTAGAACACATGCAAGACATATTTAGAACATAGGCTTGTCAGTCATAAAATACGGTCACCACAGATATGAAGAAATGAGGAGTCAGATTATCAAGAAGAACTGGGAAGATTGCTCAAGTTTAAATCGAGTATTAGCAGCCATCGAGTAGAAATTGCTTTTTTTCAAGAAAGGTACACTGTTTAAATGCTGCTTACCAATTTTCTTTAAATGGGTGGAGATTTTGTCGACCATATCGGTATAAAATTAACGTTTGACGCAAATTAATTGTATATGTAATTTGGCACACGAATAGCGAAACTATTGTACATATTTTTTCATTTATATAGAGGATCTTACACGAATGCCTATTTATTAGTGAATTTATTAATAAGTTGGATAAAAGTATATGATGCGAGACTGTGCCGAGCATTATAACAATTTTTTTCAAAATGATTATTAAATTCAATATTGAATAGGCACGAATGTGAGATTCTATTCATCACATAACTCAAAAAAGCCTCATAAGCAACATTTATTACTGAAGCTGCTTTTATATACGATGACGTCGAATGTTTGTATCGAATCGATGCCAAATAACAGAACTACCTCGTCGATTTCCGTAATCTACTATGTTAACGGTTACGGAAATCGATGAAACAGGACCAAACGCTGATTTGGCCTTCATTGCATATTTATTTTAACTAGTGTAATATGATAAATACATCATGGTTTTATTACACTGCAAGTTATGTGATAAATATATTTAAAATAGTTTTGCATTCACATTGATATTTCAGATAGTCTGAGCTAAAAACAAGTAACTGGTCCATTGTGTAACAAGACACAAGATGTGTTAACAATTTGTACAAAGCCCCACAACTATATTCCTTACCTCCCCACAACTATATTCCTTACCTCCCCACAACTATATTCCTTACCTCCCCACAACTATATTCCTTACCTCCCCACAACTATATTCCTTACCTCCCCACAACTATATTCCTTACCTCCCCACAACTATATTCCTTACCTCCCCACAACTATATTCTTTACCTCCCCACAACTATATTCTTTACCTAACGAAATATGTTATAAATCAATAGATTTACTGCAATAAAAATCCATTGTAAGATTAATCAATAATGACAGAGCTAGATAATTCTACTCTTCTGACCCTACCGTTAACTTATCAAGGGACACAACTCTGTCTCCGAACTTAAAATACTTTGGTTGGCTTATATTATGCTGAACATATTTTGGTCTCAAAACTTTATACAGACAACAAACTTTTATGTTTACAAGCAAGAAATTGCTTGAAAAAATATATAAACATGAAATGTAGGCTTGATTCTTGTATACAAAATATTTTCTTTTTACAAGAAAAATAATTGTGCCTCAACCGAGACTCGCACTCGAATCCCGTACTAGCACTCTACCGAGATATCGAGAACATGGATGAATGGTGTTTTACGGCACATCGACACACAATTAGGTCATATTGTGCGCAAAAACTGATGAAAGATGAAGAAATGAGGTAGTAATTAAAAGATTTTTTTAAAAAAAAACACCATTAGGAATCAATAATTTACCTGTACTCAGTTACATGCACAAAGTCATGCTTAACCCCCTACATTTTTTTAAATTAAGACCATTCCATTTATGTGACAAAACGTGATAAAACTAAGAAATATTAATGCATGCACTTTGGATTTCTGTTTGATTTAAATATCTGCATGTTTTTTGAATGATCTGAATTCATGAATAAGCAACCACACAAACTATAAATAATTACGCAATTGCATTCAATTCATAAGCAACTGAACCTTAACTCGCAAGCACGCCGATAATAGCCTTTGCGTTCATTTTTAAACACCGAGCAAATAACTAACTCGCAGGCTGATCAGGGTTTACAATGTCTGGTTGTTGATCAGTCATTTTCCCCAGAACACCCCTTTGTAACATAAATGGAATGGTCTCAACTCAAAGAAAGAACAGTCCATTATATATATGTAGCGGGTTAAGAGTTAAATGCCTACTTTATAACATCCAGATTTGTTAAATTTAAAGGGACACATGGCAATCTTGAAGTTGTTATCAAGCATTAAAATTAGCGTCTCGATTTATTAATCCAGTATCATTTTAACTTGAAACCTGCTTGCATATATTAAATAAATGTCTGTTTTCAATTTTTCTTCGTTATTTTTTACCATATGTTTAAACATATACCTACTCTGTTGTAAAAGAAAGTGGACACTGAGTTTTGTTTAGATTTAATTGTATAAAGTTGTTTTAGAATTAAATTGACAAATTTATAATCAACCGTTAGAAATATCCAAAACAAATTTGCATGTTACTATTTTTTAATTTAACATTAATGACTGAACAAATGCAAGATATGTAGAAAAACAAGGCGCCGTGCTTTTTAAAAAAAAATCAAGATTGTCGTATGTCCCTTTAACTAAGAGGTTGGATGTAAGTAAATCCTCAAACAGAATATCCAGACAGAAAGAATATAAGAATCATTCATGGGTATCCGGTAAAATTTAGAAATTTCAACATCAGATACAGCCGTTTATTGGAATCTCTGCTCTGCTGATGTTCCAATTAAAAGTTATACCGAAGGGTGCAATTTTTTTTATTTTGCTATCTGAACTGGATATCATGTCTGAGTTTATTGCATACCACTGACATGATGAGCGCCGACGCCGACAAATATCAACGTTTGGGATTTTATTTACACAATGACGTCATGCGTCTGTAGATGTTGTCAACATTATTACTTATCAGTGACTCCATGTGTACGATCCGATTTTCCAGCACATGATTGTGTAAAATGAGGCTACACAAGAACTGAATTGAATTGAATTGGGGTTTTAAGGTGTACCAACACATGAAAGGTTACATGGTGCCTAACAGGAATGAACATGCCAGGCTCATCCTCCATGTACATCGAGATAAAATATGGAGAGCGGGCCTAGAACCTTTTCACCCTGAACTGCAGAGTTGCTGCAAATTCTATTGTAGACACTCCATTTATGCTGGAGCCACGTTATAGTTTTTCTGCCACTGCTCTAGTGATACGGGCGAGATGGCACCTGAAACAATGCAGGGGTCACGATGAAGACCTTTAATGAGCATGAACATAAAATGATAAAATGAAATGAATTTGTGGGGGTTTTACCCCTCTGCCTTCCCCTCCAATGGGATCTGCAGTGGCCCTATTCTTTGCCCCGTAACCACAAGGGGCGATGAAATACAACAAGTTACATAAAGCAATGATACATATATACACAAACAGCAATGTCTTTATCATTTTTTTAATTAACTAAAGCAAACAGCTATTGCAATTTTTAACAACACTAATTATTTTTTCTCATTAATATCATCATGCAATATCATAATATTATTTGTACTGTCATCCAATCAGTGAACTGTTGGATAACTCTTTAAGGTTTTCTGATTGTCCTGGACATGTCTAAACTAATAGACGAGTGATCTCCCTTGACCAGGATGAAAAGTTAAAAGTAATAAATTATTAAAATTTATTAATTAAAATAAAAAATAAAGGTATTTAATTTGTATTGCCAATTCGTGAGTTTTTGTTCTAAAAATAAAAGCAAAAACAATATCCAAAGAATATAATTATAAAAACAATTTTTTTAAATAAAAGATATTAAAATGCATTTGTTGTACTATTAATATATGAAGTTGTTTAATAAACAAAGAACTCTTAAACAATTTAATAAACAAAGAACTGTTCAACACACTATAAAAATGATTCTTCAGAAAAGTACCAACAAGAACTACAGTGTGTAAACTTTGCTAATTAAAAGCAAACAAATATTCAGTATCTAACACAGTTGATTTTGTAACTCTACAAACAAAATACTCAAACCAAACATTTTAAAATGAGAACTGCCCATGTTTGTTTACATAATGCACTGTGTCTATACTGAAACAAGGAGTCAAATATTGGATAAAATGTGATGAGACCATTTAAAAATTATGTTGAAATAAAACAAACAACTGTTGCTTGTACAAGTAGTCAGCACCCTTGTTAATCTCGAACCATTTTGTATTACCAAAGACAACGGGTTCATGTAGAAAACCACCAGTTATTGTTATTTACTGTTATAAACTCGCAAGGCCTGGTGGGGTACTTCCACATCTACAGACTGGGGCAAGCAACACCAATACCTTCACTTGAAATTAAATAATCCGTCCTCTGGAAATAAAACCAAGCTTTGTAACTTTGGTGTTTTTCAAGGTTTTTCAGCACATTTTAGGCTATGTATGATGATCGAGTTTTTAGTGGTGGAAGCAGACCACCCTTATTTTTGGACTGTACCGTATACCTAACCCGCTATCCGTCATCAAGCTGGATGTTAGACATGTTATGTTCAAACGAGAAAATAGGATCTTATTCTGATAAAGGGGCTACATCTTGCTTTTCATTGGTGTCTAGGGGTCCTATTTTAAATTGACAGTGATATTTTCTATTCTTACGGACAAATAAGTAAGGAATGGACCTAAAAATGACCGCTTATTTACAAGGGAGGTCACTCTACACATCAATATGTGCTATCCTAGGTTACGCACCAGAGATAGAGTCAAGCATTTTACACCCATTTTACACCCAATTCCTTTCAAAATGATGAATTCAAATTCCACAGCATGTTGCAACACCATTTTTTGATTGTCTGGCATTCGTTGCGAGTCCTACTTCCCTTTATACTTGTATGTTAAAAATATGTTCTCAATATGTTTAGTAATGGAAACTTTTGACACCCAAAAACAGAACGATTCACATTCCCACCGACCAGTACCCCAAGTCCCAGCCCCGTTTACTCTCATTGTGCTCCCTTATAACCACAGATATTCAGCTATTTTTTTAAGCATTTCGAGACATTTCACAAAGCATGTATTATACGTACATCGTAAATTTGGTAAAAAAAGTATTTGTTATGTATACTTTGGTCTGCGTTTTAAACATGATCATGTTTAAAAAGTCATTGTTAAATCAGAAGATCATGTTTGTATAGGTCAGCATTTCAAGGTCAATACTTTGTTTGAGACTTTTAAATTTCTCCTCCTTTGGGACTTTTTATGATGAAAAAATCTGAGAAACAAAAAAACTAAAATGCTATACTAGAACAGGATTCTATATCACACTCTGTCCTTGACCGGAGAAACTTTGGTTTTCCTACTCGGAGATGACAGTCTATTCTGCACCCACTCGAGAGCGTGAATTATCCGTTTTAAGTGTTTCCTGTCGGCCTTTGTGATTGACTGAAGCTCCTTGACAGTGAGGGTGGCTAGGGACTCGACACTTGTATATCCCATCATGATGAATATGTCCGAATACATTGGCAGACCAATGGACAGAAAGAACTCAGGAATTGACGCAATCTTTAGCTCTGAGGTTGTCAGACTAGACTCTGTCAACTGCTCGGCAGGGATCTGAAATAAGAATTTACTATTGGTTAGTATCAACACAGACAGCCCAAAAATAGGATTTTGGGTACCAGCAGAATAATAAAGCATGCTGGGTACCAGTCTACTTGATCCTTACAATAATCTACCGGTACCCGAAATCACTCATGCTTGAATTGTTTACCTGTCTACCGTTATGCAGGACGCAGCACAGTAGGATGTTATGTAAATAAAGGAAATGATTCACATTTTTTCAGTGTTGATGCAGTTGTAAATGCTGGTAGCAAATGGCGAAATTCCTTGAAGCATGTTCACGTTTTATAGTAAATATCTCATTCACTACTGGTGTTTAAACCACAGAAAAGCATAAAAAATCTGAATTATTTGTTTTTTAGCACACGTTAGGCCATATGACGGTTGATTTTGTTGAGGGGTTAAGGCAGACCACCCCATTTTTCCTGGGTAGGACCAGTACTGTTTACCTCCCACCATCCATAAGAATTGACACTTTCTCACACGACAAGTCAAGCTCTCAGTGGGATTTGACACAGCGGTGAAAGGCGAAAACGTTTTAGATGCAGCGTCTTTACTATCCTGGCCACACAGGTAAAATGCTAATCAATTTCTATAATTACAATATTTCCCACCGCTACAATACCAACAATAATGTGCCTTGAGAGAATGATAATGATAAAATAAGTGTAACTACTGTCAGTGTATTTTAAGACGGTGAAATACCTGTAGCCATTAACAACTGAGACACATTGAATGCATGTGTAGTAGCTCTGTCCCTTTGAAAATAATTTATTCGAAATAAGATGCTGTCGGTATTATGTTTTTAAAAGAAAGTATCAAGTGGTTAGTGCTCAGTCTGTAATCAGTTCTATAAGACTATTGTTTGGGGCGCTTGTTTCAGCAAAGTTTTTTTTTACTTTTCAGACAAAATACATTTTGTACCTATCAGTGAAACAGACATTTTTAGTGGTAAGTAAAAATACCTTACTTTTCAAAATCGGTTGAGAAATAAAAATTGCATGTGCGAAAGCTGTTTTTGATGGATCATTTTCAAAGCAAAATTCTGCTGAATGAACAATTTGATTTTTTTTTTTCAGAATTTTTATCCGAAAATGGTTTTAAATTATTGGATATTAGTAAATTAAGACACCCTGAAAGTTTTATAGCAAAATATGAAGGATTACTGAAGTTATTTGAAATTTCTTAATTCTCTGATGTCCCACCAGCAAGGAATTTACATCTATACTCTGTAAAAGAAGTTTTGGACCATGGCAGTGTTCGAACCCGTACAATGATCGCTGAACCTTGACATTCGACCATAACCCTTATTATCTCAGTTGATAATTTACAATAGATCAACAATCAACAATAATTATCGTTTACAATGAAAGTTTGCGAAAAAAATAATAATCTTTTTATTGGTTACTCGAATGTGTCCGTAACTGTTACTTTTAATGGACTTTGCAACATTTTTTACAGACCCTTTGTGTGTTCGCGATATTTTTTAAAAATCAAATCTTGTTTGGAATTTAATGTTTCTGGTACCAAATTAACCGGGTAGGGTAGACCTTGGTTACTAAAAAAAGATACTTAAATTCTGTCCACTAGTTTTATTTTTATATGACTTTATATACCCTGGTCCAAAACTTTTTTACCGAGTATATATAGGAAAAGCCCCATCAAAAAATCATTTTGGCTGTAAAATATTTATTTCTCAACCGATTTTCAAAAGTAAAGTAGTTTATTTACCACTAAAAATGCCAGTTCTAATGATATATAACTGATGTGTGTATTATTTAAATTGCTCACGTTACTGCAGAAAACCTTTGGCTGAAACAAGAGCCCCAAACAGCAGAAGAATTCCATACTATACAGTTTATTCAAATTCAATGACGACTATTACTATTCAATTCAATTTTGTGTAGCCATTTTAACAACATTTTGAAATCATTACCGTTTTGAATAGGGCAGAATACAATGAGTCAGATTGTTTGTGGATATAATTCAATAATTCACAATTGATCAGTTTTCTTAGTTCTATGTTGCTTGTGAAATTCTTAGTAAAAGATGACATAAAGGACATTTCCTACAATTTTTTCCAGTGAATAGATTTGGAACATAGAACTGCCTTTTTTAAACATATTTTACCTTTAAAAAATAGGCAGCTTTCGTTACAATCGACGTAAAATAAATAAGTTTATACTACCGGTAACTGTTAAAATCATCATGTACAAACCCTTTTTTAATTTCAATGGATTCTACAATCATCAAGGCAGTAATATTTTATGTTTGAAGTTAAAGGGGTTGATGCACTATTTTCTAACAAGGTTTATTTTAAAGGGCTCTGAACAACTTGAAAAAATCTGAAAAAATTATCAAAATGCCATGAAAAATAAAGGAGATATGACCTATTGAAAAGTTGCAAGAAAACATAAATGGAGGCTGCCATCTTGGAACGATGACGTCATCGCGCCTTTTTACCATATATGGTATATTGACAAAACGTATTTTAAAGCAAAGAAAATCACTGCAAATGAAAAATAACCGTGCAATTTATACATTTTACATATGTATATTTATTTTTAATCAATTTGCAGTGATTTTCTTTGCTTTAATATGTTTTTTGTCAATATGCCATTTATGGTAAAATGGCGCGATGACGTCATCGTTCAAAGCTGGCCGCCTTTGTAAATTTTCAATAGGTCATATCTCCTTTGTTGTTCATGGCATTTTGATAATTCTTTCAGCTATTTTCAAGTTTTTTAGAGCCCTATTAAATAAATAGTGTTTGAAAATAGTGCATCAACCCCTTTAATTCTTACATTTCAGACTGATAAAGATACGCTAGTTATGAAAGCTATAGCAGCTAAACACAAAAAATTGTTTCATGGTCTTCAACAAATAATGAAATATACTTGCTATTTCAGTGTATCAGCAAATGTATTCAATATCTAAACAGTTAATTGGGTTCATAATTATGAAAAAAAGTTAAAAATACATAACAAATAGAACTAGAGGTAGTTTTTAGTGAAAACAGATGTCTCCCCCCAGGGCAATAAATCCACCAAAATCATTTGTCTGGAACACGACGAAGATATGCGCAACTAGGTTTGGTACTGATCATCCTTATTAAGTTTCGTTGAAATCCGAACAAGTCAAGACAAAGTTTGTGTATTAAAGCCTTTAAAGGGCCATAACGCCGCCAAAAATCATTCATATGGCAGAACATCACTTGGTACTGAAATGCAGTCAGAGGTTCAGGAGAACTAGTCCAACCAAAGTTTCTATATAAGGGGCCATAACTCTGCCTTTAACCAGAACATGGCCATGATATGTGCAACTAGGCTTGATACTGATCATCCCTATAAAGTTTCGTTGAATTCAGGCCAAGGGTTCAAGAGAACTAGTCTGGACAAAGTTTCGTTATAAGGGGCCATAACTCTGCCAAAAATCATTCAACCAGAACACAGCAATGATATGCATACCTAGGCATGGTACTGATCATTCTTGCATTGTTTCACTGAAATCTGGGCAGGGATTAAGGAGAACTAGTCCGGACAATGTTTGTGACATACAGACAACAGACAGACAGATGACAGACAAAAGAAGGCACAAAAACAATATGTCTCCTCATCCACTTTGTGTAGGGGCGGGGGACATAAAAAGTATGTTATTTGTGAACATAGTCACTCTTAGGTATGATGAGGATGAACAACTATAGGAAATGTCCTTAAAACAACAAACATGTGACCAAACTCCTGAAAAAAGCAAGAAAGACACTAACCCTACAAATAATGGAAAAATTGCACTACAAAAGAATTAATCAAAGCTCATATAACAATGCATATGTGCTTATTTAAAAAAGGTTTAAATCACGGATTCTTAAAGGACACACGGCAATCTTGATTTTTTAAAAAGTCACGGCGTCCCGCTAGTTTTTCTCTTAACTTGAATTTGTTCAATCATTAATATTAATTGTTAGAATAGTTCAAAGCAAATTGTTTTTACATATTTTTGACTTTTGATAATATTGCAACAATAATATATTTAAAAAATGTGTAGAATAATGAAGGAAATAGAATTCTCAATTTTTTAGTTAATTATATACAAGCAGTTTTAAAGTCAAAATGATGCAGGATTAATAAATTGCTGTACTAATTTTAATGCCTGATATGAAACTCAAGATTGCCATGTGTCCCTTTAAAATACCCATTTTGGAATATGCGTAAAATTAATTATGAGTTGGCAACTCTTAATTCGATGTTCCAGTTTTGGGGTTTGGGGTGGCGGGTTAAAGCTGTTTATAGTGTGTCTATGGAGTTTAAATTCTCAAAACAGGTAAATAATATATATACCTCATCGTCAGTAGGTTTAGAAGCGGTGTACATATGTTGTTAAATTTGACTGTTGTTGGTGGGATAGCTACTTTAACCAATATACAGACGACAGTCTCCGTGGGTGACATGAACACCTCAAGTAATGTTACCCTGAGCTTGGTATTTCAGGGTGGCAACACTTTAAAGTGCTTACATGCATTTTATATGCTAAACCACTCGTGAAAATATAAAAAAAAAAAATTCTCGATGAAAATAAATCCTATATTCACTCCAAACCAACAAAATTAATATTCTATTTTTATATACTGACAACCTTGAAACTTATGCAGAAAAAACATAATGCACCAAAACAATGACGACAATACCGGCAACAATGTCAACAGTGGCATTATGTCATTTTCTGTATTTCACATGTGAAATATAAACAAAGAAAATATAAGGTTTTATTTTTAATCATAAAATTCACTATTTCACTGTAAAGTATATAATATATATATATATTTAAGTTTATCTTCTGGTAGTGGAATAAATCCATAGCTTACTTCTCATAATACACTAGTGTATTACAGATGCAAATGAAGACCAAATCACTGTGTTTGTGTACAGTAAAACATTTAATCCCAATTGTTTGCATGGTATATCATACGACATGTTCAGACACCTTAACTATTTATCCTTATTTGAAATCTTACATTATAAAACCCATATTAGTAACGTTAAATTTAGTTTAATTGAATTGAATTGGGTTTTAAGGCGCACCAACACATGAAAGGTTATATGGCGCCTAACATGAACATGCCAGGCTCATCCTCCATGTTCATCGAGATAAAATATGGAGAACGGGCCTAGGACCTTCTCACCCTGAACTGCAGAGTTGCTGCAAATTCTATTGTAGACACTCCATTTACGCCACGTTTATTGTTTTTCTGCGTTTATTGTTTTTCTGCCACTGCTCTTAGTGATGTGAGCGAGATGGCACCTGAAACAATGCAGGGATCATGATGATTGATTGAATTGGATTTTATAGTCGCACCAACAGCTAAGGTCATATGGCGACTTTCCAGCTTCCATTGGTGGAGGAAGACCCCAGGTGCCCCTCCGGGCAATTTTCATGCGCGGGCGGGCACCTGGGTAGAACCACCGACGTTCCGTAAGCCAGCTGGATAGCTTCCTCACATAAAGATTCCTAGGCCCCTGAGGGATCGAACCTACAGCGGTGAGGGCAAGTGATTTCAAGTCAGAGACGTTAACCACTCGGCCACGGACGCCCCTTGGATCTGACATGATGAAGACCTTTAATGAGCATGAACAAAAACTGACAAAATGAATATGAATGGTGGGGTCCTACCCCTCTGCATGTGACGGTGTGTTTGCAGTGGTTGTATTCTACCCCGGCAACCACACGGGGTAAATTTAGTTAAGTGTTATTATTATTTGTAGGGTGAACGCGTTATAGCCGCATAACTTAGCTGACGTCATGAAAACTACAAGACCACGTCATGATTTCTCTTACAAATTACCACTGTATAGTAGGTAAATTGATAACATTAAAGTGAAACTATCACGTCATGGGTGTGGAATGAGATAAATAGAATCTTACATTTGTGACTGTGTATTATTGACTTTAATAAACTCGTTGGATAAAAAGATATGATATGCGGCAGACCCTCGTAACAATATTCTGTGTGGTAAGATGAATATGTGTTTGAAGTTTCATGAACATAGGTCAAATACGTCTTAAGTTATGGCCAGTTATAAGCTTGGTTAGGTTGCAGGTTAGAGTTTTATGAAAGGGGGCATAACTCTGTCAAAATGAAAGTCAGAGTTATTGGACATGTGTAACAGCATTCCTTAGGTTAAGATGAAGTTGTGTGTAAAGTTTCATGAAGTTATGTCAAATATTTTTCAAGTTATGGCCGCGGTTAGGTTGCAGGTTAAAGTGTGACAGACAAAGTACAACAACAGACGATGGACGACGAACAAAGCGATCCCTAAGTGTCTGACATGCTACGCAGGTGACACAAAAATGGCTAAACCACCTATATTTCTTTAGCCGAATGACTTTTTGTTTAGCCAAATTTGGCTAAATCTTTTAGCGACTTTACCAACATTTGTATGTTTTTCTATAAAAACTAGGTTCTATCGAAGCGCAAAAACTTGTAACACAATCTAGATTAGCGGTGGTTTGCATTTTATAGCAGTTCTTACATTTTATAGTATTTCAATTACAACAGTTCATATGATTACACAGGAAACCACTGAAGGATTTTAATACAAACATTGCTGCACACAAAAAAAGTTATTTTAGCCATTTTTGCCACTTTTGCCAATGCCAAGGCTCATTTGTGTGCCACATATTGCTTGACAAAATTTTAGCCCTTTCAAAGTTTGTTTAGCCTTATTCATTAGCCTTTGACTAGTGAAGGCTAATGAATAGCCCAGAAGTTAATCATACCTGTACGATATAATCATTACCGCCCTTACGAATTGCTAATGATGCAACAGCCACTCAGAACTGATTGGCTGATCAGGTTACTTGTCTGGGTTGATCAGTGGCCTGTAGAAATTATTGATTGTTAGGAGGCAATGAAGGCATTGCACTCTTGAATCAATGACATGGAGCGCTAAGTAAGGGATAAGTGCAAACAACTCTTTATTTTGTTAATTTGGTGATAGGTAGTTTATTCGAAAATTAATATAAAATTTAATATACCTTCTTTTGTCACAAAAAAGTCCTAACATTTTCATAAATGTTAAGTGTGGGTAATAACTTTGTACCTGGTAGACTGTACAAATAACCCGCACTTAACAATTATCAAAAATTGCCCAACGTGATACCTGGATACTAGAGTACAGATCTCTCAGCTCTATGGGACATACATATCGACTGTACACATACAAACCACACACATATACTGATTACTCAACGAAATGTAGACATAAATGTGGCCACGTGTTGTATGCCCACACACGAAGACATACATGTGGCCCCGTGTTGTATGCCCACACACGTAGATATACGTGGCCATGTGTTGCATGCCCACACATGTAGACATACATGTGGCCGCGTGTTCTATGTCCACACACGTAGACATACATATGGCCGCGTGTTGTATGCCCACACAAGAAGACATACATGTGGCCACTTGTTGTATGCCCACACACGTAGACATACATGTGGCCGCGTGTTGTATGCCCACACACGTAGACATACATGTGGCCACATGTTGCATGCCCACCCACATTTACATACATGTTGTATGCCCACACTCGTAGACATACATGTGGCCACATGTTGCATGCCCACCCACATTTACATACATGTTGTATGCCCACACTCGTAGACATACATGTGGCCACATGTTGCATGCCCACCCACATTTACATACATGTTGTATGCCCACACTCGTAGACATACATGTGGCCACATGTTGCATGCCCACCCACATTTACATAACTATGGCCACGTGTTGCTTGCCCACACATGTAGACATACATGTGGCCACATTTTGTATGCCCACACACGTAGACATACATGTGGCCACATGTTGCATGCACACATATGTTTACATACACATTGTATGCCCACACACGTAGACATACATGTGGCCACATGTTGTATGCCCACATACGTAGACATACATATGGCCACATGTTGCATGCCCACACATGTAGACATACATGTGGCCATGTTTTGTATGCCCACACAAGCAGACATAAATATGGCCATATGTTGAATGCCCACACATGTAGACATACGTGTGGCAACATGTTGCGTGCCCACACACTTACCACGGGTCGCTCCAGTGTGGTCAGTTTGTGCATCCTGACCTGGTCCAGTATCAGGGCCGTCTTGTACAAATCCAGTTTCAACTCCTCCGCATATCTCTGTACCAGTAGAGGGGGAATGCCACATGCTCCAGACTAGAAATTAGGTCAAAGGTCAAGGTTACACATATACAGGTCACGGTTGAAGCTGCAGGTAAGGTTAAGAGTTGTGCAGTACGAAAACACTGAGCATTTCTTAGTTTATTAAATCAAATGCCTCACTGATAATGCCAAAAAATAAACAGATATATAAATTATTAGTTGTAGTTATGTATTATTTTCAATCAAAAATCAAACTTTTGAAGACAAACATTCCTTTATTTTTAGTGAAATAATATGGATTAAATTTTCAACCACATTCACCAAACAAAATGTTAATTTAATGCTCATTGTTGGAATTCAAGATAAAGCTTAGAGTTGTGAACACTTTAGCATGCGTCTGTGGTTTCAGGATTACGACGGTCAATTTTTTATTTAAACAAATCAACTGACTGACAAGTACATGCACATGTAAATAATATTTTGACATCAAATTTTGATTTATCGTTACCTGGCTTGAGTAAGGCTCCTTGGCAAGGTCAATGTTTTCAGACGCCAATTTTGAGGTAACCTTTGGTATCACAGATCTTTTGATTGACTTGAAACCTTTGTGAATTGGCCCATTCAGCGAATCCGGCGTGTTCCTCCCATACTGGTCCCCAGTTCCATTCCCCTCAACGAGTTTGTCCGACTTCACAGTGCTAGCATCACTTCCTGAATCACCATCTCTGGAATTCTGGGAAACATATGAAATTCTTGCAGGACCTTCATCTTCGGTTTTGACTAGAGAAGCAGTCTGTCCATATCTAGACTGGTTAATGTTTTGTAACAAGAGTGAAGCAGTCTGAGACTGGTTTGTTGTTTGTATTTTAGCTTGTGGTCCAGTCTGAACCTTACTGGGTGGACTGGTTGGAGAAAATTGCTGTGGGAACAGTCCTAGAGGACACATCACTTGAACTTGAGCATCTTTTGTGGGAACTATTGGTGCAATTTTACGAGCAAAAGGTTTAGATTTTCGTTTTAAAGTTGAAATATTTTGGCTAAAGAAATCTCCATGAGCACTTGCTGACATACTGGAATTTATGTTACTAATGTCGCCATCTACAGAACTATGGTAACTATCACAGAGAGAGCCATATTTCGGCGACGTTTGCGAACCAACGTCAGAAAATAGTTTCCAATCCGATCCTAATACTGGTATATTCAAACTCAAGTTTCTACTTTGCACATTCCCTTCATTACATTCATGCCCATTGACTAGAGATAAGTTTTGTATCCTTGGCGATGACCTATCACCTTGGTTACTTTGGTAACCTGTTATATTACTAACTTCCTGGTCTTCTTCAGAATATATTTTCTCAGGTTTTGTATTATTCCCCAGTTTTTGGTCATGTTGCACATTTTGTATATTAGCACCATTAGAGCTTCGTTCACACATATTTTCTGCACCGATTTTCATGTTTTTCTTCCCAGAACTGGGTCGAAGGTTTTCTTTATTGTCATGAACCTGTCCTCGAGCCCGCATAGCATTTGCATACGGATCATTCTCAGGGTTCACAAATTCATTGCTGTCATAGCAGCCGGAGTCTCGGCTCCCCGTTGATGGTTTGGCAGCTGGGAAGAAGCTAGTCCAGGGTATGGCATACTGCTGACTGGTGGGGGTTGCCGAGGCTGACCGCGCGTTCCTTACAGATGCAGGCTCTGGAGGTGGATGGTCAAGGTCTGAATCAGATGTAAAATACAATGTCAGATTATGTGATGATGTATGGTGTGGGAGTGGAATAACACCATTCTATATTTTCGATATACAACTAGTTATATAAATATGCAAATTAGCCTAGTATGCGCTGTCAAAAAAATCGGTTTTGCATGTTAGAGCCACAGGCAAAATGCAATAAAAGTCAATAAAAGTCAATGTGAGTTATGTGATAAATAGAATCTAACATTCGTTCTCATTCATTATTGAATTTATTAAACTCGTTAGCAAAAATGATAAAATGATTGGCAAAAGCCTCGCATTATATCAATTTGCCAACTTGTTTAGTACATTCAATAATGAATGAGTACTCATGTAAGATCCTCTGTATATTCTTTTTACTTATAAAATTTATTTATTAGAAGTTTAAATAGTTGTAGTTTAAACACATTTCTTTTATATCGACCACGGACACTCTACCACTGGACCACGGACACTCTACCACTGGACCATGGACACTCTACCACTGGACCACGGACACTACCACTGGACCACGGACACTCTACCACTGGACCACGGACACACTACCACTGGACCATGGACACTCTACCACTGGACCACGGACACTACCACTGGACCACGGACACTCTACCACTGGACCACGGACACACTACCACTGGACCATGGACACTCTACCACTGGACCATGGACACTCTACCACTGGACCACGGACACTACCACTGGACCACGGACACTCTACCACTGGACCACAGACACTCTACCACTGGACCATGGACACTCTACCACTGGACCACGGACACTCTACCACTGGACCACGGACACACTACCACTGGACCACGGACACTCTACCACTGGACCACGAACACTCTACCACTGGATCACGGACACTCTACCACGGACGGACCACGGACACTCTACCACTGGACCACGGACACTCTACCACTGGACCACGGACTCTCTACCACTGGATCATGGACACTCTACCACTGGATCACGGACACTCTACCACTGGACCACGGACACACTACCACTGGATCACGGACACTCTACCACGGACGGACCACGGACACTCTACCACTGGACCACGGACACTCTACCACTGGACCACGGACACTCTACCACTGGATCACGGACACTCTACCACTGGATCACGGACACTCTACCACTGGACCACGGACACACTACCACTGGACCATGCACTCCACAATTTACTTAGGGAACACTGAAAGCTCCACAATCAGTACAAATGCCATTTTACATATATGGTCATTTCCCTTTATCATATATGTTCATTTCCCTTTATAACTATTTAGTAAAAGTGTTGCAGGCTCATCTATACCACACTGGCACAGGTAGCAGTATTAGTGTTCGGGACTGAAAAACATTTTTTTAAAAATTTAATTTTATAAAAAAAAATCTGTTTTACTTCCCAACACTGATACTGCTACGTTTGATCTATACTAATGTAACAAAATTTGCAAATTTACTTGTACCTAAATATGACATGAACACCTTCATCAAATAATGCCACTAAAACCTTATAGTTTTATCTGTCTGACTTCCGTTCAAACCCCAAAAGTGATTCTTGAAAAGGCATACTAGTAGTCAATTAATTTTTCGTTATTTGCGATATAAAACTACAATTTAACAGGGTTTTCAATAAGCAAAGGCAGCCAGCCGAATTGACTGGCTACTCTAAGATGTAGGCCGTCTCCTTTTCCGGTTATTTAAAATGAGAAAAAAGTAAAGTACTCGACAAAATTGTCTACGTGCTTACTTCGTAGCGAGAGATCAACATGGATGGAATATTTATTAATATGCAAGCGTCTATTGAAAAAATATTACGGGCATTTTCCAAGCAGAAAACTTTGGAATATATCTTTTTTTTTGAGATTTATCTACATACGAATAGAATACGATGTCGTGACACCTATTTGAGGTGCACCTCTTTTGCGTATGCAACTAATGAATAAATAGTTCGGAAATAGTCCCATGTAGTTATAAAATGGGCCTTTGATCAATTCTATTCAGTCTGTTCCTTCGGTTTTTTCTAATAAGGGAAGGCACTCTGAGGACCTTCGAATAGCTGGTCCCGCCAAAAATTCCTGCTTGAAGAGTTATTGAAAACTCTGCAATTACCTTCATAGTCCATCAGCAGTTCTGCAGCCGTCACAAGCTTGGTCCGGGACTCTGAGTCGAGAATATTCAGGGCATTCAGGTCCTCATGGTCGATCTCCGCAAATATCTCCAGATTGTCATAGCCATTCATCAGGAACACAGGGGTCAGGTGCTATAGGCAGAAAGGACATGTTTATAAGGAGGGATCACACCAGTCATAGCCATTCATCAGGAACACAGGGGCCAGATGCTATGGGCAGAAAGGACATGTTTATAATGAGGGATCACACCAGTCATAGCCATTCATCAGGAACACAGGGGTTAGGTGCTACGGGCAGAAAGGACATGTTTATAATGAGGGATCTCACCAGTCGTAGCCATTCATCAGGAGCACAGGGGCCAGGTGCTATGGGCAGAAAGGATGTGTTTATAATGAGGGATCTCACCAGATTATCGAAGCCATTCATTCAGAATAAAAGGGCCAGGTTCTATGATCAGAAAAGTTTAGTTCAAAATGACACACTTTTAAAATTTTACAGCGTTAGCATTGACGCCCAACCAGGGAACCAGAAGAAATCATATACAATTGCTAGTTGCTTTAATCCTGTTGAGGCCTGTTGTGGTAAAATAAAGATTGAAAACTGTTTCGACTAATTCAATCTTTTCAATTCTTTCATGAATTTCCTTTATTATTTTGTAAAACTTCATAGGTGACACATTCCTAGGTTTTCAGTTCTAAAGAAATTTATAACTGTACATACAGTATTTGTAGATCATAAATTTGCATTGATCAGCCAATCAGAATGCAGGAAAATTGCAAGATACATTTTATAAATAACGATGAACACCACATCTGAACTATTACATGATACGACGACAGAAGTAGATGGTGTGATCAATGTAATTAACACAATACATACCTCCAGTCCAATCCTCTGTAACAATTCCTCCACAGATCGTGGTTTGGATCGTCTATTCATCCGTCGACGCACCGATTTCTCCTTTCTGTTGTTGACGGGCGTGGCCTCTGTTATCATGTCAACAAAGTTGAAGTGAAAGTGGCCCACCCTGTTGTCAATCGTCCCTTTCCAGATACCAGAGTTAGACGTCTCAAGAATCTGCACCCTTTCACCTCGCTGTGGGGAGGAAAACATACGTGATTGTATAAACATCATGTGACATGCATGCATTCTGAAAGTCTTGTAGTTGTAGTTATGTGACATGTGGAGAAGTCTCCATGATCTGGCAAGTCCTCAGTTCCAAGCAAATTGTTAAAAGATTTTGTTACATATTTGGGTACACCACTATGTGCAATATTACAAAGAAATCACAGAGGTATAACCAAATTTACATTTCAGAATGTATTACCAATCGCTAGGGAACAGAACGCATATATTAAAGTACTAGATCAACTCTCAGGAGAAGAAAAGGTCAAATGAAAACATTTACAATTGTTTGAATGGTGTTTTACGTCATTTTTAGCACATGTTAGGCCATATATGACGGTCGGTGTTTTTTGTGGTAAAGGCAAACCACTCCACTTTTCCTGGGTGGAACCATTACTATATACATCTAGCCATCCGTAAGAATGAAATAATTTACATGTGATAGGATGTGTTAAGTCTGAAGTAGCAGGAGGAAGTAATGAAATATAAAAGTCTGAAGTAGCAGGAGGAAGTAATGAAATATGAAAGTCTGAAGTAGCAGGAGGAAGTAATGAAATATGAGTCTGAAGTAGCAGGAGGAAGTAATGAAATATGAAAGTCTGAAGTAGCAGGAGGAAGTAATGAAATATGAAAGTCTGAAGTAGCAGGAGGAAGTAATGAAATATGAAAGTCTGAAGTAGCAGGAGGAAGTAATGAAATATAAAAGTCTGAAGTAGCAGGAGGAAGTAATGAAATATAAAAGTCTGAAGTAGCAGGAGGAAGTAATGAAATATAAAAGTCTGAAGTAGCAGGAGGAAGTAATGAAATATAAAAGTCTGAAGTAGCAGGAGGAAGTAATGAAATATGCAAGTTACAAGGGTGACATCATAGTCATGTGATGTGTTCTGTCTGGACATGGCATCTCCTTGGCCGAATGGTTAAAGACAGTGCATTGTAAACCATTCGCCTCTCACCGCTTCAAATCCCACTGGGAGCACGACTTGTAAGTGAGGAAGTGTCGATTCTTACGAATTGCGATAGGTGAACAGTACTGGTTCTACCCAGGAAAAGTGGGTGGTCTGCCTCCACCACAAAAAATTGACTGTCATAGATGTCCTTACATGCTGAAAATGATGTAAAACACCATACAAACAAACAAATGGACATCTCCAGAGTCATTGCCTGCTGAATGCACAAACAGTACAGATGTCTGTACCATGAATGAGTGCTTCACCTGGTACAGAATTAGTGGAGCCATATGATGCACAAACAAGGTGAGCCATCGAGCGATCTTCTTATATAAAACATTTTACCAAACATCCAAAATCACAGTAAAACCTGCCTTATCACGTACAGAAAACACCATGACAATTGATTTCTTACCGCCACAGTTCATTTTATGGCTCCACTAATTCCGTACCAGATGCTCCACTCATGGTACAGACGACTATACTGTTGGAGAATGTGTTATATACAAATGTGGCAAAATAATGAAAAATTACGAGCAATTTGGATCAAAACACTTCCAGTTAAAGAGTGTCCTTAAAGAAAGATGGTCTTCCAATAGATGTCTTTACCGTCAACCTTTTTTTTATTAAAACTGATTCTTTTGTTTGTTTGTTTGTTTGAATGGTGTTTTGCATAATTTTTAGCACATTTTAGGCCATATATGACAGTTATTTTTTTTGTGGTAGAGGCAGACCAGCCCATTTTCCCTGAGTAGAACCAGCACTGTAGTCTGTGTAACTTCTTCCATCCGTAAGAATCGACACTTTCTCACTAACTGTAAATGGAGATTCTGTGTAGATAGAGAAACTGGATTACATACTCGTAAGTAAAGAAAGTCCTTCTCCTCAGATGATGGTGTGTAGTTGGAGTGAACCCTCGCGTGACCCAGTACCGGTCCTCCCCATAGACCTTGACCATGCATACTGTCCATGTCAGCCCAGGGAAGTTTGTGAACCTCACTGTGACTAGACTGGCTCCCGTGCCCACTGGAACAGCTATCTGTAGAGCTGACAGAGTGACTGGTACCCGGTGCTGTCTGGTAGGCTGAACACAGGTGGTGTGACTGTAATGAATGGATTATTTTGATGAACATTTCCGAACAACGCTGGCACTCATTCCTATTTACGACAGGTTTAAAAGAGACAATAATTATCATTCTTTTCAATCCCTTTGAGGTATTCTATCCCAATATAACTTTGTTTAAATGTCTTATAAAAAAAACATCCTTATCTTTGTTCACTTAAAGGAACTGGAGGTGATCTGTAGAGTGGTTGGTGTCCAAATACAATTAAAAAGCCTCATAAATTTGAAATGGGCATCTGCATTAGATTAAGCTGCACGTTACTATCAATTTAATCATTTTTATGAAAACGTTTGGTCTGGAAAATTTTGCCGTTTTTGTTGCTATGTCATAAATACTAATTTAAATGACAATTACGTTGCTAACACCTGTACATATAACTAAAATAAAGTGTCTTTCGAACACAAAACAAAAATTTGTCAAAACCTTAAAGCACCATGTGAATTAATATTAATGATTATACAACAAAAACTAGGCGTGTCATCTAGTTTTTTTCAGACTAAACTATTTCAATAACAACAATTAAATTGTACGCATCATGTGACTTACTTTAGCGCATCATGCATATTGAATATGAAACTAAAACACTGTTGGTGGTTCTATTCGGATTTGGACTGACAACCAAAATATTACCAGATTGCCTCCAGTCCCTTTAAAAACAGTGGACGACCAATGGGAGATAATTCAGTAATGGTTTAATTTACTGAAATTTTGCTCAATCTCGAACAATTAAAGATTAAATTAACATTTCCCACTATCTCAGACGAGTACAAAAAAAAGAAAAAAAAGAAAAGGAAGACGCAAAACAGTAAAATTGTAGACTCGTAGACGGTATAAACTTTAAATTTTCCAGCATTTTGTGTTTGACATTATTTCATCATCATACAACAAACCTTTCCATCCCCAATCATATCACGCGTGTGCAGTATCCTCTTCCTCATCTCATTCCGAACACCTCTAAACTTATCCATCATCACATGTGACGCTGAAGATGTTCCTCCGCCAAGCAAATGACGATCAGGATCATCCAGATCATCATTGTCCGTGGACATGCCATCCTCCCCTTGACTCAGACTTCCTGTTCTCTGCCACTGCACGTAGATAATGGTGATGATGAATAAATTGGTTTTACTTTTCATCGAACAAGTTATGTTATACTGGGATGAACAACCTCCGAGGGAAGAAATGATAAATTTGTCTCTTTAGCATCCGGGTGAACTATAGACTAAAACTATCCATCTGGGTGAGTGAAACTTACACTGTACATCAGGGTTGCATTCATTTCTGTCAGAACAGCGAACAGTTTCTTTACATCATAACAGCAGACAAATGAACAACCTTTGAATTTAATACTCATATCTGTGGCGAATAGGCTCCCGAGACTGTTCAGCTAACGATTTTTGTAACACCGGTTTAGTTAATTTCTGTAATGTTACTGCCATATTATATAATGTTAAAACGAAACATTAAAACTAAATGCAGTGCTGTGTGTGCGAGACTAAATAGGTGCAGACCTAATAACAAATAGACAGGAAAATGAAATTTATTAAATTTCACGTGGCACAGTGAATTGTAGTGTGTTATGCATACACGTCCCATTCATGTCAACATCTATCACAAATTTATTCCTATTTCCAATTATGATATTTCCCTTAAATTATTTGAACATTTTGAGTAAAACAGGATTTCAAGGACAAGTAACAGCTTTATATAAAATTTCTTATTTTGAAAATAAGACAAATTATAAAAAATCGTTTGAATGTATTTTCATCAGAATCAATGTATATTTGAGAGAGTTAGAAGGAAAAGTTTCGTTAACTGCATAAAATTAGATTGGAAGTTTCATATCTGTTTGTTATTAGGTCTGTGGGGTGTCGAAGTTTCCTATCTGTTTGTTATTAGGTCTGTCGTGTGTGGAAGTTTCCTATCTGTTTGTTATAACGTCTGTGGGAAGTGGAAGTTTCCTACCTGTTTGTTATTAGGTCTGTGGAAGTTTCCTATCTGTTTGTTATTAGGTCTGTGGGGTGTGGAAGTTTCCTATCTGTTTGTGTTATTAGGTCTCTGGGTGTGGAAGTTTCCTATCTGTTTGTTATTCGGTCTGTGGGGTATGGAAGTTTCCTATCTGTTTATTATTAGGTCTGTGGGGTGTGGAAGTTTCCTATCTGTTTGTTATTCGGTCTGTGGGGTGTGGAAGTTTCCTATCTGTTTGTTATTCGATCTGTGGGGTGTGGAAGTTTCCTATCTGTTTGTTATTAGGTCTGTGGGAAGTGGAAGTTTCCTATCTGTTTGTTATTAGGTCTGTGGGGTGTGGACGTTTCCTATCTGTTTGTTGTTAGGTCTGTCATGTGTGGAAGTTTCCTATCTGTTTGTTATTAGGTCTGTTGGGTGCTATCATATGGGTGAGTGAGACTACAATATGTTCCCCTATTGTCAACTCTTTTATGTTTGGGATTTCTCTCCTATTTCTTTTAAATGTATGTATGTACACTGCACATATTTCTTGCGTAAAATGCGTATTTCTGGATGGCTGCGTCCTGTGAATGCATCACTTCCTGTTCAAGTTTTGCACCTACTTTTATAGTAACCACATTTGGGTCAATATATTCAATATATTTTAACTGCCATTAATTAAACTCTGTAAAATCCTAGCGAATCTATCATTCCTATCAAATCTATCATTATTAAAGAACCGGACGGCCATTACAGAAAATTCCTGCAGGACGGCCATTACAGACAATTCCTGCAAGACGGCCATCAAAGACAGTTCCTGGACACATTTCTGATTATTCTATTTAGGAAGCAGACGGAACGTGTTTGAAGCAACTTAACCAGACAGTTTTATTTAGAATCTCTTTACGACAAACAATATAACACATTACCAGTCTACAGCGCCCCAAGAATGTAATAAACTCGTCACGATGATGAAGTGTAACGAGACACTCGCATCCTGAGCGACGGCAGATCTCATGCATAATCGATCTAAATGTCGTTTAATAACCTCGTGCAAATTTATTCTTTACTTACTTTTATTGTATAATCATTCAAACTGATCGTTATTCCAACTTGACTGGCTCTAGAAATGAAAACTCCCATTCCACACACATGTAGGTCTACAACCGTTTTCAGTGCTTTCAGGGGTTTTATACTATAGTAGCAGGTTAAAGTCAAAAACAGAAACTACCATCACTCAGTGTATTTTCTATTGGTAGAAAAGCCATTTTTTATTTATACACATTGGATGCATGAGCAGTAGCTTCACCTCCTTAAAAACTGAAGTTTGTTTCGAAATTAGATGCTTTTTTTTTTTTCCCAACTATAAGGATCAAGTAAATTGAAATATTTGTATGTTATTAATTTAAGGATGGTTACGTTAGCACTGATACGAATCAACACTAAAACAAGAGGCCCAATAGGGCCTGTAGACGCTCTACTGTGTAAAACAGCTTTTATCGGGAGATCAGGAGAAGTAGTCGGTACAAAGCTTGTGTTACCCGCTATAAACATGTGATGATTTGTTGCAAAACTGTATCTGGTTTTAATATCTTGTATATTTTAATACAAGAGAATGAAATAAGCCTTAATTTTCAACAACCGAGTCAAGTTGATCATGAAAAATTGTAAACGACTGATCAGATCAAAGGCATAACTGATCGATGATTGATCAAATCAACAACACTACTGATCATTCCTGCAAGGTTTCACTGAAATCTGGCCAGGGGTTCAGGAGAAGTAGTCAGGCCAAAACTTGTGTATTAAAAATCTTAAAGGGTCACAACTCTGCCAAAATCTTTCAACCGAAATATGGCGATGATAATGCATAACTAACTTGGTACTGATCATCCCTGCAGTTTTGTTGAAATCCAGGCAAGTGTTCAAGAGAAATAGTCCAGATAAAGTTTGTGTAGTGAAAAACTGGTGGCCACGAGAAAACAAATCTGAAAGGAACTACCCTAAAGATCATTGTGATTAAGTTTCATCAAACTCCTTCAAGCGGTTTCAGAGAAGATGTCATATTTAGCCTTTTCCTATATGAACTTTGGGTCGCCAGGGTGGCCATTTTGATTATTGGAAAAATACAAAAACCACAAACTTAATAGACGCCAACCATAGTGATAAAGTTTCAACAAAATCCTTCAAAAGGTTTCAGAGAAGATGTCATATTTAACATTTTCCGTCATATTTAACATTTTCCTATATAACTCTATGTAAACTTTGGGTCACCATGGCGACCATTTTGATTATTCGACGATAACGAAATACATAAATTTGATAGAGACTAACTCAAGGAACATGTATATGATATTTCATTAGAATGGAATAAGAAGTTTCGGAGGAGATGTCGTTTGAAATTTCCATCAATCTGACCTAGTTTTAGCCATGGCAGCCACTTGGACAACTGGCGGCTGCGAAAAACATAAATCTGAGGCGCACTATCCCAAAGATCATTGTGTTAAAGCTTCAACAAAATCCTTCAAGAGGTTTCAGAGAAGATGTCATTTTTAGCCTTTTCCTATATAACTCTATGTAGACTTTGGGTCTTCTAAGAGGCCATTTTGATTATTCGATGATAACAAAAAACACAAATTTGATAGAGGCCAACCCAAGGAACATGTATATGATATTTAACTGGAATGGATTAAGTGGTTTCCGAGGAGATATCGTTTGAAATCTCTTTAAATCTGACCTAATTTATGCCATGGCGGCCAAGTTGGATGACTGACGGCCGTAGAAAACACAAATCTGAGAAGAACTATCCCAAAGATCATTGTGATTAAGTTTCATCAAAATCTTTCAAGCGGTTTCAGAGAAGATGTCATTTTTAGCCTTTTCCTATGTAACTCTATGTAGACTTTGGGTCGTCTAAGAGGCCATTTTGATTATTCGACGATAACGAAAAACACAAACTTGATAGAGGCCAACTCAAGGAACATGTATATGATATTTCACTAGAATGGAACGAGTGGTTTCGGAGGACATGTTGTTTGAAATTTCCCTAAATTTGACCTAATTTTAGCCATGGTGGCCATCTTGGATGACTCGCGGCCATGAAAAACATAATTCTGAGAGGGGGCCTCCTAAATAACATTGTGATAAAGTTTCATCAAAATCCTTCAAGCAGTTTCTGAGAAGATGTCGATTTTATAAAATTGCTAACAGACGGACGGACATACGGACGACGGACGAAAAGTGATCGCATAAGCTCGCCTGGCCTTTGGCCAGTAGAGCTAAAAACAACACTAAAATGTTGAACCAACAGACGGACGTAGGCATATACCATGATACTATAATACAATTTTGATGGTGGTTTTACCATAGAGCATTCTGCTGGTTGCAGTCTAGCCAAAAAAAAAACACAGCACTAACAGTTTTTCTGAGAACTGTTTAGTCCACATGTTTATGTTAGTTTCGCCTGTCAAAGATTTATTTTAGTGGGTAACATGTTCACCAATTGTGCACGATTCATTTGGTGTAATGGGGGGAAATCCTCATCTTCGTTGTAATGAACATACTTAACAACTATCAGTCTTCTCACGTACACTACATCTTATATGGAAATTGGAAAACTGTCAGACCACGGCTGTCTTATTGGGGAAGTCCGGGAGAAATGTCAAAAAAATTCAATAACGTAAACGCCACTTTAACAGCTATGGTGAGAAACTCGCTCCTCTCTGGCTGCGAATTATTTATACAGCTACACCAGGGATTTGCGTTTTCATTAAAGGATTGCTTTTTGTGTTTTTCTGAGATAATATCAAAATATAAGGCGTCAATGATCGTTCACAAATTGTTTCAACTGAATTTAGTTTGCGACTCATTTATGACATTTTATACTTCAACAATATTGCAAAATAAAGCAGAAAAGCAATCTATAAAAACTATTAACAATAAACAAATCAACATTCAAACTACCAGAATCTATGCCTCGCTATTTTTAGAGTGAGTTGAAAATTACTAAAAAAAAGTTCTGTAGTCAGGTGTTTATTTTGACGTATTTTCAAAAATTAACCCTTAACCCGCTAAGCACAACTACAATATACTTTGCATCCACTGTAAACCCAGAGGCTGGGTTTACAATGTCTGGCTGCTGATCAGTCATTTTCCCCCAAAAACACCCCTTTGTCACATAAATGGAATGGTCTTAATTCAAAGAAAGAACAGCCCATTATATATATATATCTAGCGGCGATAAGGGTTGACATTCACAAAACCAGACTGATTGAAAAATCAGAGTTAAAAGAAATTACTGTGCACCTATAAATGTTTTGCCCCACCAGGGGAGTGACAGGCACACCCAGGGGAATAAGACAAATATACAAACAATTGTCTAATTCCCATCCTCAGGTATTATTCTCCAGGGTAGAAGCTATTATGTCAATATCAAATATCCTCATGTTGGTACCGGGTTCTGTATTCCCTACCCCAGTGTCATCATCCCCACCAACTGGGCCGACCATAAAAAAATGTTGGTTTGCTGTTTCCCTACCTACCCACGAAAAAGGGCCCTACCCAAAACGTTTTAGCAATTCTTTAGTATTATTTTGTTTGTTGCTATCTTCAGTATACTTTTCTTTAATTTCTTAAGGTGTTTACTGTCATTAGCACAAAAAAAAATCATATACCTACCTACCTACCTACCTACCTACCCATTTATGAAATCCTGGGTTGGGAAACAGCAAACAAATAATTGTTTAAGGATGGCTCCCCCCCACCCCACACACACACACACACACTCTCCCCCAGTGCAAAATACAATATAACAAGAGGTCAATGACCTTGAAGCTCTACTGATTGATTTTGATTTCAGGAAGTAGTCGCTACAAACTTGTTTTTTGAAAATTTATTTTTAGCCGTGGCGGCCATATTGAATTTCTGGCCGATCTGTAATTTTGCTAGGATCAATTAGACATCAAAAGCAACATTCCTGTAAAGTTTCATGAAAATCCGCCAAGTAGTTTCAGAGGAGTAGTCACTACAAGTTTTTACTATATAACTCTATGTAAACAAAGATGGTCGCTGGCAGCCATGTTTAACGTCGAATCAAAATGATTTATGACAAGGACCAACAACATGTCATGCTGATCATTTTAGAAAAAGTCCCATATCAATATCACTTAGAGTTTTCAAGAAGTAGTCGCTACAAACTTGTATTTTAAAAATCTATTTTTAGCTTTGGCGGCCAACTTGGACTTCACATCAACATGAATTTTTGCTAGGATCAACTAGACTTCATGGGCAACATTTCTGTAAAGTTTCATGAATATCCATCCAGTAGTTTCAGAGGAGTAGTTGCTACAAATAAAACATTACGGACAGACAGACAGACGGATGCCACACCACGGCATAAGCTCTGCTGATCTCTGATCAGTCAAGCTAAAAATGCTTACAATTTTTAATTATACTTAACTTAACATCTTAACTTAAGCAATTCTGCAGGTCGGTGATTACATGCCATCGTTTTATTTTGTAATAAATATTTATTAATGTTTGTGGAAATTCATTCCATTTAGATAAATAAGAAATTTGGATCAAACATTTTATTTGAGACTGCCATATTTTATTGTCTTTTTGAAAGAACTGAAGGGTTAATTAAATTTACACAAAAGCAATTAAAGGTGATTGTACCACTATAGAGACTAATGTAAGAAACACAGTTTATTGGAATATAATTGTTCACACAAATCAATTGTCCAGAAACATAAACTTTTATTGCAGTACCCCAGAGAGGATGATATCTATGACAGTAGGTTGGAAGAAACATTTCACAGGAGAGGATGATATACCTATGACAATAGGCTGGAAGGAACATTTCATGTGAGAGGCTGGAAGGAACATTTCATGGGAGAGGCTGGAAGGAACATTTCACGGTAGAGGCTGGAAGGAACATTTCATGGGAGAGGCTGGAAGGAACATTTCACTGGAGAGGATGATATATCTATGACAATAGGCTGGAAGGAACATTTCATGGGAGAGGCTTCAAGGAACATTTCACTGGAGAGGATGATATATCTATGACAATAGGCTGGAAGGAACATTTCATGGGAGAGGCTTCAAGGAACATTTCACTGGAGAGGATGTTATATCTATGACAATAGGCTGGAAGGAACATTTCATGGGAGAGGCTTCAAGGAACATTTCACTGGAGAGGATGATATATCTATGACAATAAGCTGGAAGGAACATTTCATGGGAAAGGATGATATATCTATGACAATAGGCTGGAAGGAACATTTCACAGGAGGGGATGATATATCTATGACAATAGGCTGGAAGGAACATTTCACTGGCGAGGATAATATATATGATAATAAGCCGGAAGGAACATTTAATCATGGGAGAGGATGGTATAATTATTACATTAGACTGTCAAGTGGTGTAAACAAAACACACATAAATATATGCAAATAAGAGGATGTCTAGTCTCTGGCAGTTTTTTTCTTTTAAAGATTGGATATACATTTCTCATAAATTATTCTATTTATTGCATAAAATATCATCAATATGCAGACGTAAAAAAGATAGGTCAGCTAAATTATATGACATGGCATCACTATGACGCAATTGTCCGTGCCGAGATAAAACCAGCTATGTTATCCATGCAGTCTCATGCCCATGAAAAAAGAATTCTAGATCTAAGACCATAAATATGTGTTTATAATTATGTCAAGATGCTGTTTATTTCTTAGTTCATCTACTTACCTTATGAATGGACAATTTACTGCTAATTACCTTATGAGTGGATAGTTTACCTCTACTTACTTTATGAGCGGATAGTTTACCTCCACTTACTTTATGAGAGGGTAGATTACCTCTACTTACTTTATCAGGGGGTAGTTTACCTCCACTTAATGTGCGAGTAGGTAGTTTACCTCCACTTACTTTAAGAGTGGGTAGTTTCTCTCTACTTATATGTGTGAGTGGGTAGTTTACCTCTGCTTAATGTGTGAGTGGGTAGTTTACCTTTGCTTACTAAATGTGTGGATAGTTAACCTTTACTTACTTTATAATTGGGTAGTTTATCTCCACCTAATTTATGAGTGGGTAGTTTACCTCAACTTACTTTATGAGTGCGTAATTTCTCCATGGTACTACCACATTTCCGTCTGCCATTGATTCCTGGAGCCGTGTCTGACCCCACTGATACGGCTGAGTTGTTGCTACAGAAGTACGTCTCCTCATTCTGTGGCTCCATCTGCTGAGGCAAGTGGGAAGTACACTCCATAGAATGATCCGACTCGGACGATATCAGCGACGCTTTTGATTGAGTTTTATGAACACATGCTGAGGTTTTTATCACATTTAGTCTGTCTCTGAGCACATCTATCCCGTGCACAGCATAGAGCGCACGTGACCCAGAGTACATCTTTAGTTCATGAGGTATTACCGGCGAGTAGATTTTAGATCCTTGATTGACAGCTGTGTAACTGACAGGGGAGTTAACTGTAGATGGTTGTGTTGAGTGTGACCGCATGGGTGAACAAGACATTGCACGTGCAGTCCCGGGCGACCTAAGAGGGTCTGTGTAGGCAATATGGCTGACACTGTGAACACGCTGATGTCGACAACAGTCCTCCTGGTAACCGCGCCACTGATGATGACCTGTAGTGGGGGTTGATGGGTAATTGTTGGTAATGATAGTGTTACACACCTCACAGTGGGAGTCCTCTATAATAAAATAAAACATAATTTGAGTACTGTACTGTCAACAGATTTGGATATATGCATACAATAGAGTTTAATTACCAGTGTTTCTTAACCCTTAGCCCTCTATGAATGTATAATGGACTGTCCTTTCTTTAAATTTAGACCAATCCATTTATATTACAAAGGGGTGTTTTGGAGAAATGACTGATGAGCAGCCGGACAATGTGAACCCTGATCAGCCTGCGAGTTACTGGATTTTGCTGCATAAAATATGTATCATTTCAGCGATATATGTATTTTAATAGTTGCATGTATATTTCAGTTTATAACTTCAATTATAACTTCTGGTCTAATTATTTTATTACAGAATATATATTTCAAAATATTGTTCCTTATCATACAGCTATTTTTGGTTCATCCTGCCAGAAAGCTGTTTCCAAATTTTGTTTCTGATTAATGATTTGTAAATAAGCATAATTGTTTTAATTTAACATTAAGAAACAGCTTGTATCAATGGCACTGATAACAGCTTTAACATTAAAGAACATGTATATTCAACCCATATGGTCATGTGCACAGCAAAATACTGCACGTATTCATGATTTTGATAGAGCAAAAAAAAAAAAAAACTGACCAATCAGTGACTAGAAATACATTCTGGTAGGTGATAAACTCGGTTTTTATCCTTAAGGTTTACCACCACTTAATTACATGTAAGCCTCCGACGTGTAGTAAAATGTAGTTCCTATAATAAAAAGTAATCCCTCCTTTTTTGATGAAAAGGGGCATTATAAGTAGGGGAAAACTGCCCATTTCTATTTGATTTTGTGGTTGTATGTATAAGAAGCGTATTAATAAGTTTTACTGGATCACTGATGAACATTTTCAAAATTTCGAGTCTAGGCTTACACTTTGTGAGCAATGAAAACAGACAATCAATGAAAACAGCTGTACCCTTGACCTGTTTAGTAAACAAACAAGAACTTTCTTACAAGTCTTGTGACCCCACCTCTTCTGGTGATTTTTCAAGTGGAAAATTAGTTTTCTATATGAACATTACACTGCTGCATTATCCATCCTGGAGTTGAATTTTCAGCAAATCATTAGTATGTGACACTTTAACATTGGTGTCTATGGGAAAAATAATTAGTGGTATAATACCTTAATGTTCAACAAAGTTTACTTTTAAAATTAAGGTATCTACAGTGAGATTCTTTTAAAACCCTGCATATTTTATTCACATTCATGCAAATTGATTCAGTATATTTATCTTTCAAAATCAAAATCTTAAAATTTATTGTCTTTTTACCATGCCAAAGGTTTTTATTTTACTATAGAATCTAAGGATAAAAACTGAGTAACACAAATTTTATCACATACTGAAAATAAGATAAAATCTCAACATCTCTGCAATGGAAAATTATGATAGCAGCAGAAGACCTTCATCAAAGTTGCATTTCTGTGACATGTCTAACTATCATTTTGACAGTTCTGTAGATATTGTAAGACAGATCAATACAAGTTATTCCTGCCTGGCCATCAACAACATGAGGATCTCACTTAAAGGGACACATGGCAATCTTAATTTTAAAAACCATGACTGCAGTGTATTCCTTTAATATCAGGTCAATAAACCAACAGCAAGACATCTCTTTAATAAAGACTTGCAAATTTAATACTTTTACATTTGTATCTGTGGCTGGTCTTTTATTGTTTTAAATACTAACAAACTCAGCAAGACAATCTGTTAAAATTAAGGCTCAGGAATACAACATCTACATAAGCAAAAAAAAAAAAAAAGAAGACAAATTTAGACTATTTTAACCTCACCTTCTTCAGCAATTCACTAAAATGACATTATGACAAGTTAGGTAACTGTTACCTACCTGTGTAAATGATAGATGGAGACTTTGTAGGCTTGCCAGAGTTACCTTTCTTGGATTTAGATTTCTTATCCTCCTGAAATTAGAGAAATTCAAATTATAAAGCAAACAACATTGATATAAGTTTAGTCCTAACTTTCAACTCCTGAACTTCTATAGTCACAAAGAATACATAGGGCATATCACCAGACCCCTTACCGCGGTGGATTCGATCCCTCATGGAACCAGGAACCTTGTGTATGAGGAAGCTATCCAGCTGGCTTGTGGAATGTCGGTGGTTCTACCCTAGTGCCCTCCCGTGCACGAAAATTGCCCGGAGACGCACCTGGGGTCTTCCTCCACCAATGGAAGCTGGAAAGTTGTCATATGAAGCTTTTGATGCGACTATAAAATCCAATTCAATTCAATTTATCAACAAACCATTGTCTGCTTGCAGTTTCCATCATTAGATATGTGATGTAACTGGTCATACGCATGGTTGATCGCAATACTAACACATCCTTAAAATTACTTTGAAATGAAATGCTACGTGCCTGAATGATAATATATGAGGTGCTCCAATATCACTTATTTTAGTGATTAAAGGGGTTAATGCACTATTTTTAAACACGATCTATTTTAAAGGGCTCTGAAAAACTCGAAAAAAGCTGAAAGAAATATCAAAATGCCATGAAAAATACAGCAGATATGACCGATTGAAAATTTGCAAAGAACATAAATGGAGGCAGCCATCTTGGAACGATGACGTCATCGTGCCGTTTTATTATAAATGACATATGACAAAAAATATATTAAAGCAAAAAACGTTTAACCCATTTCATTCGGGATACCGATCCATCAGTACCTACCCTTTCTATTCGGGATACCGATTCATCAGTGTGTACACATGTGCTCCATAGAAACGTGTGAAAACGTCATTCGAATATGTGCCCGGAAATAACAAATTCAATACCGCATGCGCACTGATTTCTGTTTACTTCCGCATTTTTCAAGGTAGAAAATTCTTTCAAAAAAGTGATTTTGAGCTAGTTGTTTGTGATTTTTTTCGGGGAATTTTTCAAAATGGCGAACATTGACGATGTATCGAGTGAAGGTAATAACATTGATGTCTGAAATACCTCCGATTTTAATTCTGAAGACTTCGAAAATGAAAGTTTTGACGACAAGAACATACTGAATGTACGGGGGAAGACCTGCTGTTGGTCGGCGACCGAGAGTCCGCGACTTCAGGGTTTTTTCGCCTCGAATTCGAACTCGGACTCATATTTCGAAGGGTGTCATGCCCACTGGATTACGGACAACCTTACTCCAAGAAATCCTGACCCATTTACTGGAGTTCAAGGTGCTACAGTACAGCATCCACAGGAAAACCAACCCCATAATTTTTTTGGTTTTATTTGGGGTGATGAGCTGTGAAAACACATGGTTACTAACAGAAACCAACCGGTATGCAGACCAGGAACGAACATGGAATCCGCTCCTCCCTTTGCCCCAAAATAGTTGTAACTTTTGAACTACTCAATGGATTTTGATGATTTTTGGTGTGTGATGAAGTGCTTAAAATAAATTCTCTGCAATATATACACTGGATTATTAGAGAAAAAATGGATATTTACCACAGAAAACATACCTTGAAGTCCAGGTATGACTTTTTTATGTCCCGATTCGCACTCTTCCCCAAAGTTTATAATTAAAAAGAAACTTTTTTTACATGATTTCTGCCTTTTTATTTATATCAATATGTAGGTATTTCAAATATCTACACAATAATATATAGTTTTGTTATGTTTATTTTAAAACTTACTTGGTAAATTACTAAAATGTAACTATACCGATTTGAATTTGTTGCTGTAGCATACTTCTGAAAATGTTCAGATATTCAGGACTTATTATCTGATAGGGTTCCAGAATGAAATGGGTTAAAAACTAAATATACAGATGTAAAATATATAAATTGCCTATTTTTCATTTGCAGTGACTTTCTTTGCTTTAAAAGACATTTTGTCACTATTCCATATATGGTAAAAAGGCGCGATGACGTCATCGTTCAAAGTTGGCCGTCTCCATTTATGTTTCTAAATTCTTTGCAAATTTTCAATAGGTCATATCTCCTTTAGTTTTCAAGGCATTTTCATATTTCTTTCAGCTGTTTTCAAGTTTTTTTAGAGCCCTTTAAAATAAACCTTGTTTGAAAATAGCGCATCAACTCCTTTAACTCAAAACAGACAATTATGATAAAAATAATCTTACATACATGTTTAAACAGAATGCTGTTGTTATGATTGTCAATTGGTTGCAATTACTATACAAACTATACAAAATTGTTCACTGGAATGGGATATATTTTAGATGCTTTTGTTTCATAACAAACACGTGGAACCCTTAGAATATTCTAAAATATCTGACACACGATGGCTTGTTCAATATAAAAATATTCCCGAATGTTTCATATTTTTTTATATGAAGCAACCACTCATGTTGCATTTTATACAATTATATACATTCGCTGGATATATCAGTCCTCTGGGGTATATTATAATGGACTGTAATAAAAAGATATTGGACTTGTGGCATGGAACTAACCAATGAATTCACGGAATTGTGTCACGCAAAGCTATAAACTGCCGGCATTTATTCATCAAGAAAGTATTTATTTTTTGGGCCACAGGCACCTAATATCAAATTGTCTGCTAATTCTAAATCTATAACTATTCTCATTACAATAAACTGCAGGATACAGTAAACCTTGGAACATATGGACGTGTGTTCGGATTTAAAGCGCATTGTATATTTCGGTATATGCAAGTTTAGGGCCTCTCATGATCAGGCACTCGAGGGATGCAACAACACATTTAAAGAGAAAATGCCACAATTTTTCCCTCTACATGTATAACAGTCTATTAAATCATTTTAGATTTGATTTATTTTTAAAATTTTGTGATTCTTGGTTTCAAGAAACTCATTACTCAATGAGTGATACAAACAGTCTTAATCTGCTTCTCACAGCAATTAAAAGGCTCATTCAGTTCTGAGAACACAATGAGTTGCATCAGAATAGCATGACGTGATGTCATAATAGCATGACATGATGTCATAATACCAGGGTGTGATGTCATAATACCAGAAAGTGATGTCATGATAGAAGTAACCAAATGAAATTATGAATGAAGCATTCTGATTGGTTCAGTGATAAAAATTGGACCAATGAAACCAGTTAACTTAAAGCTCATTACATTCTCAGAACACACTGAGGTTTTACTGGACATTGAGTAATGAGGCTCTTGAAACCGAGAAACACAACATTCTAATAATAAAATAATTCTAAAATGATTTAATAGACTGCTGTGTGTGTTTGTTTGTTTGTTTGAATGGTGTTTTACGTAATCTTTAGCATGTGTAAGGCCATATAATATCATCACCTTAGAAGTAAATGGTGCTACGCGCCTTCTTTGTTCATATACTCCTAACATCTTTTACCGCTAAGGTGACGAATTATGTTGGTTGATTTTTTGTGGCAGACTACCCCATTTTTCTTGGACAAAACCAGTAGTGTATCCCTCAGGGCTGGCGTGGCGCGGCGGATTTGTAACCGGAGGCCCCGGGTTCAATCCTCCGTGGTGCCACTGAGTTCCGTCTGTGTGTTCTTGGGCAAGACACTTTGCCTTAGCCTCGTTCGTCGGATAGGGACGTAAACCGGGCGGTCCCGTGTATCGGTTTATCCTCCGAGCATGTTAAAGAACCATAGGAATCTATTCGATAATAAGAGTAGGGCAGGTTCCAGGATTCCTATGTATCCTTCCCCTCTCTCTGGGGCGGCTCTAAATAACCTATACTGTGTTGATGAGCCGTTAAACAACATTCAATTTAATTCCCGTCATCCATAAGAATCAACACTTTCTCACAAGTCGAGCTTCCACCGAGTGAGATTCAAACCTACATCGATGAGAGGCTGCAGGAAGTTATTTACCCATTTCTTTTTTTTCGAATTATTTTACAGTTAATTATATAATTATATCCCTGTATCATTTCATACAAACCCATGTATCTTCCGAATACTCAAAATATAAGACTTCAGTACATCTCCCATTTTGTTTTTTTCTTCAGTTGTGTGACACCAGCACATTCATCATTCTGTTTTAGTCACCCTGGAAACCCAGCATTATACAGACACTGAATGTCTAGCACTCATAATTCAGTGGAAAGTCGGAAGATTTATGTTTGTATAGGCTTAGCAGGAGATATCAACTGATTATTTTATCCATAATTATTTCTAGAAATGCTCTTTCCTATTTGATGTTTTATGCAAATTTCAGTAAGATCAGTCTAAGTCAATCAGTTTGAAATCCAAGCCTCTCAGTGAGGCAGATCTTGAATTAGTTTTATTAAAAATATAGGGGTTTAAGTGACAGCAAGATTCAGGTAACGTAAAGGATTGCAGTAATAACCTATACAAGCCAAACAAGCCTTCAAGAACTGGTTATCGGCTATTGGCTTTAAATCAGCCATACCAGCTGTAACCAGTGGCTAAACCGATCTACCACAAAACTATTGCTGGCTAACAAAAGCTGCTAGCTAATACAAGCTACTGGCTAACACAGGCTACCATGTAACATGGTCTACCACATGCGACTACCACTGCCTAACACAGGCTACCAGGTAACATGGTCTACCACATACTATCGACTACCACTGGCTAACTCATACTACCGGCTAACACAGGCGTTTATCTACCACTGGCTAACTCATACTACCGGTTAACACAAGCGTTTAGCTACCACTGGCTAACTCATACTACCGGCTAACACAGGCGTTTAGCTACCACTGGCTAACTCATACTACCGGCTAACACAGGCGTTAAGCTACCACTGGCTAACTCATACTACCGGCTAACATAAGCGTTTAGCTACCACTGGCTAACTCATACTACCGGCTAACACAGGCATTTAGCTACCACTGGCTAATGCATACTACCGGCTAACACAGGCGTTTAGCTACCACTGGCTAACTCAAACTACCACCTAACACAGGCGTTTAGCTACCACTGGCTAACTCATACTACCGGCTAACACAGTCGTTTAGCTACCACCAGCTAACTCAAACTACTGGCTAACACAGGCGTTTAGCTACCAATGGCTAACTCTACTACCGGCTAACACAGGCGTTTAGCTACCACTGGCTAACTCATACTACCGGCTAACACAGGCGTTTAGCTACCACCAGCTAACTCAAACTACTGGCTAACACAGGCGTTTAGCTACCAATGGCTAACTCTACTACCGGCTAACACAGGCGTTTAGCTACCAATGGCTAACTCGTACTACCGGCTAATACAAGCATTTAGCTACCACTGGCTAACTCATGCTACTGGCTAACACAGACGTTTAGCTACCACTGGCTAATTCATACTACCGGCTAACACAGGCGTTTAGCTACCACCGGTTAACTCATACTACCGGCTAACACAGGCTTCGGACTACAACCGACTAACAAAATCTACCGGCTAAAACATCTAGTGGCTAACATACACTACCAGCCAATACACGGTCTTCTATATCGGAATCACTTTTTTGCTACATAATTACTTGTCATATGCTTTTAAATGCAAAACAATATACTTATTCTGATTTTAAGTAATATTGCTACACACAGGAATTGTGGGTTAGCATTGACGAGCCAGATTTTCTCTATTATTTCCAAAAATAACAGCTCCAAAGGCTAATTTAAGTCGATAAAAAATAATTAATTGAAAGAATAAATCTTCTGGCAGCAGGAGCCAGGATAATTGCAAATTCATGTCTAGCCACTTAGAGAACCTTCTTTGGTACAAAGCGGGGCAGCAACTGATGTATGAAATGTACAAATAATGCCTGCTCCTAATGTCTCCCAATATTTCTCCATTACTTCTTGTAATGTTTTTCATTATATACCATTATTTTTATGTTCGATTAATGCGCGCTTCTGAAACTGTTTGACCCAGAGTTCAATGACAACGCTCCAAGCCTACTTGAGACCTTACGGGCTCTTGAAATCAAAACAGCCAAAACATGATTTTTATTTCTGCAACATATAAATAATGTAATAAGATGCAAGTGGAACGTAACTCAATATTCTTCTTATAAATAGTACAGGCGGTCTCGATATTCTTCTTATAAATAGTACAGGCGGTCATCTTGGTCGATTGGTGACTGCAAAAAACACAAATCTTAAAACAATTAATCTTAAGGAACAGTGCGGCCAAGCATCGTTCAAATGCATCGAGCGGTTTTAGAGATTTCCCATATGACTATAACAACTGTGTAAAGTTTGCTTTGCTGAGGCAAAAATTTGATTATGTTGACGCCGACACAAAACACCATCTTGATATAGAGGTAAACCCCTAGTAACATGTACATAAAATGTTATAACAACATAATGAGTGGTTTTGTAGGAGATTTTGTTTAAAGTGTCCTTTATTAGGTCGAGTTCTAGGGCACTCCACCACTCAAGGACTACTGTGGTCAAGTTTTAATAAAATTCTGTGAGCAGTTTTTAGAGATGTTGTTTTTGTAAATTGCTAACAGAACAGATGACAGATGGACCGACGACAGATGGAACCATGAATGATTAAATATCATCATATTAGATATGCCTTGCTTTTTGTCAGTAGAGTTATAAGCTGCAAATTTAGTTCGGAAACTAAAATAATTTACTTCTGCCGTCAATTTAAAATAACTTCTTTCAATCATGTCAAGATACCAATAACTTTTATAAATTTTATTTGTAACCAGCCAACGAGAAATGGAAGAAAAAAATAAAGATGAATTGCACTTTTCCACTGCCTTGATTAAACCATAAAGGCATTATCTGTGAGAATGTCAAGGCTTTCAACCTCATGCAAGCAATAAGCCTGCGGCAGACTCATGAAGACGATAAAGTAGGTTTATGCTGCGTGAGCCATATGCATTTGCAGCAGAATTTTGTTTATTCCCAGTAAAAGCTTTGTGAAATTTAATCAACAAAAAAATATTAAAGGAATTTTCTCTGTGACACCTGCCATTTACAGAATATAGTAGGCATGACAAATAAAGTTAAACATTGCGTAATATGACTGTGCATGCTGCAAAACAGACAATTATCTGCGAAGATGCAGCTGCTTGAGAAAAAAATGGTCAACACATTGTTCCTAAAACAACAGAAAAGTGATAAAAGATATTTTATTTAACATTCTGCAGAACAATGCAATTTATAACCCAACAGAAGCGAATCTAGCAGGGGGACAGGTGGGTCCAACCTCCTACCCGCCTCCATCTCAATGTATGCCCCATGACACAGACAGTAAAACTTCCAGTCACAACCACATTTTGTGGGGTCAACACATAATTTGCCAAAATTTGTTGTCGGCAGGGAGGGTTCCAAAACATACTCTGGGCTCCCTGTACCTAAGCAGATGCATTTGTACTGCATATCCCATCTGTTGTGCATTAGGTATATGCTATGTATTATTAAAAGACATGGAAAACATACAATAGCTGAGATTCAAGCACAAGAACACATAAATTGTTGTCTATACACAATTTATAAAACCGAATATTCACGATCGTCTTAAATTGTTCTCAGAATTGATGCACATCTCTTAAATACAATAGAAATGTTCTCTTGCACGTGCACGTACAACACAGGTTGTGGTAATGTGTAAATGCTTCTTCAAAATGCATTATCTGTAAACAGATACTTTCATGTGTTGTTATCGACTTTCGTTGACATGCCTGTGATATTCCTTACTTTTCCGGGGAGTGGGATTATGGGGAGTGGAATTACGCCCACCAGCATTATAAGCTTCGAGACATGGAGCTCTCACATTTGCATACAAAGCACAGGTTATTTTCGTTACATATCCCATATTGCACCATTCCTCGGAATATCTTAATTTATTATCAACATCTTAGATTTGTCAAAAAATCGTAAACCTGACATTAACTTACATGTTTTCATGTCGGGGTCGCATTAAATTTCTCACTGAATGCATCCTGTTTCCATTATATCTCACTAAAAGCCATTATTTACAGGTTCTATATATATTGTAAAAAATGTTGTTTTGTCTGGGAGAGACTGCCTTCTGAAGTTATCTTTTGGCAAATCTTTTCCATTATTTATATATGTATCTTATAGAATCGTTTTATCTGTATCCCTTTGCAAACCACTTCGGTTATACTCTGAAAATAATAACGTCTGCTGACTTATGCCCCCTTTACACAGAAGGAGATCGTTGAGCGATACAAAATTGGCCCGATCTCTCTACGATCTCCTAAAACCTCGAACAAGTCGCTCATTGAGCGATCAAAAATTCAATTTTCGGCAACTTTAATGGCGATCTATAGAGATCATTGAGCGACCTTGGCGATCATTGAGCGCTCATTGAAAGATCGCTGAGAGATCATTGGGAGACCGATGAGATCTTTGAGCGCTCCTTGAGCGTTCGTTGAGAGATCGCTTACCTTGGTGATCGATTTCCTCATAGTTTTGGGCTGGGTCAAAACTGAGACCGTGGCGACCGTAGAGATCACTGGAGGATCATTGAGAGATCATTGCGATATGTTGGCGATCACTGGGCGTTCATTGAAAGTTCGTCAAGAGATCTGGCCAATTTTTGATCGCTCAACGATCGCCACCTCTGTGTAAAGGGGGTATTACTTAAAGTGACACATGGCAAGTTTGATTTTTTAAAAGCTCACGGCATCCCTTTTAATTTTTCTACATAACTTGCATTTGTTCAATCATTAATATTAATTATAAGGATAGTATAAAGCAATTATTTTTTACATATTACTGTGCACCAATAATACATTTAAAATTTAAACCTCTGGTAAAACTAGAACTATCACTGAAGGTGATGAATACCCCCGCTTTAAATTCTAAGTCAAACAAAGGGCCATAATTCTGTAATAAATTAAGCAACCAACAACCGGTGATGTAGAGGGACATAAGGTCATCAGTTGTTATGTGTATATGAAGGAACAACCCATTCAAAAGTGTTTCAGGAATTCAAGTAATTAAAATGTGTTATGAGATGCAACGAGACAAACATGTGTTAAGCGACACGATGCGATAAACGTGTTAAACACCGTGATGGGATGTTACGGACAACGGATTTCTATATAGCCCCCTACTTCACTTTGTGAAAGCGGGGCTATAATAAGAACAACTAAAAACTCGAAATGTTATTTAATTATATGCAAGAAGGTCGAAAGTCAAAATGAAAATGTCTTAATAAATCGAGATGCTAATTTTAATGATTGATAGAAACTTCACGATTGCCGCGAGTCCCTGGTTCACATGCTGTAACTCACTCCAATGTACATATATTGAGGATTTTGTGGTCTTGGGAGTCGATTAAAGGGTATATTTCATGTTCATGAGTGTGTAGAATGAGTGAATTATAACATTGAGAAATCAGTTGTTATATATCAGTAAACTTTTATTCTGATGCGACTGTTGCATGTTGTTTATTGTTTATACCCCAGCCTATTTTACTGCCTATAATTTGTGCAATTTTAAAAAAAATGTCCTAAACGCCACAGGAAGCAGGGCAATACATTATGGGACTTCTATCTCATAAGACTCAAGAGTGCCGTGCGTCCCTTTAACATGCTGCAGCTGACTCCAATGTACATGTATCAGGATTTTGTGGTTTTGGAGAAAAAGAAAAAAATCAACCGTCATATATAACCTTACATGTGTTGAAAATGACGTAAAACACCACACAAACAAAACAAACAAACAAAATCTCATAAGACAGCTACCACATTGACTGCAGGAAATATAAAATAAAAATAAACATCTCATTGACTTGTATCATAAAATGAACTTACTCTGGTAAATCGTGCAAATAAAAAACTTTTTAAGTGCTTTGCAATAAAACAGACATCTGGAAGACTATCTTAAAACATAAACTGCTATCTCCAAGTTATCTTAAAAACATAAAGTTTAATTTCTGAGTTATCTGGGTTATCTCCACTAACTGGCTGTATCAATAACAAAGAGTTATCTCTCATGAATAATCTTAATCCCACCAGGTGAAACGACTTCAAACTAAGAAAACCCTGAACTTGGATTATGCTATATAGGAACATTTATTTCTCTGTAAACAGGTGTACACAGTTAAATATACGGCAAGATCTTTTTTTTATTTTGAATACTAATGTAATTTTCTAATGTTCTGATACTAAATGGACACATAGGAATATTGAAATAGTTATCAAACAAGAGGCCCAAGCGAGCCTGTGGATGCTCTCTAGCTAAAAGGCTCTTATCTTATACCAAGGGTTGTCATAAAACTCCCATCAGTAATGGCAATGACTTGCGCAACTAGGCTTGGTACTGATCATTCCTGCCATGTTTCACTGAAATCCAGCCATGGGTTCAGGAGAACTAGTCTGTACAAAGTTAGTGTATTAAAACCTTTAAAGGGCCACAACTCCATCAAAAATCATTCAACCAGAACACAGTGAGGATATGCATAACAAGGCTTGATACTGATCATCCTTGCCAGGTTTCATTGAAATTCGGCCATGGTTCAGCAGCACTAGTCCAGTTTGTGTATTAAAACCTGTAAAGGGCCATAACTCCGCCCAAAATCTTTCAACCGGAACACGGTGATGATATGCAAAACTAGGCTCGGTACTGATCATCCCTGCAATGTTTCTCTGAAATCCGGCCTGGGGTTCAGGAGAACTAGTCCGGGCAGTTTGTGTAGTAAAACCTTTAAAGGGCCATAAATCCGACAAAATTCTTTCAACCAGAACACGGTGATGATATGCACTATTAGGCTTGGTACTAAACATCCTTGCGATGTTTTGTTGAAATTCGGCCGGGGGGGGGGTGGGGGGGGGGGGGGGGGGGGGGGGGGGGTTCAGCAAAACTTGTCCGGACAAAGTTTGTGAAGTAAAACATTTAAAGGGCCATAACTCTGCCAAAGATCATTCAACCGGAATATGGTGATGACATGCACAACTAGGCTTGTTACTGATCATCCTTGCTAAGTTTCGTTGAAATCCGTCCAGGGGTTCAGCAGAACTAGTCCATACAAATTATGTGTATTAAAAGCTTTAAAGGGCCATAACTCCACCAAAAATCATTCAACCGGAACAGTCACAATATGCACAACTAGGCTTGGTACTGATCATCCCTGTAAAATGTTGCTGAAATACGGCAAAATGAAGGCCTTATCATAACAAGCTGGTAAAGTTTGGTAAAGATCAGATGAAAAATGAAGGTGCTAGAGTGTTCAATAATTCAAAGGCCATAACTTCGGTGTTACTAATCCGATCTGGCTGGTTTTCGAACTTGACCAAACTTTCATCAATTTCAACAATTTGGCAAAGTTTGGTAAAGGTAGACTGCAAATTGTTCTAGAGTGTTGACAAGACAAACTATAGCAATTTTCATTAATTCAAAGGCAATAACTCCGGTGTTGCTGGTCTGATCTGGCTGGTTTTCGAACTCATTCGAGCTTTCATAGATATTAATAATCTGGTAAAGTTTGGTTAAAGATCGGATGAAAATGAAGATGCAAGTGGTGACATCAAAAAGTTAACACATTTTGCAATAATTCAGGGGCCATAACTTCCGTGTTTCTGGTCCAATCTGGCTGGTTTTAGAACTTGACTGAGCGTTCATCAATATCAACAATCTGGCAAATTTTGGTTAGGTAGGATGCAAAATGGAGGCGCTAACCCCTGCGAAACTCTGTTCTTATACTCAAGAACAGTTCATGAACAGTTCTAGAACATTAAGAACAGTTCCTGAACACTTTCAAGAACTATTGAAGAACATTTCAAGAACTTTAATTTTTCTTAAGATATTCTTGAAAGGTTCTTGAACAAGTTTAGAACAGTTCAAGAACCTTTAAATAGAGAAAATGTTCTAAAAATGTTCTTGAACAATTTCAAGAGCAAATCAAGAACAGTTTAGGAACTTCAGGAGTTCCTGAACTGTTCTTAATTTGTTCTTGAACAATTTGAAGAACAAATGAAGAACCGTTCAGGAACTTCAAGGGTTCTTAAACCGTTCTTAATTAGTTCTTAACTCTAAGTGTTCTTAAACGTTAAGCACTAATTAAGAACAGTTTAAACCCTTGAAGTTCCTAAACTGTTCTTCATTTGTTCTTGAAATTGTTTAAAAACAGTTTGAGAATATCTTCTCTATTTAAAGTTCTTTCAATGTTCTTAAAATGTGAACTAAATTCCTTTTAATAGGAAATGTAATTAAGATGTACTTAAAATATCTACAAATGTGTTATCTTAATAGGAATGTCGCTACAAATCGATTACATCTGTGCAAATGTAAATATACATTAAATTAGTAAGCAAGTCACAATATTAACCACCTAATAAACTGATACAGCGTTTGAAAAAGGCATTATGTTTGTAATGCTGACAGGCACAGGTATTATAATGAAATATGAAATTTCTTTGTTTTAAGTAGCTTGAACACACCCCAAGTATACATAGATGGCTTTTGCTGGGACATGAAAACAATTATCCATAAACTTGGTATAAAAAGACATTTATTTTGTAGCACTTAAGTTTTGTGTTGATTAAATTAAAGTTCAAAAGTTTCAAATCTTTTGAGTATTTCCACAAAACAACATAATTTTATTACGCTATTTCCAGAACAGGTTTTTCCATAACAAACTGAATGTTTATGAATGTTGTTTAACGGCTCATCAATACAGTATAGATTATAAGAAAAATTACAGTTCTTGAAATGCTCTTCAATAGTTCTTGAAAATGTTCAATGTTCAAAAACGTATTAAGAACATGTTCTAGAACAATGAATCAAGAACAGTTCTGGAACTGTTCTTAATGTTTGAGAAATGTTCATGAACTGTTCTTGAGTATAAGAACAGAGTTTCGCAGGTGTTCATCTTCATTAAATAAATATATACTACTATTAACAAACAAGTATATGATCATTTTTGCATGAACAGTTTAATATAATAACATTATCTGGAGTTTAAAAGCCCATGTTTTCATTTATATTTGCAAAGAAAGTAGGTAAAGAATATATGACACCTGAGTGTGATTCTGACAAAATTGCAAATAAAATGCAAATGCCATTCTTTTGAGTTTTTGGCGGTAAAATGGCAGTCCAACTGAAGATTGTGCTTGCATCATTTAATGATTAAATGTAAGTGTTTTGTGATAATACTTAAATTACTTATTGTGTCAAAACATCTTCTATATTTAATAGTTGTATTTGAAAGATGAAATTTCTAAATGTAGTCTTTAGAAACAGTATTTTAAAATGAAAACCCTATTGTCATGTGTTTTCACGGATTGACTTTCTTTTTTTGTTGCTGACAGAAAAATGGTATTCAGCACTGCAGATATTATTTAATTTCAGTATCATATGTAACATTTCAACAAGTATGACCAGGCATTCTGAAGGTTCAATTAATGAATTGTTCTTTAACTGTTATGTAGGTTAAATTAGTGGCCATGGGAGTTCTGGAACTGTGCAGGAACTGTTCTGGATAGATTGCTCAAGAACGGTTCTTGAACTGTGCTTCATCTGCTCTTGAGCAGTTCTAGAACGGTGCATGAACGTTAAATGAGACAAAATTTCTAGAACTTATGTTCAAGAACAGTTCTAGAACTATCTTACTGGAACTGTTTAAGAACAGTTCCAGTACAGATCATTCTGGAACAGTTCTAGAACAGTTCCAGTACAGATAGTTCTAGAACTGTGCTTTATCTGTTCTTCAGCAGTTCTAGAACTGTGCATGAACGTTAAATGAGACAAAAATTCTAGAGGTTATGTTCTCGAACAGTTCTAAGAACAGTTCCAGTACATATAGTTCTAGAACTGTTCTAGAACAGTTCCAGTACAGATCGTTCTGTAACAGTTCCAGTACAGATAGTTCAAGAACTGTTCTTGAACATAAGTTCTAGAACTTTTCTTGAACATAAGTTCTAGAACTGTTCTTGAACATAAGTTCTAGAAAATTTGTCTCATTTAACATTCACGTACTGCTCTAGAACTGTACCAGAACAGATTAGGTACAGTTCTTGAATAATCTATCCAGAACAGTTCAAGAATTGTTCATGCACAGTTCTAGAAAATTTCGCAGGGGTTAAGAGTGTTGACAAGACAAACTATAGCAGTTTTTGTTAATTCAAGGTCAATAACTCCAGTGTAACTGGTCCGATCTGGCTGGTTTTCAAACTCGTCCGAGCTTTCATTGATATTAATAATCTGGGAAAGTTTGGTAAAGATTGGATAAAAAATGGAGGCACTAAAGCGTTGACAAGACAAAATATAGCAAATTTCGTTAATTCAAGGGCAATACATCTGGTGTTACTGGTCCAATCTGGCTGGTTTTGGAAATCATCTGAGCTTTCATTGATATTAATAATCTGGTAAAGATCGGAACAAAATATAGCAATTTTCGTTAATTCAAGGGCAATAACTCCGCTGTTAAGGGTCCGATCAGGCAGGTTTTCTAACTCGTCCAAATTTTCATTGATATTAATAATCGGGAAAAGTTTGGTAAAGATCGGATGAAAAATGGAGGCACTAGAGTGTTGACAAGACAAAATATAGCAAATTTCATTAATTCAAGGGCAATAAATCCGGTGTTACTGGTCCAATATGGTTGTTTTTCGAAATCGTCCATGCTTTTATTGATATTAATAATCTGGATAAGTTTGATTAAGATCGGCTAGAGTGTTGACAAAACAAAATATAGCAAATTTCGTTAATTCAAGGGCAATAAATCCGGTGTTACTGGTCCGATCTGGCTGGTTTTTGAATTTGTCGGTGCTTTTATTGACATTAATAATCTGTTAAAGTTTGGTAGATATTGGATGAAAAATGGAGGCGCTTAAGTGTTGACATGACAAAATATAGCAATTTTCGTGAATTCAAGGGCAATATCTCCGGCATTACTGATCTGGCCGGTTTTCGAAATCATCTGAGCTTTCATTGATATTGATAATCTGGAAAAGTTTGGTAAAGATCGGATAAAAATGGAGGCGCTAGAGTGTTGACAAACAAAATATAGCAATTTTCGTTAATTCAAGGGCTTTAACTCCGGTATTACTGGTTTTCGAACTCGTACAAGCTTTCATTGATATTAATAATCTGGTAAAGTTTGGTAAAGATCGGATGAAAAATGGATGCGCTATAGTGTTGACTTGACAAAATAAAGCAATTTTCGTTTATTCAAGGGAAATAACTCCAGTGTTACTGGTCCAATCTGGCTGGTTTTCGAAATCTTCTGAGCTTTTATTGATAATAATAACCCGGTAAAATTTGGTAAAGATTGGATGCAAAATGGAGGCGCTCTAGAGTGTTGCCAAAGACAAAATATAGCAATTTTCGTTAATTCAAGAGCAACAACTCTGGTGTTACTGGTCCGATCTAGCTGGTTTTCGAACTTCTCCGAGCTTTCATTGATATTAATAACCTGGTAAAGTTTGGTAAAGATTGGATGAAAAAAGGAAGGTGCTAGAGTGTTGACATCAAAAAGTTAACGGACGACGGATGATGGACAAGAGACCATGGCAAAAACCCTACTGGCCTTTGGCCTTTTGTCGGTAGAGCTAAAAAGCAACCAGATCTACAATAAATACAGCATCATTTGCTTGCATATAATTGATTTGATTGAAACATATTTTATTGCCATATATATACAAGTACAATGCAGTTGGGTAAGGCCACAATTGCAACCCACATTGTTTGCATATAATTAAAGAAAGAAAGAAAGGGGATGCAGTAAGTTTTGGAAAAAAAATCAAGATTGCCTTGTGCCCCTTTAAGTGTACCAATTGACCTAAATGAACAATTCAGCATGTTGCTTCACCAAATTAACACCAATTGTCAGCCAGTGGCAGTAATTATGACTGGAGCAAATCCAAGTCTGGAAAATTTGTTGTAATGACAGGGTTCAGTTGTGATCATTTATCTCTAATCTACAGCACACTCTGTATCAGTCTGTACCCAGATGCTCTCATGTAATGAAGGTTCACAAGATTCATTCATATATACTCAGTAAAAAAAGTTTTGGACCAGGGCATATAATGGCGCATAAAAAGAAAACCAGTTAACGGATTTTTTTTAATACCCCTTATTATCTCAGTTGATAATTGACAATAGATCAACAATCAACAATAATTATCGTTAACAATGAAAGTTTGCAAAAATATAATAATCGTTTTATTGGTTACTCGAATGTCTGTAACTGTTATTGTTTTTATGGACTTTGCAACATTTTTTACAGACCCTTTGTGTGTTCGCGATATTTTTTAAAAATCTAATCTTGTTTGGAATTTAACGTTTCTGGTACCAAATTAACCGGGTAGGGTAGATCTTGGTTATTAAAAAAAGATAATTAAATTCTGTCCACTAGTTTTATTTTTATATGACTTTATATACCCTGGTCCAAAACTTTTTTTACCGAGTATATTTTGACATGTCTAAGCAGCATGGTGCAGGCAATCAACCAGTGTGGTTTGGGTATGAACTCATAAGTTTGTGGATTGATAAGATGAAGTTTGGCTATGAACTGGCAAGTTTGTGGCTTGGCTATGAATTGGTAAATGTGTGGCCTGGCTATGAACTGGTAGATTTGTGGCATGGCTATGAATTGACAAGTTTTATAGCTTGGCTATGAATTGATTAGTTTAAGGCTTGGCTATGAACTGACAAGTTTGTGGCTGGGCTATGAACTTGTAAGTTTGTAACTTTTGTTATGAATTTATAAGTTTGGCTATGAATAGATAAGTTTGAGGCTTGGCTATGAATTGACAAGTTTGTGGTTTGGCTATGAGTTAGTAAGTTTGTGGCTTGGCTACAAATTGATAAGTTTGAGGCTTGCCTATAAATTGACCTATTTGTGGCTTGGAAATAAATTGATACATTTGTGGCTTGGCAAGCTTGAGACTTGGCTATTAATTGATAATTTTGTGACTTGGCTATGAATTGGTAAGTGTGTGGTTTGGCTATGAATTGACAAGTTTGTGGCTTGGCTATGAATTGACAAGTTGGTGGCTTAGCTATGAATTGACAAGTTTTTGGCTTGGCTATAATTTGGTAAGAGTGTGGATTGGCTATGAAAAGGTAAGACACCAGTGAGTTTAAAAAAAGATCAACGTTGTCATGAGTGTTCTCCTTTACCATGCCTGGAGATTTAACATCGACAGTAATTAACCCATCATTCTTACTACACTAGTTTATTTATTACTCAAGATTTTGTTTGTTTGAATGGTGTTTTTACATCATTATTAGCACATGTGAGGCCATGTGTGATTTTTTGATCATCCTTTTTCTGGTAGAGGCAGACCACCCCATCTTCCTGGGTAGAACCAGTACTATAATTATGCCATCCGTAAGAATCAACACTTTCTCTTTAACAAGTCGAGCTCCCAGTGCGATTCGAACCTGATATACTCCCTTTAAAACAGAAAATGCAACTTCAATCTTTGAAGACAAACTCTCAAATTGATTCACCTGCTGCCTGTCAGCAGACTGTAACTATATATAAACCTCAACAAGAGGAAATTAGCCAAAACCCATAAAATTTACATAAAAATGTCATAATTGTAGTTAACATGTTTTCATCATTTTGTCTGGTTCCCTGGAATAATTATAACATTTTTAAACTTCATCCACATGTAAATGGATGGGGGTTATCATATCGGGTGCAAAGTAAAACATTCTATGAAGATATCAGGATCTGAAGGCTGACCTTCAAAAGAAGCTCTCTCAAGAAGTTGCTTGAATTAAAAACCTATATCATCATGCATAAAGTACTTTGGGGTCAACCAAATACATGTTACTTTATTCCGCAGTGTTTGTTTGTTTGAAGTTTAAACCTAATTTTTCAGCGTATTATAGGCTACATAGATGGTTAATTTTTAGTGGTGGAGGCAGGCCACCCACTGCTTACCCCTGGGTAGAACCAAGTAACTGCATACCTCCCACCATCCATAAGAATCAACCATTTCTCACTTACAAGTCCATTTCTCATTTATAATCCAAGTTCCAAGTGGGATTCCAATCTGAAGCAGTGAGAGGTGAAAAGGTTTCAAACTCATCGTCTTTACAATCTGACCCAGTTTGGAGAAGATGGTTAACAATTACCTAAGTTAGAGTCTGTAAACTTTAATTTTGTGAGTTTTTACTATTCCAGGGGGCATAACTCTGGAATTACTGAGGTGATGGGGCCAAACTTGGCTGAGACATTGCACCCATATACAATTTAACAAAGTTTGGAGAAGATTGGTTTACAATTACCCAGGTTAGAGATTGGACAACATTAATTTCATGAAATTTTACTATTCTAAGGGGCATAACTCTGGAATTACTGAGGCGAGGGGGCAGATTATTGAACTTAGCGGAGACATTGTGCCCATATACAATTTAACCAAGTTTGGAGAAGACCGGATAACAATTACCCTAGTTACAGTCCAGACAACATTAATTTCGTGAAATTTTACTATTCTAAGGGGCATAACTCTGGAATTACTGAGGCGAGGGGGCAGATTATTGAACTTAGCGGAGACATTGTGCCCATATACAATTTAACCAAGTTTGAAGAAGACCGGATAACAATTACCCTAGTTACAGTCCGGACAACATTAATTTCGTGAAATTTTACTATTCTAAGGAGCATAACTCTGGAATTACTGAGGTGATGGGACCAATTATCAACCTTAGCAGAGACATTGTGCCCACATACAATTTAACCAAGTTTGGAGAAAGTTAGAGTCCAGACAATATTAATTTCGTGACTTTAACTATGCCAATGGGGCATAACTCTAGAACTACCCAGGGGCGATGCAGCTGATTAATTTGGCCAAGACATTGTGCCCATATACAATCTGACCAAGATTGGAAAAGATTGGACAAGAATTACTCAAGTTAAGATTCGACACGCACGGACGTACAGACAGACGGACACGGGTAACACTATATGCCCTTCCACCATTCTTCGAATGGCCGGGAGTAAAGAGGCAAAACAGAACTCCTGAATTCAGAGGAGTTAAGACTCCAGTCACTAGGTCTAGCAACCCGTTCAAGCAGCACATAGTCACATAGTAATACATGTACTTACCATACTGGGTTCATCCTTCTTTCGCTCTTCTTCAAACCTTTTGACCTGAAATCGACAAAAACAAACATTGTTAGGATGGTTATACAGCATTCTTAATACACATAACTTCTGGATGATTTGAATATTTTTTTAATTTTAATTCAAAAATTTAATTCTACAATCAATTCCAATTGAACTTACAATATTTAGAATATAAAACAAGATCTAAATATAAAACATAGCATTAGCTTCCCTTTTTGAAGGGGAAATCGAACCAACGAGAGCTTTTTTTCTCATATTTAGCCTAAATCAACATCTTATAAACAAAAAACATAAGTTCAATTTTCAATTAACATTTTAGTTATCTAATTTGTGTTGTACGACTTGAATTTCTGATCAATACAATAATTATATTATAGTAGAAGCAGAGGTGTTTCTATGACAGAAAAGCCGGGTAGTCAAGTGTAAAATTAATTAAGTTCTAACAGCTTTTGTCCCTCAATAATTCCCCTTCTTCCTTATATAGTAGTCAACAACTTCTATCGATTTTAAAGGAATTTTTATTTGTCCCCAGAGGGCAGATCTGTTAGTTATATCCCTGGTCTGCAGACATTCAGGGGTCATTACAGGAGAGTGCCTCACATGGAAATCAATGATGTACACCAATAATTGATCAATATCCCAGCATGCATCTGTATGTCCTGCTCTGGATAAAACACGTCTGCTGCCCACCCAAGTGTGGATTTAGATAGGGGCAGTCTCAGAAAGCAACCCATCTCTGTCAGTTTATTAAACAGAGATTAACTGCTGCGATCTATTTTAGGCAAATCCTTCACAAGATGCATAATAAGTCCTGCTCTTGATAAAATATGTCTACCTGGGTGTGGATTTAGATACAGGCTCCAGAATCATTTTGACTTTAAAACTGCTTGTATATAATTAAATAAAAGTTTGAGTTTTCCTGCTTTTCTTCTTATTCTAACATAAGTTTCAATATATTATTGGTGCAATATTATCAATGGTTCATGATATTATGTGTAAAAACAATTTGCTTTATACTAGTTTTATAATTAATATTAATAATTGAACAGATAATTAAGAAAAGCTAACAGGATGCCACGATTTTTTTCAAAAATCAAGATTGCCGTGTATCCCTTTAATGGCCAACAATTGCAAAAGGGCTATGCACCCAAGTTCACACAAGTTTATGATCTGCCCATGTTTCTATGTAGAAGCAACATCAGATTCAATTTGATTTGAAATCCGCAGAGATTTGTTGGATGTCTTCAGTACAGAAACAATAATGATTTTTCTTCAGATATGTTTGTATCACTGTATCATATTCTGTTTTTGTCAAATTGCATTTTTGTCAGGGGCGTAGCCAGAGCCTTTTGGAGAATACGCCCTGGGGGAGGGTGCGGGTGTGGGTGTCCCCCTCCTGTTGGTGGGAAAATTTTGAAATTCGAGTGTAATTTCAGAGGTTTGTGGCTTCATTTGAGCGAGATTTTGGAGGCACTCGCCTCCATTCATTAAGTGTGTTTTTAAAAATAGTGCCTCACCCCCTACCCGCTTCAATTGTTATTGCTGATTTTAAAAAAATAAGCACTTTTATTTTTTCACATTCGATTTTCTAGAGTATGCCCGGATGTACAGGAGTATGCCTGGCTACGCCCCTGTTTGTTGTTTTTGGATGTGTGCATATGTATTTGTTGTGTTTTTTGGTTTTGTTGTTGTTGCTGTTGTTGTTTAGTTATGGTGGGAGGTTAACATATCATTTTTAATGTTTTCTATGTAGTTTTCAAATAACATGTTTGATAAGTATTTGTTATTATAAACAATCTCATGTTTTTACAACTATTAATTAAGTTTTCTGTTATCAATGTTTGCTATCTCAACATTAACATAAGATATCTGAACATCTGATATCTTATATCTCAACATTTGTACATATGCTATCTCAACACCGGAATTATCAAAATATGATATCTCAACACCTGACCATCTGATATCTCAACATTGATATCTCAACATATGAAAACTGATATCATCTGATATCTCAACATGTGATACCTCAACATATGATAACTGATATATCAATAATTGAACATCTAATATATCAACATCTGATATATCAACATGTGATATCTCAACATATGAAAACTGATATATCAACAATTGAGCGTCTGATATATCTAAACTGATATTTAAACATAAGCTACCATAAAAGCTCTATTAATTCCACCTCCCGCACTTCCCTCTCGGACATCCTTCTACAAAAAGTGAATTATTAAATACGGTTTACTTGAAAATCTGGAGAGATAATGCTTATGGATGATAGCAAAACAGGGTAAACATATAAATACAAAGTATATAACATTTTCACACAGTAAAGTATATCACATTTTCTCACAGTAAAGTATTATATAACATTTTCACACAATAATCAACTCCGTATTTATCAATTATCAAGAAAAAGAGATTACTTCTAAACCTCAAATAAAAGACCCTTTTTGCAAAATGTAATTCTCCCGGGGAATTAAACAGGAGTTAATGGGTAATTCAACTTACTATATCTCAGTGTATAATGTTCAATCGTATTTTTAAACACAGTTTTGAGGAAAATATGTGTTGTCCTTGTTCAAAACTTCTGGTCAAGATTTTATATGAATCACTGTAATAAAACAAAATGATCCAAGATTTAATGATCTTGACCATTATATTGGACTACAAAGTGATTAGGACCACAAGCTTCCACTGACCAGCATTCTGTGACAGATATGAGTGACCATTACAGCCCTTATGTCCAGCAATGATTTCCTTCAGATGAAATATGCATGACAGACATGCATATTGAATGGTCATTAAAATTGCCTTCACATGTTTAGCACCAAATATGCACAATAGAGCACTTTCTATAACCCTTTCCTACACCAATATAAAATAATGCGTGACAGACATGCATATTGAATGGTCATTAAAATTGCCTTCACATGTTTAGCACCAAATATGCACAATAGAGCACTTCCTATAACCCTTTCCTACACCAATATAAAATAACCACACACCCCTGCAATTAACAACCTCCCAACCCCATACACACCCAATTATGCTAACTAAGGTAATTAACCTAACATAGGATAAAGATTCTTCTTTAAGGATAGCGTCTGTGTCATTAGCTTAGAAAGAAGTTTCATCATTAAGTTTGTATGATGTTTTACGTCATTTTCATCATATGTAAGGTTATATATGACGGTCAATTTGTTTGTGGTGGAGGCAGACCACCCACTTTTCCTCGGTAGAACCAGTACTGTACACCTCCCGCTATCCGTAGGAATCGACACTACCTCACTTCATCATTAAGAAATAATCAATTGCCTTGGGATGATTTTGTCCTACCATCAGAAAATGGGAACGGAGATTATTTCCATGATGTTTGTTGTCCTATATCCCATTTATATGACTTCATCTTTGTATAAATAAATTAAAAGAAGTTAACGATAAAATACTTTAATTAAAAAAATTCTCTATGAAAAAGTCTGGTGCTGAAACGATCAATTTAATTTTGATTTTGAAAGCAGCATGTTAATGACATTAGAAACATTGCAATACTTAAGCGTAAGAGGTCAAGGTCAAATAACAAGAGACCCAAGAGGGCCTGTATCGCTCTACTGGCTATAAAACTGGAGCCTGTGGTGGGGAACACGACGTCAATATGCACAACTAGGCTTGGTACTGATCATTCCTGCCAAGTTTCCAGATAAAGTTTGTGTATAAGGGGCCATAACTCTGTCAAAAATCATTCAATCGGAACACGGCGATGACATGCGCAACTAGGCTTGGTACTGATCATCCCTGCAAAGTTTCGTTTGTGGACTATTCATTCAACTGGAACATGGCAAAGGTATGCACAACTAGGCTTGATACTGATCAACCTTGACATGTTTCGCTGGAATTTAGACAAAGTTTGTGTATTAAAACATATAAAGGGCCATAACTCTGCCAAAAATCTTACAGCCGAAACACGGTGATGACATGCACAACTAGGCTTGATACTGATCATCTCTTCAAAGTTTCGTTGAAATTCGGCCAGACGTTCAGGAGAACTAGTCCGGACAAAGTTTGTGTACTAAAACCTTTAATGGGCCATAACTCTGCCAAAATCATTCAACCGGAATATGGTGACGATATGCACAACTAGGCTTGATACTGATCATCCCTGCAAACTTTCCTTGAAATCCGGCCAAATGAAGGCCATGTCGTCTTGAGGCAAAATATAGCATTTTCGACTAAATCAAGGGCCATAACTGGTATTACTAACCCGATTTGGCTGTTTTTCAATCTTGTCCAAGCTTTCATTGATATTGACAACCTGGTAAAGTTTTCCAAAGATCGGATGAAAAATGAAAGCCCTATCATCTTAACGAGGCAAAATACAGCACTTTTACAGCACAACTCTGATGTTACTAGTCTGGCTGGTTTTCAAACTTGTCTGAGCTTTCATTGATATTAACAATCTGTTTCAGTTTGGTAAAGATCAAATAATAAATGAAGTTTCTTTATCGAATATGTACAAGCTTTCATATGTTATTAACAATCTGTTAAATTTTGGTACAGATCAGATGAAAAATGAAGGTGATAGAGCGCAGACACCAAAAAGTTAACTCATTTTTCAATAATTCAAGGGCCATGACAACGGACAAAAGACCATGACATAAGCCCTTCTGGCCAGTAGAGCTAAAAATAAAGTGGAACATGAAACTACAAGGGTGTTCCATAGAACACTTGTGTTGCCATGTGCTTATTTTAAGTTATGACCTCTTAAGAGCTTGGTTTTATAAAAAAGGGGCATAACTCTGCAAGAACATAAGTCAGAGTTATTGGGCATGTGTACCAACATTCCTTGCGGTAAGATGAAGATATGTGTGAAGTTTTATGAAGATAGGTCAAACTCTTTTCAAATTATGGCCAAGGTTAGGTTACAGGTAGAAATGTGACGGACGATAATGACGCAGGACGGACAGATGACGGACAAAGTGATCCCTTAATGTCTGCCATGCTACGCAGGCGACACAAAAATGATTGGTTTCCATAGGCTTGATTTTTACTAGATATTGATTACATTTTATAGAATCCGAATGAAGTTTAGAAAAGACATTACTTCTGAAACCTAGTGGAGTAAAACATTTACATTAACGTCCATAAACACCGTTATCACATTCTCTTTATGCATATTGCTTCTGTTATAGCTGTCGATTTATTAGTTTCCAGTTTCGCTACTCTCCCTTATATATATCTATATATTGATTGTGTCCAAAACATCAACTCAGATTGCAAACATAATCGTAAATATTGAGCTATTATTATAGACTGAACTTCGGGCCAGAAAAAAAAGAGGCACAAGAGGGCCTGAGGACACTCTATTGGCTAACAGAGGCTCAAGAGGGCCTGAATACACTCTACTGGCTAACAGAGGCTCAAGAGGGCCTGAAGACACTCTACTGGCTTACAGAGGCTCAAGAGGACCTGAAGACACTCTACTAGGATACCCTACTGGCTAACAGAGGCTCAAGAGGGCCTGAAGACACTATACTGGCTCTACTGGCTAACAGAGGCTCAAGAGGGCCTGAAGACACTCTACTGGCTAACAGAGGCTCAAGAGAGCCTGAAGACACGCTCAACAGAGCCTGAAGATACTCTACTGGCTAACAGGCTCAAGAGGGCCTGAAGACACTCTACTGGCTAACAATTGGCTCAAGAGGGCCTGAAGACACTCTACTGGTTAACAATTGGTTCAAGAGGGCCTGAAGACACTCTACTGGCTAACAGAGGCTCAAGAGGGCCTGAAGACACTCTACTGGCTAACAGAGGCTCAAGAGGGCCTGAAGACACTCTACTGGCTAACAGAGGCTCAAGAGGGCCTGAAGACACTCTACTGGCTAACAGAGGCTCAGGAGGGCCTGAAGACACTCTACTGGCTAACAGAGGCTCAAGAGGGCCTGAAGACACTCTACTGGCTAACAGAGGCTCAAGAGGGCCTGAAGACACTCTACTGGCTAACAGAGGCTCAAGAGGGCCTGAAGACACTCTACTGGCTAACATTTGGCTCTTATAACAACACAGGAAGTGGTATAATTTGTATTCCGTCAATCTGATGCTAAATATGCTTGAACTACAGCACTGAATGTGGCATGATCTTATAGTATCATGCTCACCATCTAAAACTCGCCTATTTCGACATAATAGTGCTGTTACTCCTTGAAATGTGGTCATTACCAAACTTGTAATATCTCAATATTACCAAACCTTCAAAGGAATTTTGTAAAAATCATAACCCATTTACTGAAGTTATTGGCTATAAAATCTGAGAGAGAATTCACTATTTTTTAATAATCAAGAGCAATAACTCTGTAATGCAAGCACTGATCAATCTTGTCTGTGATCTTATTGAAACAAACATTTGGTGAAAATTGGGGAAAAAAAGGTACAGTAAATAACAATAATCTAATGGAAGAATGACAGGGACATGCAGTGCACGATGATGTACGAAACCCTAGACAGAAGTCAAACAAAAAACACCTTTCATCATGTCTCCGATCATTACAAACAATGGTCCTAATATCTCCATTATAACAAATCATTTATCACAAAAAAGAGAGACAGTACTTAACTTGATTAATTCCAGGAACAGGAACACAATCAGCCATGCATTGATTTTTAAATTTCCTTTTCTCTTTTTTTTCAGGACAATAATATGTGACAATTAATACTGTGGTTGAACAGTTTAATGGTTCTGACTGCCAGTGGATTATGGCTGATCATGTGGATATTCCACAGGGAGGTACTGGCTATCAGAAGATAAATGGTTAGACATAATGTGTTACAGTGCTTTATCATGTTCAGTTCTGTAGGAAACATAAATGTGACAATGACATATGGTACCTGGTCTCAGAAGTGCTTTCTGCTGTTTGTCTTGCATTAGAAAGAGACAGATTCTAAAATACCAGTCCAAGAAAACATAATTACTTTATTAATGCTCCTATCCATGTTTTCACCAACCAGGGGGGCAGCGGGCAAACCCATGGGATTTAGATAAAATGTACAAAATTGATTCACTAATTCCAATCCCTAGGGGCAACCCGGGGTTTAGTATAAAAAAACAAAATGGCCCCCAGAGTATTTTTTTCTGATCATTTTATGCATAAGCTGCTCAGAGAGGTTTAATCACAAATTTCTAAATAATAAAGCATTTTTTAAACCATAACATTTGGCATGTTAATACATTAAACATTACTCTATACATATATATCAAAATAATTATATAATGTATTTATTTTCCATACTTTCTAGAACAAAACTTTTATTCCTAACTGTCAAATTTTGAATTTGGTGCATCTATTAATAGCTGTACCTGTAAAAATAAGATTAGTGATTGGTCAGAGTGCTGAAACCTTTATCTTGAAGCAGACGGAATACTAACTGGCTACAGTGTATACATAATGATGGTGGACTCTACCGAACGGTGGGTTAAGGCGGTACTCAGTCTAGGTTTATGGTAGCCAGCATGTAAGTTGATACTCAGTGTAATGACCAGGAAAAGGTTCGAAAGTTTCATAATAAGTGTCTACTTTTTCATATAATAATTTAAACACCCAGGTGCTTTTAACAGGAACAAATACGTCCAATTGTTTTAATGATATTCACAAAATAATGTCAGACCTCATCCGATCATGTGTTGTTTCATGTATACAAACAAATAGTTCCATCTATAATGCTGCCAATCTGTTCTGAAGTGAGTGCCTGTTATAAACAATTCTCCAGTTCTGGACCATTGTGTACATTGGCATCACCTCAAAGACAGAGACATCAGTTTCTATTATCAACTGTAGCATCATCTTTTGTACTTTTCACACCTGTTTTGTGTTGGAGATGGTAAGAATGGTAAAACTGGTGGCTCTGAAAAGAGAGCTCTTCAGGTTCACATATGTTGCTATTTTAGACAAAGCTGGCCGAACCTGGCTCTAGCACATTAACAAATATTGCCTGTCAGCGCTTTGTCAGTTTAACAGGGTTTTTTGGATCCAGATAAATGACCTTGACAAACTGGCCTGACTGATTTTCCTGAAGAAAAAAAAACCCCATATAATGACCTTCAGTGTGACCTTGACCTTTATATTTTAATATGGTTATGTCTATGTTGTCATGATGAGTATATATTGAAAGTTTGATGAAGAAATATCAAGAAATGAGAAAGTTATAGCCAACATTAAGTTTAGCGTGACGGACGACAAAGTGATCCCTGTGTATCGCATTTACTTCGAAAAGGGGACACAAAAAAGGTAAGATTTATATTATGTATGTATGTATGTATGGGGTTTAACATTGCTTGCAGCACTCTTTCAGTCATATCACGATGGTGTATACTTGTAGCAGCTTTATGTAGTGAGGCCAAACTGGAATACTGTAGACACATTACATGAGACCCCACCCAGGCACATGATACTGATACTGAACTGACTAGTCCTAGAATAACCCAGCCAGGGATTGAACCCACGTACTCCAGCATTCGAGACGGATGCTCTATGACTATGCCTCACCAAGGAAGAAGAAATAGAAAGGTACTTTACTTGTGAAAATGAATGACCAAATATTATTTTTCAGATGGAGTTAACTTAACCTTGGCACCACACATCATTTATTATAAAACAACAGAATATATTGATGTCAGTAATGGGTGGGGAGAATTTAGCTCCGATCTAGGTCCACCATTGGTACCTGCAGCAGAGGTCAATGACAGGCTAGTGGAATTCCAGAACAATTTGTTGAGAGGCAATTAGAGTACACCTGAGGTGAAAGATCTCTGGGATATGCTAACAATGGGCACTAATTCACCAGATATCAGAGATAATACTCCTGATAATGTGGCAGTTGATTTATGAAGTCATATGTCAGTTCACAAGAAACTGATTAGTACCTTTTTTTTGATGATTAGCTTTTGGTACAGTAACAGGGGTCACGCAATTAAGCGAAGTTGCTTTAAACTTTTTTATTCATGTGGGGCGAAATTTGAGTCGCCGTCATTTTCGGCAATCTATTTTCCTCATAATAAACATCTAAAAGACACAATCAGCGCATGTATAACACGTACCTTATTTAATCCCATTGCCAGACTCTTACCTAATCAGGGTAATAGCCTAATTATCGATCATTATCGGCTTGCCTAAGGCGAGATGTGAATATTAACCGCCATGTCTGCTTGTTAGGCGATCATTTGGGGAATTACATGCGCATTCTATTTAAGTAAACCAATCAAAGCCGTCGTATATTTCCGTTTGGTAAATAATTAAAAATCGTACAACAAAATACTGTGCAAGGGCGAGGTTATGATTATGATTGACAACGAGGTACTTTGAAAAGAATTTCTCCCGCGATAAATAAATTTAAAAGGCGATATATGATTGACATCAGCAGTTATAATCTTTGCGGCGGTCGACAAAAAGCAAAACTGCGAAAACTGTGTGTTTTATTGACGGCTAATTATGAAATAAAGAAATGTGTTTGGTATAAAGCGAGTTTGTTCATGATTGTTTTATTGACGAGAGAAATCACACAGGAATGTATTGTATCGAACGATTAGTTAATGATTTGTTTTTGTTACTCAATGTGGGTATGAATGTAAACTAAGTTTGGGGTAATTAGTATTTTTCAATAAAAATGGAACGAAGACCAGAATAACATTGCATTCAATCAACATGTCTCTGTCAAAGTTGGTAAGGATTGAAAATGCCTCTAAAAATCACTCAGGTCAAAGACGTAAACTGATGAAAGTCTGCCTGGGGGAAAAAATAAAGAAAGTTTTATGATTTCAGTTGGTATGTTCAAGACGAAAAGGGTTGTTGGCACTGTTCACTTTGAAAGGCCGTGGGAAAATAATAATAACAAAATAATGATAATAATAATAATACATGCTTTATCAGTATTATGCATTATTTTAATTATTATAACAGTAATATAACAGTAATAATACAAATAATTAATAAAATAACATTGGTTAACTCAGTATTAAATCGTCCGCCTCCAGGGGCGTAGCGTGACCAAAATCTCAATTACTCACGGTGGTAGGTGCGAGAGGGGGGTCCCCCTCCGGCTGGTGGGGGTCCGGAAATTTTTAAAAAATAAACGCTCGTACGTGACTTCTGGTGCATTTTAGGGTCAGGATGAAAGATTTAAATCCTGTCGAAAATACCATTATTCCTTAACATTTCAGACTCAGCATGATACTTAGTCTCACCTTTTTATTTTTCGAGTTTTTATGTTCTTATTTTTTTAGCCTTCGTTTGAAAAGCTTACTCACGTGAGTACACTACGCGCCTGGCCTCATGTCGACCAGTCTCAAGTCTCCCTGTTTTGAAAAACTTCTCCCTGTTTTGACTGGAGGGAAAAGTCACTTCTTCCTGTTTTTGGAGTCTGGCTTGACCCCTGCAGTAAGCTGATTTTTTTTGGTTTAAACTTATTTTATTTCCAATATTTCCTATTCGTATATAGTTCTTATATATATACTTTGAAAACAAATACATTGTGCCCTTATTTATACTTACAGAGCAAAAATGCATTACTGTTATAAATTTGACAATGCCAGAAATAAAAACATAATCTACATTCAATTTATTTCTCCAAAACACCATAAATGTCCATGCTTGAAACAAATTAAGTGTTTCTGCAGAAAATTGATAAACTGTTCAAACATCCAGTATTGTGTCAATGGTTATCAATTGAAGTAATCAGCATGCTGCACACAGCATCAAATATTAAACAAAACAGCCTAACTGTCAATATTACAATACAAACCCACACAGTGGTATCATGTGACAAACTAGGGTGTCACCTGACATACTGTGGAGTCAAATGACACTGCTGTCACCAGACAGACTGGCACCCTAGTTTTATTTCAACTACAAAGTTGATCTCTTGACATATTATTTCAGTGTACCAGTCATATGTTGTTGATTCTTTAACATTTCATCACATTTCAAATCAGCAGTGTCATTATTGAATCAATGCCAACTAAACTGTTTCACAGACAAAGCACATGTAAACTGCCATGGAAACCCTATGTGTCATCAAAATCAAAATATTTTATATATATATATGTCTGAGATGTTTAATATCATTGACAGAAAATCTAATGTATTAATGATATATATACATCTGTGCACAACAGTGTATCTTTATATACTGAATAAAATGCAAAAATAATTTATTTGGATTATCATCTTTAATAATGCTTTCTAGACTAGTTACCCCCACCCACTACCCACCACTATTGTGGACTAATGAACTGAATTGAATTGAATGTTGTTTAACGGCTCATCAACACAGTATAGGTTATTTAGAGCCGCCGAGAGGGGAAGGATACATAGGAATCCGGGAACCTGCCCTACTCTTATTATCGAATAGATTCCTATCGTTCTTCAACGTGCTCGGAGGATAGACCGATACACGAGACCGCCCAGTTTATGTCCCCATCCGACTGACGAGGCTAAGGGAAAGTGTCTTGCCCAAGAACACACCAACGTAACTCAGTGGCACCACGGAGGATTGAACCCGGGGCCTCCGGTGAAATAGCCTTTCATTCTTTCATACATATTTTGAGAATCCAAACTTGCAGACACAATAAAAACGGCTTTAACCAGTCAGGCTCTTATTCGTTTTAAGATAAAACATAATTATGAATTGGATCAGTTATATTTTGCTTTTACCCACATTTTACTTAAACATTTCATTCCCTTTTCCTTTCCTACAAAATAATAATAAATGTCCTCCTTCTATGGCACTTCTGTATTAATGGCCCTAAACGCATTTTACGCGAAACAATTTCAAGGGTTCATGACGCTTTACAGACAACTAAATGTTTTATACATAATATATTGCAGCTACCTGTTGAAAAGTATCGCTGCTACTAATTATTCCTATGACATTTAGGTAACAACATAATTGCTTCCCCAGTTTTCCCCTGCTGTTGTAGGTAGGAAAACAACATTTCCTCCAAATCATCTGCTATTTTCACCTTTCATGAAAATATCAAATACACCAACTTCCAGCAATTTTCTAAGGAACATACAGTTTTATGGTGCCAACTTGAGAAAACAGTAGAAAGTTAATGGAAACAGTTAGGCTATGAAAATAACAACGGAATGCGGGTAATGTGAAGGTAAATGATGCTAAACTGCCACAGTGAGATCCGGAATCTTTTTACGCTCGACTGTTGAAGAGAACCCCATTACGTTGTCAGGTATTTCCTTTTCAGTACTTTCACAATCTGTTTTCAGTTCAGTCTTCAAGAGTTACTGTGATGTTTATTGGGGGGAAAATTGTGAATATTAAGTGGAGCAGCTCGTTAAGTTTTCTTTCTCCTTCCTTCACTTCCGATTCTGACCTCAAACATTAACCTGTTACTCTTGAAGTTTCCAAAGAACACCTCTAAATCACACAACTTACAGGTTGCACAACCATCACCGTGGTAATAAAAAGTCAAGGTCATGACCTAGAAAAAATTCTGACAGCTTCATTACAGCTCACTACTTGTAGGAAACCTTTCCTTATCATTAAAATGATCTAGTAGCATCATGTAAAAATATAGGCCAAGGTCATGACTTATGAAATATTTTTAGCACCAATACAACACAATACTATAATGTAGAAAACCTTTTCATATCATTAAAATGTGCTAATTATGTCAAAATATAGGTCACGGCCATTACCCAGAAACATAATTAAGCTCTTCATGACTACTAAATCAGGGTTGCCAGCACCTGGGTCAAATAAAATTCCCTGACTTTTCTGACCAAATGTAATTTTTCACTGACCAATAAACGCAATTTTATCGGCCTCCTCACTCCCCTACAGCTGACCATTCCACCCATATTACTTTAACTCAAATTGAAAGATGTTACATCAATTATTATGTATAAAAACAAAACAAAAATCTCATGTTTACACAATTTTTCCTCAACAAAATACACGATTTCTTGACAATTTATTTTTTTCCCCCACCACTGACTCTTCAGAAAATTCGAATTTCCCTGACTATTTTTTTTTTGAAACTCCCTGACAATTCTCTACCCTTGAAAAAAAATCAAATTTCCTGACTTTTCAAGGTCGCTGGCAACCCTGTCACTACCTGCAGAAACTTTTGCATATCTTAATAGATCTGTATGATATATAGAGTGAAATGATTTACAATCTACGTACCACTTGTAATGCAGTTTCTGTGGAGATCTTGCCTTCCTTGACCATCTGCATGAGTGCTATCCTGTCATTGTCCCCCATCGTAATCTCGTGGGCGAGAAGGTCTCCTGCAATTAAGGAAAATCTACTATTGGTGTCAAGAATTTCAACAGTTCAGGTACTATATTGATGAAGTATGTAAGAAATGGTCATGATCTTGATAAATTAAATAGGTACATTGTTTATCACAATTCAAAAATATTGCCAGAATGGAGTCTCATTTTATTCTCTCAAGATTTATGGATGTGTAGATTTCCTAAAAAGCCAGGATCCTTGAACTTTTTACTAGAATGCTTCCTTTGTTCAGACTGTTGATAAGGTATATACCATGCTCTTCTTATATTCTCCTAATTTCATACTTACACACCCTGGAATCCTGCCTGAACTGTATTAAGTACATACTTACACACCCTGGAATCCTGCCTGAACTGTATAAAGTACATACTTACACACCCTGGCATCTTGCCTGAACTGTATTAAGTACATACTTACACACCCTGGAATCCTGCCTGAACTGTATTAAGTACATACTTACACACCCTTGAATCCTGCCTTAACTGTATTAAGTACATAAGTATTTTGTCCGGGCAAAGTTTCACTGCACATAAACATTATACCAAGTCTTTCGTCCAGGCAATGTTTCGCTACACAGTAGCATTATTATCAGTATTTTTTACTACTAAGTAACATTACTATACCAGGCAAAGTTTCACTACACAGTGACCAACACTACTATACCAAGCAAAGTTCCACTGCAAAGTTACAATATTATCAGTATGTTTTACTACACAGTAAAATTACTATACCATGCACATTTTCACTACACAGAAACATTACTATACCAGGGAGTTTCACTACACAGTAACATTACTATACCAGGCAAAGTTTTACTACACAGTAACATTACTATACCAGGCAAATTTTCACTTCACAGTAATATTACTACACCAGGCACAGTTGTATTACACAGTAACATTACTATACCAGGCAAATATTTACTACACAGTAACATTACTATACCAGACAAAGGTTTATTACACGGTAACATTACTATACCAGGCAATGTTTCACTACACAGTAACATTTCTATACCAGGCAGTTTCACTACATAGTAACATTACTATACCAGGCAAAATGTCACCGCACGGTAACATTACTATACCAGGCAAAGTTTCACTGCACAGTAACATTACTATACCAGGCAAAGTTTCACTACACAGTAACATTACTATACCAGTCAACGTTTTACAACACAGTAACATTACTATACCAGGCAAATTTTCACTACACAGTAACATTACTATACCAGACAAAGTTTTATTACACAGTAACATTACTATACCAGGCAAAGTTTCACTGCACAGTAACATTACTATACCAGGCAATGTTTCACTGCACAGTAACATTACTATACCAGACAAAGTTTCACTACACAGTAACATTATTATACCAGGCAATGTTTCACTGCACAGTAACATTACTATACCAGGCAATGTTTCACTGCACAGTAACATTACTATACCAGATAAAGTTTTTCTACACAGTAACATTACTATACCAGGCACAGTCACTACACAGTAACATTACTATACCAGACAGTTTCACTACACAGTAACATTACTATACCAGGCAAAGTTTCACTACACAGTATCTCACCCTGGTGTTTTTTGTAGCTGTGTTTTCTGCTGGATCTACGGAAGCCCATATTTCTGAAGAGTCGCCCGAGTGTGGACGTCTTCTTCTTCTCTGTCGACGGGTCTGTAGTATCTCCTGGAAGTACATGAAGGGAACGTTCAAAGTTAGACCAGAAGATCAATTGGACAAATGAATATGCATGACTGTAGATTAGCTGATGAAATAGCAGTTGGCAGAACACAAATATTTTCCCAGAAGACCAGTAGAGATGGAAAAGATTATTTTTTGTGACATTTGAAAGAGAAGTTGCATGAAGAACGGAACTGCACACAGAATTTGATTGGGGTAGTGAAAGGATATCCATCTGCTGGGATGTTTGTTTGTTTGTTGTTGTTTTCTTTGTTTTTGTTTTATACTGATGAATCTCAGGCATATATTTTGTTAACAGGCAAATTTTACAACAGATGTACACCGTTTCTAAATCTACTAATGAAGAGGTAATATATATATATATATAACTCGTATATTTTTTGAGAATCCAAACTCTATAGACACATTATAAATGACTTTTACCAGCCAGGTCGAACTCCACAACTTCAGCGTCGAATTAAAGAGTTACCAACAAATTTTTAAGAACTGGTGAATAAACCTATACTTTTAATGGGCACATATACATTATTATATGACCTGAACACCTTAATAGAGTTTTGATAAAAGGTTTTGTAGAATTTTTGCCATTATTTGGCTGGTTTAGAAAAGCTATTGGATACATAAAATATTTCAAGCACTACCTGACCTTGTCTGTTGAAAATCAGCAAGAACGTTAAAAAATATGTTTAATTTTGTATTCTGGTTCTTATATCAATGGTTGCCAATGTTTAAAGTCTGGAAGCCATATCTACCTTATGAAGAACATTAATCATTATAACAAGTCCCTCACACTTCTTGTTTTCCATTCTCATGTAATGGGGAAAAAATAAATCATGGAAATATTTCAACTTTTTTGTGTTTTCTCAATTACTGCCCCACTAAATGAGTACATTCACAAATCAACCAAATCGTTCCATACTTTAACTTTCTTCCTCATGTTCTGGTTTGTGTTTTTGAAATATCTATCCATCATGTTAAGGTATACATTCTTGAAGTATTTATTGAGACTTAAAATGATTACCATGATAGATTTTGTTTATGTAAATTGTACAGCTTTTACAAATGTTTATCACATTATCACCTGTGGGAGTGGAATAACACCTTTTAATATCTTCAATAATCCACTAATGTAACTTTGCAAATGAGGGCCGAATTATCGTTCGGTCTTTTTCATTCAGCTCAGTGTGCATTGGAAATGTGTCATCGATTTCCGTAACCGTTCAAAATACTGGATTACGGAAATTGACTAGGTTGTTCAGTTTTGTACAGAGAAGGCCGAGTCAACAACACACGACGTCATCACACTGACATCATACGACAAAGTTATATATAGGCAGCTACAATAATAAAAGTTCCTTATGAGACTTTTTTGGAGTTAAGTGATAAATAACATTCGTGCCTATCTAATATTGAATTTATTAAACTCGTTAGACGAAGATGATTATGATGCTCAGCACAGCCTGAGACGCATTCCACACTCTTTCCATTCACAGTTCATGGACTTAATGATCTCTTAATTCTAACTGTACATTTGTCGGTAACATTTCCGCTGATATTCTGCCTACAAGGCTTTTAATTTCTGACATTAGTAAGAATTATTTGATATTAATGCCTGTAATACCAGGCATACTTATGCCCTTTGATAGATCGCGTTTCCATCCGATTGTCAAATTTGCCTGATTTCCCTCGTTTGATTGTCATTTCTTTGCCGAAGTAGTAATGAAGCTTGAGAACAGCAGACAACTAATCAATCAAGGAGAAACATAAAATAACAGACACATGGAAATGTGTACAGAATCTGAAGATATTTAGGAGAATATAAGAACTAAAAGGGTGTTCCATAAAATACTTGTGTCGCCTGTTGTCTTGAAAACTGCAGTAATTTAGATCAAGTTTTATTGATACAAACCAGCAGAATAATGTTTGTTGACCATAGTCCATAGCTGTTGACCATAGGTCATATAGTTGTTGACCACAGCTGTTGACCATAGGTCATAGCTGACCATAGGTCATATCTGTTGACCATAGCTGTTGACCATAGGTCATATAGTTGTTGACCACAGCTGTTGACCATAGGTCATAGCTGACCATAGGTCATAGCCCGGTTATTGCAGGTTAAAGTCTTTAAGACCATTAAAGGTACAAAACCTAGTAAAATTTAAAACTGAGTTACACAACCTGTGCAAACTGGTAATAAACGTCTACTTAAAGTTTCATGACCAATTAAAGGCCAAATATTTTGCATATTGTCATCCATCTTGGGTGTTGTGCAAAGGGGAATATGTAAAATATAAAACATGGGTTATATGAGCAAATATATTTAAAAATTAAAGAACTACTCCAAACAACAAAGCTGAGAACGAAAATGTCAATGACAACAACACCAATGAAGCAACCAATGTTGCCGAAACACAGAGTGATCCCTATGTGTCCTCAAGCAACACAAAATTAATCTGTTGAATACCGACTCAGAATTGGTGGATACTCCTACTTGGTTACTGTACTAGGTCACTGTACTAGGTCAGATACCACGATTGATTTGGGGCTTCTGATTGGTTGAAAAAAGTACAGGGTCTATTAGGGGGGTCCCAAAGGGGGTGTGTGTTCACGTGATCACGTAAAATAAAAACAAGGATCACGTCTTCACGTGAAAATAGCAAAACTTTCACATTTCACGTTAAATGTGGATGAGAAGACGTGAAGCGCTATAGGCTCGAGCTTCTCTAGTACAATGTGTTTGTTGCAACAACAACAAAAACACAACAAAACAAAACCACACACAATCACACACAAACTTGAGCCGTCATATGTATTCTGAGGCTTTCAAATTGACAACAGCATTCTGGCATCTCATGTGGTATAAAAGTTATGACAAAAAGAGAACATTTCACATACCTGGGAGGAGGAGGGACACTAAAAAGACTAAAAAGGACTAAAAATTCACGTTTCACGTCACCATATCACGCGATCACGTTTTACCAAGACCAAAATCACGGATCACGCTGATATAATTTTCACGCAATCACGCAAAAATATTGTTTGTTTCACGTGTCACGTTTTTAAAAACACCCCGATCACGTTTTCACGCAAAACCCCTTTGGGACCCTCTATTAGGGCATATAGTCAGATTGTAAGGTAGATTCTGATTGGATTAAATTACCCAAATCATAACAAATCCCCATAAAACATCAAAATATTATGTTTCCATCATAAAACATGTTGATGTAGGATATTTTGACTGAAATTTGCATTTTTATGGATACAATTTTACTGAGAGTATATTTGCAAAAAGTAAAATTTCTTTACTGCCATTCTGGGGGTGGCCACCTTCAGTGAACTATTAGAGGCTGAAAGCATCAGATTATCCCCAATTTGCTGGTCATTTTTGAGTGTCTCTAAGATAGTTCTTTAAAAACAGTTAGGTTTTTTCATCCGTTCCGATATAGGAATAGGGGTTGTAGGCCAAAAGGCTATAATGGAGACCTATGGGAAATGCAATAGTGGTATATGACCACTTGCATGTAAGACAGAAGTTGAAATCCAATAACATGATTAAACAATAGCCGAGTAAATCTTACATTTTTTTTACAAGACATGATTTTATTGAGCAAGAACCGTCTATAATAGTTTTAGTGATTGTTCATTTTAAACATTTATTTCGTTTTAATTTGCAAAACTTATATGTAGCAAGCATGCAGCATATTAAAATTTTAACAAAGCAAACCACAAGCTTATACCTTTAAAAGCATAACTGTTTTAGAAAATCTTAGCAAAGAACAATAAGCCAATGTCTAAGCATACTTAATTAGCAACAGTTTATCACCTCTGCAGGGATAACCATATGATTATGCCTTAACATTACTTCTTGTTTGGGGCGCTTGTTTCAGCCGAAGGTTTTTTGGACTTTTCAGGCAAAATGCATCTAGTACCTAAATAAGTTGTATATCAGTGAAACAGACATATATAGTGGTAAATAAAAATACCTTACTTTTCAAAATCGGTTGAGAAATACAAATTTCATGAGTGAAAGATGTTTTTTCAATGCAAAATTCTGCTGCCTGAAAAATTTGAAAACTTTTTTTTTTAGAATTTGTATCCAAAAAAGTTATTAAATTGTTGGATATTGGTAAATAAAGACACCCTGAAAGTTTTATAGCAAAATATATTCAATAGGATAATTGAAATTATTTGTAATTTCTTAATTTTCTGCTCCCCCACCAACAAGAAATTTACATGGAAAAAGCCCCATCAAAAAATCATTTGGGCTGTAAAATATTCATTTCTCAATCGATTTTCAAAACTAGCATATTTTTATTTACCTCTAAAAATACCAGTTCTAATGACATATAATTGATGAACATATTATTTAAATTGCTCATGCTACTGCCTAAAAACCTTTGGGTGAAACAAGCGCCTTGAACAATAGGCAATGTTTAACATCTTAGCAAAGGGTTTAATATCTTAGAAAAGCTAACCACAAGTTTATATCACAGCAAAACATAGCAAAACTAGCCACAAGCCTTATGTCTAAGCATAACTTAGCAAAAGCTTAACGTCTCAGCAAAGCTTAGTACCAACGTTTTTATTTTAAGAATGGCAGCACAGGTTTACAATTTAGCAAAAGGTAAGCTTAAGATTATAGCAAATCTCAAAGCTTAGCTTTGTTTTAGTCTCAGCATTGCCCTTTTGCTATCTTAGATTTAACCAAATGCCATAATATTTCATGGATCTTCTTTTTAGAGCCACACTATGTTTATTTTCAACTTTAACAAAGAGGATATATAAACTTTGGTCAAGTATTATATAAACTCTAAATTTTTCATTAAATCAACAAACACATACCTTCCAGTAAAAAGTGTTTTTAGCCACTCTTTACATCTGATAATACGTTACGTACACACTACATGTTCTACAAATAAGCCATTTAGCCCTGCAAGCTATTGGTTGTATGCATAAGCGCAGTGAACATGGGACACAATGTAAACAGTCAGTTCTTATTTGTATTGATTTGATTGCATAATTCCTTAAGTTATATGATTTCTGAAACCTGAGATGTCGACCGTTTCATTTTACGCTTTTATAAGTATATTCTGAAATTAAAGTAAGAAAAATGTTAATTTTGCAAATTGTAGATGTACGTGAAAGTGCAAAAAAGTCCTTAAGTAGTTCAGTATCAAATGATTTTCTGGGTTTAAAAAAAAACACAATTATAATGAAAATAACTCAAATAATTTAACATTGTGGCCAATTGTATATTTAAATTTCTCTCATTTCAAACAGAAAATAAAAAAAGGAGATATAGATGTAGACATAAAAAAAAATGAAGAGAGGAATTGCCATATCTTATCACTTTCCAATGCTGATGAGAGAATTTTTGAGGAAACAAGATATTCAATTTGATAAATCACCCAGAGGTAAAAACTAATGATGATGAATCTTATATGGATGATAAGGAGGAACTCTGTCTCATCAAGAAAATAGTGGATAGTTTCAAGATTAGATATCCTGTAAATTGGGAGTAAAGATTTATCACTAGATACAGATTCTAGGTGATGACTTTATTAAAATTGAACTGAATGTTGTTTATAGCTCATCAACACATTGTAGGTTATTAAGAGCTGCCCCAGGGGATGGATACATAGGAATCCGGGAACTAGTTCTGCTCTTACTAATGAATGAGTCCTTTTCTTCTTTAACATGCTCGGAGCATAAACTGTGATACATAGGAATGCCCTTTTTATGTCCCCAGCTGATGTACGTGGCCAAGAGAAAGTGTCTGGTCCAAGAACCGAGGCCTGAATCCGGGTCTTTTAGATTTTAAGTCTACCACGCTATCCATTGTGCCATGCCAGCTCCCTTGATTTGGAATATGCCTCATCTCTAATATTAAGAAGCATTCCTTCCCAGGTCCACCACCTGACCATTAATCCTTAACCCGCCAAGCATGGCTATAATAGCCTTTGCATCCATTGTAAACCCAGATCAGAGCAGCCTGAGCAGCCAGACATTGTAAACCCTGATCAGGTTACTCACTGCTCAGTCATTTCCCCCAAAACACCCCTTTGTTACATAAATGAAATGGTCTTAATTCAAAGAAAGAACAGTCCATCATATTTATATATGTAGTGGGTTAAGGGTTAAATTAACTCAGGTTGTACTGTTTGATGTCCTGCCTATACCCACAGCTTATCTGATCTCATCTTAACCATAGTCGCAGATAAACCTCAGTCTGCTGTAGCAACTACTGTCAATTTGGAGGCTGAACTACCAACACTTTTTTATTTGGTCACAAAAATTATAAAACTGCCCTTGACCAACTTACAGCAATCAAACCTGAAACTAATGAAGGATGTCAGGGAAAACATGACACCTGAAACCAATGAAGGATGTCAGAGAAAACATGACACCTGAAACCAATGAAGGATGTCAGGGAAAACATGACACCTGAAAGCAATGAAGGATGTCTGGGAAAACACGACATCTGAAACCAATGAAGGATGTCAGGGAAAACATGACACCTGAAACCAATGAAGGATGTCAGGGAAAACTTGACACCTGAAACCAATGAAGGATGTCAGGGAAAACATGACACCTGAAACCAATGACCGATCTCAGTGAAAACATGACGCCTGAAAGCAATGATGGATGTCAGGGAAAACATGATGCACGAAACCAATGATGGATGTCAGGAAAAACATGACGCCTGAAACCAATGCAGGATGTCAGACAAAAATGACACAAGGAAATGCATGAAGGATGTCGGGCAAATAAATCCATCAATACAGGATGTCAGGCAGTTTTAAACATGCTGCGACATTGTCCATACTGCAAAGTTAACAGACATGCTGCCCTTGTCCTAATGCTTTCAGGATATACATACACTGAAACCAATGAGGACAGATAGAACTTGAACCTGTAGCTTTTAAAGCCGAATTAATTGCCGCAATGCTACTGATGTAGTTAGTAACACCGAATTGGACACTGCACAAACATATGCAAGACAATCCGTGTTGAAAAACATGATAGATTCAAAAAGTTATCCTGGGTCATTGATCGATACTGGACAAATATCTATATATTGAGTTTTGCAGGAAATTAATATTTACAAACATTACAGGGGTCGAAGCAGCAACAGTCATCGCCATGGCATCAGCCGGTTATTCTTCCACAAACAGCAGTTATTAAGGTACCGTATTCCTTCCTATTAGTGCCCATACCAAAATATAACATTCCCCAAATTTTACCAGAATAAAAACTCCACTGACTTAATATAATTTAACTTTGAAAAGGAACTTTAACAAAGGGAGTGTCAGCTAATCCGAAATAAAAAGCAGATATATGCTAAAATTGCCTTAAAAAAATTGAGATTACATAAAACCAAAGTAATTCTTCTATATTTTTTATTTCTTTCAGCACTCCTCTGTGTCGAGAACAAATGAATATAAAACTACTATTAACAGTCCCTATTTTTTCGTCATCATTTTTGTTTAAAATCCAGGGTGTTCAAAGGTTGGAATATGGTAATAGATAAGCGGTGCAAGCAAACACTGAGTTTTAATGAAACAAAATATTTAGTTACCTTTCGTAACTTTCTTTGGAAAAACGCAGCACATGCCTGGATAAATACATGAGTTTACAACAATGTACATACACATTCGAAATCATAAACACGAAATTGATGGTGCATAATTAATTATAATTTTGAAACATTTTCTGATATAACTTCATTTTACCCTCATGTGATCAAACCATTATATATCATGCTGATTTTAAAGGGGGTACATTAGGGTTTTTGCATGGCGGTCTAGAGGACAGACTTAAAATGACAATTTTTATTTTTTACTTCATTCTAAAGGGTCAAAACATAATGAATGAGCCTAGAAATTACTGTACTGAACGAAAAAAGAAACTTCAGCTTACTTTCTCCATCTTTTTGGTGCTGGGGTTATCTTCCGTTTATTTCAATAGAACAAAACTGTGTTAAAAGTTTAAACCACAAGACCGGAAATGCTGTTTAAACCAAAACAAGGGGAATAACTGTGCGTACAAGATTGATTCAAGGAAAATTGTTTTCATGACAGTGCTGGCCTTTTAACAAAGGTATTAACATATAAGACCAAACAAAATATATTTTCATTGTGTCTACATGTATGGGTAAAGTTGCGGAAGTTTCTTTTTTTGTTGAGTATTTGTATTTACAAGTAAATTCATCCTGCACAGTAATATGTGATATTCTAGGCTATGCTTAGCATTTTAAGCCCGTTTTCATTGAAGACAAAATCAATGGTAAAGATATGAACAACAGTTCTAATACAATATTCTGTGCTATTTTTTATCATTAATTGGATTTTTTTTTTTAAATTTTAGATTTTTCTACAAAAAGCCTGATGTACCCCCTTTAATGGTGCATACCTAGCAGTCTTATTCAACCAGGGGATGGGCGAGCACACCCTGGGAATATGACACATTTCATAATGATCATCTTGATATGTCAAATTCTCCAAACGGGTAAAGGTCATTATTGTAGGTCTATTTCAAACCCTACCCTTATTCTCTCCGATAACCCCAAATCCAAAAAGAACAAAAATGGTAGGTGAATCACATACCTATTAATGCAGAAATTTAAAGAGAGATAACATTTATCCACAAGTATCTGATACTAAATAACAAAGAAAGATTTACACAACGAACTGTCATAGACAATATTTACCTGTTTCCAGGGTAACATAGTTAGCTGCAGGACTTTCAACGTATCTGAAATTAAAAAACATGAAGTTATAAAGGTAAAGTACAAATATAAGTGTTTATCATATACTTCCCTACAAGTATGTTGTTTTTGAATATACGATACCACATAGACCTAGCTAGTCATATCAATCAGGATTTTGTTGCCGAGCAATAAAGCTTTATCACACGTATGAAATAAAGGGTGAAAAAATGTCATATCACGGAAATAACCGAATGTTCATCTCGATCCTTTTACCGGAGTGACACGGAAATAACCGATTAGTTACGATTGTATACAATTTGTTACGGCTATGGTTTGTCGTCTGTGTTTCATTAGTTACTTTCATCCTGTTTTTGTGGCAGATTATTGGCTATAGAATCATTATCCGTGGATGAAATAACCACTTATGACATTTCACCTTGATTAGACAATTTCAAATTCAATGAAATTCATGAGCACATCAGAATGGACTAGATCTATTGATAAAAACTTATTTTTTTCTCCCTGGAAAACAGCGTTGTGAGTGATCTGAAGTTGGCATTTCGACAAAGCTGAAGTATATGATAAATAGAATAAAAAATGTGTATTTTCATATCACACCCTATATCAGGCCCTTGACCCATATCAGCCCTCGAGCTAAAGCTCTCCGGATGATATGGCGTCTCAGGCCTGATATAGGGTGTGATATGAAAATACCCATTTATTATTCTCTTTATATGAGTTTTCCAGTATAAGCCCCTTAATGCCCGCCATAATCTGTTATTCACTTCAAAACAAAAATATCCTCTATAATTTCTTTTAGAATTTTTGATTTCAGACATTGCAGAACCTCAGTTTTACTGTTAACTTCACATGTGGCTTTGCTTTCTTTCAGTTTAGATTCAAAGATAAACACTTACAACTCACTTTTTACAGAAGTCACAAAGATATAAATCACAAGAAAGATGTTGAAAAGTAATTTCCATTTTTTGTGTGAAATCTGGGAGCTATGTTAATTTTGTCAGTGACATGTTCATGATTGGAGAGTTATCCACACCGACAATCGCACCGACAGTCGTGATGTATGGAGCTGCTGTGCAGTGGCCAACTTACTGGTGAAGCGACTGAAACACTGGGTCGGTGAACTTTGTATGTTAATGTTTCTGGGAAATATAATTTGTGGACCAACTTCTGAAGCAGCCTTATCCATATAATTTGATAGAAATACAAAGTTATTAACCAAGAGTTTGTCATATATACTAGTATATTGTGGATGCCACTAAAATAGAGAAAGAATGTGAACATCTGTAATAGAAATTATTGTTTGCAGGTGCTTGTTTCAGCCAAATGTTTTTCAGCAATAACGTGAGGAATTGTAAAAATGTGAAATAAATTTTGTATCATTGCAATTGGCATTAGAAATTTTCTAGTGGTGAAAAACAATGCCTCAATTTTGAAAATCAGTTCAGCCAAAATACTTTTTTGATGGACTTTTTCCAATGCAAACTCCTTGTTGCAGCTGAAAATTAAAAAAAGTCAAATAATTTAAAGTTAGTCTTATTTCATGTTTGTCCAACACAATAAAACCAATTTTGGATAAAAATTCTACAGAAACTATTTCTCTAATTTTTGATTAAAAAGATCTTCCGCAGTTGAAATTTTTATTTCTCAACTGATTTTGAAAAGTAAGGTACTTTTATTTACCACTAAAAATGTCTGTTTCAACGATATACAACTTGTTAAGATTTAAGTTGAATTTTGTCTGAATAGTCCAAAAGACAAGCATCCCAAACAATAGTCGCAAAGAATTATAACTTTTCCAGTAATTATTTCTGGAAACTACAATTTGTGTACCAATTTTGGAAGCAGCAGTACCTGGCATATCAAGAGAGAGTTAAAAACAAAATTATTAACCATGAATTTGTGAATTAAAAGTAGGGACAGAATGTGAACATGACTGTGTAACAGAAATTATTCCCACATACCTAATTACAACTTTGTATGTTATTATTTCTGAGAACTACAATTTGTTGACCATTTTTGAAGCATCAGCGATGGAGAAATTATGAACCAAGAATTTGCGATATATGCTGGTGATGTCACAAAGGTCATAATAAATTAATTGCTAATTTCTCATCCAAATTTATTTCAAAATAGGGGCGGGGTGAAATTTTATTTTTTCATTTTATACAACAAGTGGAAAATGACCTCGGCACAAGGCAAAAATAGTAAAACATACTACTGAGTACTTCCAAGATTGAAAACACATTTTTGATAGTGTTTCATACTTTCAGCAATTTTTTTTTTTTTTTTTTTTTTTTTTTGAAGAAATAAAAATTACCGGATTGGCATAAAAAACCCGAGGCAGGCGGGGATGAAAATCTAGCAATTAATTTATTACGGCCTAAAGTCTTAAAAGTAGTAAGAAAATGTGAACACTGTAATAGAAATTATCCACCAATTGCAAGACGGGCATATCAGAAGTCCCTGAAAAATGATTAATGCAAAAAAGGGTGCATAAGCCAGTAATTAATCCTATACAGGCGTCATATCCCAGCTGCCACAAGTGGTTGAATATTAATAATCATTTGTCTCACAGTTGGTACTGAATTCGCAGCTTCTGCTTGAGTACTTATAGTGCTGAGATTTTATAATAATTTGTGTACTTTAGTGTTGTTTATCCAATAGTTAAAAGAGCTATGTTTATATGATAATTATCTTCAGATATCCACTATCCGGAGGTATCTATCAGTACTTCGAACAAATATTTACCAGGAATAACTGTGTCAGAAAGCAGCTGCTGCAAAACAACTGCGAACTTTTACGCAATTTTCCTTCATTCAGAAGTACCACAAGTTTTTACTTTAAAGTAGCTATCCCGCCAAAAACAGACACATTTTACAAAATATGTACACCTTTTCTAAACCTGCTGATGACGAGGTATTCAGAAGTACAAGTGTTTACTTTAAAGTAGCTATATCCCGCCAAAAACAGACTCATTTTACAAAATATGTACACCTTTTCTAAACCTGCTGATGACGAGGTATTCAGAAGTACCACAAGTTTTTACTTTAAAGTAGCTATATCCCGCCAAAAACAGACACATTTTACAAAATATGTACACCTTTTCTAAACCTGCTGATGACGAGGTATTCAGAAGTACAAGTGTTTACTTTAAAGTAGCTATCCCGCCAAAAACAGACAAATTTTACAAAATATGTACACCTTTTCTAAACCTTAGTAACTGATGACAAGGTATTCAGAAGTACAAGTGTTTACTTTAAAGTAGCTATATCCTGCCAAAAACAGACACATTTTACAAAATATGTACACCTTTTCTAAACCTGCTGATGACGAGGTATTCAGAAGTACCACAAGTTTTTACTTTAAAGTAGCTATCCCGCCAAAAACAGACAAATTTTACAAAATATGTACACCTTTTCTAAACCTTAGTAACTGATGACAAGGTATTCAGAAGTACAAGTGTTTACTTTAAAGTAGCTATATCCTGCCAAAAACAGACACATTTTACAAAATATGTACACCTTTTCTAAACCTGCTGATGACGAGGTATTCAGAAGTACAAGTTTTTACTTTAAAGTAGCTATATCCCGCCAAAAACAGACACATTTTACAAAATATGTACACCTTTTCTAAACCTACTGATGACAAAACGGGTATTGTAAAACCCAAGAATAACCCTATACTTTTAATCGGCAAACCTACCGACGACGAGGTAAATATATATTTTACATATTTTGAGAATCCAAACTCTATAGACACAATATAAACGACTTTACCCAGCCAGGCCGAAACCCCAAACAGGAAAGTTGAATTAAGAATAACCAACGCATAATTCATTTTACGCATATTCAATAACGGGTATTCTAAGAACCCACAAATAAACCTATACTTTTAATCGGCAAATATACACCCAAGAATAAACCTATACTTTTAATCAGCAAATATGCATCATTATAAGACATAAACACCTGGATAGAGTTTTGATGAATGGTTTTGTAGTGTAAGTTTGCACTTATTTGGCAGGTTAGTTTCTTTAACATAATTATATACTGAACCAAACAGCTAATGCACCAGTATACATACAATACCTTTAATGTATCAACTTATTATATGCCGACTGGTACTGTTGGAGACAGGTGATCTGTATGATTATTTTAATTTACAGTCGTTATTGACAAGATATTTGTCTCGTTCAGAATAAAATTTGTTTCGATTTATTGACTGTTATTATTGAGATGTTAAAAGTATCGTCTACTGGTACGTTAGCTGTTTGGTTCAGTATATATTGCCACAGTTACTTTGAATAAATAACAAGACCTATAATGTATCAAGATCATGTTTTTATGGCATGTCACTATTTTTTCATTTTTTCATTTTTAAAGGCAGAATATGCCGATATAAAATGAAGCAGATGACAAAGTCTTCAGAGACCTGGTGGGGTTGGGGAGGCGGGGTCAACAGAATGTGGGTGAGGGGATATAGGATTGAACATTTTATTATTACAAGCTCCGTTTACTTTCAATGGAACAGGAAATGTCAATATTCGCTCATATTGACGTGTTCATACTCATGATGATGTGATGTAAAATCACTGTAAACTGTCTATTAAATCATTTTAGAATAATTTATTATTAGAATTTTGTGTTTCTGGGTTTCAAGAACCTCATTACTCAATGTTCAGTAAAACCTCAGTGTGTTCTGAGAATGTAATGAGCTTTAGATTAACTGGTTTCATTGGTCCAATTTTTAGGACTGAACCAATCAGAATGCTTCATACATATTTTCATTTGGTTGCTTCTATCATGACATCACTTTCTGGTATTATGACATCACACCCTGGTATTATGACATCACGTCATGCTATTATGACATCCTGTCATGCTATTATGATGCAACTCAGTGTGTTCTCAGATCTGAATGAGACTTTAATTGCTGTGAGAAACAGATTAAACTGTTTGTATCACACAGTGAGTAATGAGTTTCTTGAAACCAAGAATCAAAAAATTCTAAAAATAAAATAATTCTAAAATGATTTAATAAGACTGTTTGTACTGCATGGAACTACAATTTTGCATACTCATTAGGGCTTGGTTACATGGCACAGGAAAGTTGTCATGTGATGTAAACATTATAGTATTTTTGTCTCATTGTGAAAAATTCCCCTGATGTAACTGCAGTCATAATAATGTTTGTTTCAAATAAATGTTTTTGATGAAAATAAATGTTAAAACCTATCGTCCTTTTCTAATTATTTGTTTTTATATTAAAAATGAGTATGCAATGAAAAAGGTTATTATAAATATGTCATTTTGATAGAGGCAGATGATTTTTCCTACTTTATACCTCCCGCCATCTATAAGAATCGGCACTTTCTTGCTTGACAAGTCGAGCGCATAGTGGAATTCGAACCTACAGCAGTGAGAGGTGAGGAAGTTTTAAACGCAACGTCTTTACTATCCAGGCCACGGTAGCGCTTCAGTATGAGTAGCATGGGTAAGCAGTATCAGAAGGAGAAGGTTCTCAGATTTCTACGTATCCTTCCCCTATCTCTAAAATAACCTATAATGTGTTGATGAGCCGTTAAACAACATTCAATTCAATTCTAAATAAATACTAAACAGAACTCCAGACCCAGAATGGCTAGAATTGTGCAAAACTGTTTACATGTTTTTTATCATCTACGGATACTGGTCAGGGTCACTGTTCTGATATATATTATGACTTCTTGCATAAGATCCCATCATTCTCTCACAAACAAGACGTTTTTGTTTGTTTATTAATGCTAATATTTACAGAGAGATACAAGATTGCAGATGGCGACTGAAGGATTTACCAGCTTCCTCTCATCACCAGAAATCCCGAGGCTTGCAACTAATCGGAAAGCAGACAGATGAATGTAACATGTAACAGACAGATGAATGTAACAGACAGATGAATGTAAATCAAGTTTTAAGAGGGTAGATTTCTTGAAATGTTTTCCTTAAAACAAAACATACAAATTTATAAATCCAAAATACTGTATATCCTTGATTAAACGCCCCCGGGGGCGTTGCATTTACAAAGGGGGAGGAGCGTTTATATGAGGCCCTAAAAAAAAAACTATTAGTGAGAGGGGTGGGTGGGGAGGGGGGGGATCGTTTATTACGAGGGGAGCATTTATTATGGCGTTTATGATATGTTTATTTTTAACTTAGTAATGACGATGATACAGACTCTGTGTGGAGTATTCGTGTATAATATTGGCGGAGTATTAGTGTATAATATTGGTGGAGTATTAGTGTATAATATTGGCAGAGTATTAGTGTATAATATTGGCGGAGTATTAGTGTATAATATTGGTGAAGTGTTAGTGTATAATATTGGCAGAGTATTAGTGTATAATATTGGTTGGTGGAGTATTAATGTATAATATTGGTGGAGTATTAATGTATAATATTGGCGGAGTATTAGTGTATAATATTGGCGGAGTATTAATGTATAATATAGGCAGAGTATTAATGTATAATATTGGCAGAGTATTAGTGTATAATATTTGTGGAGTATTAATGTATAATATATTGGCAGAGTATTAGTGTATAATACTGACTGGTGCAGTATTAGTGTATAATATTGGCAGAGTATTAGTGTATAATATTGGCAGAGTATTAGTGTATAATATTGGCGGAGTATTAGTGTATAATATTGGCGAAGTATTAGTGTATGATATTGGTGGAGTATTAGTGTATAATATTGGCAGAGTATTAATGTATAATATTGGCAGAGTATTAGTGTATAATATTTGTGGAGTATTAATGTATAATATTGGCAGAGTATTAGTGTATAATACTGACTGGTGCAGTATTAGTGTATAATATTGGCAGAGTATTAGTGTATAATATTGGCAGAGTATTAGTGTATAATATTGGTGGAGTATTAGTGTATAATATTTGCGAAGTATTAGTGTATAATATTGGCGAAGTATTAGTGTATAATATTGGCAGAGTATTAGTGTATAATACTGGTGGAGTATTAGTGTATAATATTGGTGGAGTATTAATGTATAATATTGGCGGAGTATTAGTGTATATTATTGGTGGAGTATTAGTGTATAATATTTGTGAAGTATTAGTGTATAATATTGGCGAAGTATTAGTGTATAATATTGGCAGAGTATTAGTGTATAATACTGGTGGAGTATTAGTGTATAATATTGGTGGAGTATTAGTGTATAATATTGGTGGAGTATTAGTGTATAATATTGGCGGAGTATTAGTGTATAATATTTGTGAAGTATTAGTGTATAATATTGGCGAAGTATTAGTGTATAATATTGGCGAAGTATTAGTGTATAATATTGGCAGAGTATTAGTGTATAATACTGGTGGAGTATTAGTGTATAATATTTGTGAAGTATTAGTGTATAATATTGGCGAAGTATTAGTGTATAATACTGGTGGAGTATTAGTGTATAATATTGGTGGAGTATTAGTGTATAATATTGGTGGAGTATTAGTGTATAATATTGGCGGAGTATTAGTGTATAATATTGGTGGAGTATTAGTGTATAATATTGGTGGAGTATTAGTGTATAATATTGGCGGAGTATTAATATTGGCGCAAACTTGCATAAAATCATGCAATGAAACCAGGTGTTCACTGAAACAACCCATTTGATATTTACAATGATGTAAAGAGTTACCTGACTTTTTTAGCCATTGCTGACATACAAACTAAATGTTCTATAAATAAACCATTGGCCCTGCAAGCTATCAGTTTTATGCACATGGAACACAACAAATAGTACATTAGTTCACAGGAATTTTCATGATATTGTATTGAAACTATTTATGTCGTAGTTTTTAAGTTTTATTCTATTCAGGCCCATATCCAACATTGAAATTTAAACCAAAGCAAATCCCTTCCTAGCGGGGTCTGAGGACATCCCCCCCCCCCCCCCCCCCCCCAACCCACCCCCACCCCCACACCACCCACACACACAGACCGGAAAATGTTGATTTTACAATTTCTTGCGTTTTAGGGCATTCCTAGGCCACAGATTTTTATTCAGTTTTAAGTTAGACAATTACATTCAAGATTATTTTTATTGGTTTGATCTACTTCAATGATTAATACATACTCCCCCCCCACCCCACCGTCAGTGTATTAGCCAGCCAACCGTGCAGCCGTCTTTTGCACGGCCATTTTTGAAAAATTGCGGCCAATATTTGGAGGAGTGGGTGATATAAACAAGAGGGCCATGATGGCCCTATATCGCTCACCTGAGTTAATTTGAACCAATACAAGAGGGCCAGGGCCAAGATGGCCCTAAAGCGATCACTTGAGTACTGGCACATTATCGAACTTCTTCGAAATCTTATGGTCATATACAATCTGTGCAAGTTTGGTTAAGACTGTTCAAGAAATGTGGACAGTTTAAGACACTGACAAATTTTGTAAAGATCAAATACAAAATGAAGGTGCTAGAGAGTAACACCTTGGGCAGAGCCAAATGTGACCCCAGGGCTACATGTAATATATGAGAGCTGTGTGCTTTGTGGTTTTAGAGAAGAAGATTTTTTAAGTTTTTCTCTATACAAGTCTATGTAAAACGTGACCCCTGAGGCGGGGCCAAATGTGCACCCAGGGTCACCATTTGAACAAACTTGGTAAAGGACCATAAGAGTATAGTAAATGCAAAATATTAAACCTCTGGCTCTTGTAGTTCCAGAGAAGAAGACTTTAATGTGTTTCCTATATAAGTCTATGTAAAACTGTGACCCCGGGGCACAGTCAAGTTTGACACCAGGGTCACCATTTGAACAAAATTGGTAGAGGACCATGAGCTTATAGCAAAAGCAAAATATTAAACCTCTGGCTCTTGCAGTTTCAGAGAAGAAGATTTTTTTCAGTTTTTCCCTATACATGTCTATGTAAAACATGTGACCCTTGGGGCAGGGCCAAATGTAAGCCGAGAGTCACCATTTGAACAAACTTGGTAAAGGACCATTAGCTTATAGTAAATACAAAATATCAAACCTCTGGCTATTGTAGTTTCCGAGAAGATTTTTTAATTTTTTTCCTATGTAAGTCTATGTAAAACTGTGACCCCCGGGGCGGGAACAAATTTGACCCCAGGGTCACCATTTGAACAAACTAAGTAGAGGACCATAAGCTGATGCTACATGTAATACATGAGAGCTCCGTGCCATGTGGTTCCAGAGAAGAAGATTTTTTTCAGATTTTCCCTATACAAGCCTATGTAAAACTGTGACCCCGGGGGAGGGCAAAATATGACCCCTGTGTCACCATTTGAACAAACTTGGTAGAGGACCATAAGCTTATAGCAAATACAAAATATTAAACCTCTGGCTCTTGCAGTTTCAGAGAAGAAGATTTGTTAAGTTTTTCCCTATACATGTCTATGTTAAACATGTGACCCTTGGGGCGGGGCCAAATGTGACCCCAGGGTTACCATTTGAACGAACTTTGTAAAGGACCATAAGCTTATAGTTAATGCAAAATATCAAACCTCTAGCTCTTGCAGATTCCGAGAAGAAGATTTTTAAAAAGAAAATCCTATATAAATCAATGTAAAACTGTGACCCCCGGGGCGGGGACAAATTTGTCCCCAGGGTCACCATTTGAATAAACTAAGTAGAGGACCATAAGCTGATGCTACATGTAATATATGAGAGCTCCGTGCCATGTGGTTCCAGAGAAGAAGATTTATTTCAGTTTTTCCCTATACAAGCCTATGTAAAACTGTGACCCCCGGGCGGGTCCAAATGTGACTCCTGGGTCACCATTTGAACAATCTTGGTAGAGAACCATAAGCTGATAGCAAATGCAAAATATTAAACCTCTGGCTTTTGCAGTTTCAGAGAAGAAGATTTTTTAAGTTTTTCCCTATACATGTCTATGTAAAATATGTGACCCCTGGGGCGGGGCCAAATGTGACCGTAGGGTCACCATTTGAACAAACTTGGTAAAGGACCATAAGCTTATAGTAAATGCAAAATATCAAACCTCTGGCTCTTGCAGTTTCCGAGAAGAAGATTTTTAAAAAAAAATCCTATATAAGTCTATGTAAAACTGTGACCCCCGGGGCGGGGACAAATTTGACCCCAGGGTCACCATTTGAACAAACTTAGTAGAGAACCATAAGCTGATGCTACATGTAATACATGAGACCTCTGTGCCTTGTAGTTTCAGAGAAGAAGATTTTTTAAAGTTTTTTCCTATATGTCTATATGAAAAACATGCAAAATCTCAATATACAAACTTTGGACCCCCGGGGCATAGCCATTTTTGACCCCGGGGACTTCATTTTAACAAACTTGATAGTCTAGACGTTGGCGATCATTTTAAAAGAAAACTTTTGAAATCTGTCCAGCGGTTCTTGAGAAGAAGATTTTTTAAGGTTTCGACCATATATGGTAATGGCGGCCATCTTGGATGTCGCGCTGACCTAATTTTAACAAATCTAAAAAGCATTCATCTAAGGATCATCCACGTGAAGTTTGATCAAAATTGGCCACGCAGATTCTGAGGAGAAGTCGTTGAAACAAAAGTTAACGACGACGGACGACGGACGACAGACGACGGACGACGGACGACGGACGACGGACGAAGAGTGATCCCAATAGCTCACCTTTGAGCCTTCGGCTCAGGTGAGCTAAAAAATAAACACTTCTGAACTCTTACTTAAACTCTTACTTCTCAATATTTTTAGATTTTGTCAACGATTATAGAAGAATGCACCTTTTTCAGCTTTATCTGTGAAAATAAATTACCCCAGAGCCCACTTGTCGCGAATTTGCACACTGTTTGCATATTTGCAAACCGAGTTCTTGAATTTCTGCCTAATGCGCTGTTTCCCGTAATGGTACAGAGGCGAGGCAACTGCCTTGATGTGCCTCTGTGTTGCTACAGCTAGGCATGCTAATCTATTGATTTGATTACATTAGTTATAAGACTTCCAAGAACTTTGTCGCCTGCTTCATTCTATGCTCTAATAAGAATAATTATGCCATCTTGAACAAAATGCAGTTGTTACAGTGGTTGTAACATATCGGTTACTGACAGGACGCTGAACTGCCGACTCGTTCACTGATCCCCAGCGTCTACACAGACATGCAAGTAACCCAAGTGCCACTTTGATTGACGCATACAAACAGCTATATAAACCTGTAACTAGGTGTACCATTATCTAATAGGTGTTATCAGAGGGCACCTGCATCCTCATTACACACTTGTGTCAATCAGTAAAACCAAAAAACAAACTCTCATCCTCATTTTTTTTCTTATCTCTATCAAAACAACAGTACTTTAATGTCATATAAACAGTTTTCATTTTAGATAGGTCTTGAGATAGGTCAGAAATCACAAATGCATGATGCAGTTTTTGTGCCAGTTTTTATCTTCATTTGATTTCCAGAGATCGTTTTAGGAATTTCAATGATTTTGTTGCTATTCTAAGTCTGTGGTGTTTTTTGTTTTTTGACAAATACCATTTATATATCTTGTTTTGTAGAGATTGTTAAGGAATTTCAATCATTTCGTTTTAATTTGTGGGAGTGGTAAGAGTCTCGGACTTGAAATCACTTGCCTCTCACGGCTGTGGGTCCGAGACCTCATGGACCAGGAATCTATCCAGCTGACTTGCAGAACATCAGTGGTTCTACCCAGGTGCCTGCCCGTGCATGAAAGTCTGATCGGAGGGACACCTGGGGTCTTCCTCCAACTATGAAGCTGGACAGTTGCAATATGACCTTTATAGCTGTTGGTGTGACTATAAAATCCAATTCAATTCAATTCTATTTGTGAGAAATTTGATAAACTGGACAAAGAATCTGGTGTTCATTAGGTCAACATGCAATTACGTGTGTTTCCTGTGTGGCTATACACAAATATTGATTGCAAAACAGCATCTGTCAGAGAAGCCTGATTGAGTTTCAGATAGTAAGTTCATTAATTTGGTCTTATTCTTCATTCTCCTAATTATCATAGAGAACAACAAGAAACTTTTGATGCAATGCATCAATTTGTCGGTGGTATTTATAACGACAACTATCGGAAATAACAGGTGCTCGGGTATGGAGATTATCGAAGCTTGTAGTATACCAACGTTCCTGCATAAAATAGGCTCTGTTCTAAACAAAGCTCTCTATATTGAGCTGCTAATTGGCTGGTTCTGAACTTCTGAGGCATCAATGCAGGTAGAAGTTATCATTGTAGGCTGGTTCCCGAGTAATCAATAGCTGAATAAAGCGCCGCATTTTACATACGAATTAGGAAGAATCGTAGTTTTGATTAAAACTCGATACAAACAAAGCTGTTTTCCCGAATGCGTACATAATTTGTTACACTCGTCTTAGTGTTAATTCCAAGCGCGATGTTATTATCATATCAGTTCATTTGCTAAATTTAGTAAAGAATGAAAATAACAATTGTTCTTCATTAATTACTTCTCCTTCCAGTGGCACTTATCAAACTTAAGCACAAATATATTTGTCATCGACCAAAGCCGATGAATAACAACAAGATGTTCCCATGAATTATGTATTGACCTAATAGACCCCAGAATCTTTGTCCAGTTTATCAAATATCTCACAAATAGAACTGATCAACTATAATCAGGAACACAAGCAGTTGTAGCCATGTTTGTGACTGTAATCAGTCCAAGACAAGAACAGTGTCTTCATACTACAGCAGGAACGTACACAAGCAATTGTAGCCATGTTTGTCACTGTAATCAGTCCAAGACAAGAACAGTGTCTTCATACTACAGCAGGAACGTACACAAGCAATTGTAGTCATGTTTATCACTGTAATCAGTCCAAGACAAGAACAGTGTCTTCATACTACAGCAGGAACGTACACAAGCAATTGTAGCCATGTTTGTCACTGTAATCAGTCCAAGACAAGAACAGTGTCTTCATACTACAGCAGGAACGTACACAAGCAATTGTAGCCATGTTTGTCACTGTAATCAGTCCAAGACAAGAGCAGTATCTTCATACTACAGCAGGAACGTACACAACAATTGTAGCCATGTTTGTCACTGTAATCAGTCCAAGACAAGAACAGTATCTTCATACTACAGCAGATAACACATCTCCAGCAGGAGTTATTGAACTTGGAATGAATAATGTTGGTTGGTTGATATGGTGTTTTATGTCATTTTCCGCACATTTTAGGCTATTATATGACGTGTGTGTGCGTGTATATGTGTGTGCGTGCTTGCGTGTGCATGTGTCACCCCATAGATAGGGGTAGGATACATTTAAACCCCAGAATCTTCCCTCCTCTTACTATTGAACATGAACAGATTCGTATGCTTCTTTAAAGTGCTCGGAGCTTAGACCCCCATACACAGGATCACCCAGATTACATGAAGGCTACGGTACAATGTCTTGCCCAAGAACACGCAGACGAAACCCAGAGGCATGGGTGAGGTTTGAAAGGTCCTCATGTTTCAAGTCCACCTGTCTATCCATTGCATCATGCTAGCAGTCTATGAAGTTTTTGAGATAATGCTATTGCTATACAAGGTGGAATCAACAATTGTTGTTGGTACTGAAATGGCATAAAGCTATGGTCTGATGTATGCGCGGCAATCGTATTGCATCATGCATATCTGTAATTTGTACAAGATAAATTACAATGTCATGTTCACCTGTGACATGTGGTTTAAAACATGCATTTTTTGTTTTCATTTGTTTTGTCATTTAAAGTTATGTACCCAATAGTGGCTGGGGGAGGTATATGGTGCATATGAAAATATCTCGGTAAAAAAGCGCAATGCTATTTTCTTGCTGTAATGTAACACGGTACATTGACTGCTTCCCATAATTACTGAAGTTTTCAAGTTCATGAAATATTCAACCTATTGATCGCGCCATTACTTAAGCTTTCCATTTGAAATGATTCTTAACCTCCATTACCATTACCAAATCCAGAACTCTCCATGCAAACCTTTTAGTTCAATCTTCCAGATGTTTTGCATGTGATATGTTCATGCATTTCCATGTGATGTCCTTGCTTTTTTGTGTGATATCCTTAAATGTCCATGCATTTCCATAAATGTCCATGCATTTCCATGTGATATGTCAATTAACACATTTCCTTGTGATAATATATGATATGCCCATTCATTTCCATATGATATGTTCTTGCATTCATATGGTATATCTGGGTTTTCCATGTGAGATCCATATGATATGTATGTATTGTCAATGTAATGACTGTGTTTTCCATGTAATATCTATGATATATCTGTGTTTTCCATGTGATATGTCTATGCACATTTCTATGTGTTTTTCATGTGATATGTTCTGTATTTTCTATGTGATATCCATGGGATATATCCATGTGTTTTCTATGACACATTTCCATGTGTTTTTCATGTGATATCCATGTTTTTTTCCATATGCCACATGTTTTTATACAGGACGTCATGGAACCAGCCTGTAGGAATATAAAAATGTCTGTTCCACCAGATAACATGCAAATAAGAGAAAACTGTTGAATAATTAAACTATTTCCCAGAATAACATGGATAAAATAAGTCATAAAACCTATTACAAACCATTTCATTTCCACTGAGAAAAATTATTTGTTTTTAAAATTGTACATGTTTTGACAATGGCAGGGTCTCAATTTACTACTGATGCCTAGATTTACAGTATGAGGCATTCTGGGTTATTTGGCTATGAGAAAAACATGAAACTGATATATTCTTTCATTTTGCTTTGATTAGTTGTTCTCCAGTCAAACAAAATAAAACATGAGGAAAATAATGGGTGCCATAAATATAGAAAATGTTTGACTATATCAAGATGGCCGCCTCTGGGGACTAGCAGTAGACTGAAACCTACATAATTATGGAAAACAGACTGTCATCGTGGAATTGAAATGGTTTTCTTGTAACAGATATATTTTTTTATTTACAGTTTTAATAAATTATTGCATGTCAGCCCAACAAGAACAATGAATTTTCAACTTGTCTGGGAAGCGTCATACGTAATAGCCTTTCTCTGAAGACAAGAATATGTTATTTAACAAATAAGATCAATAACAAGAGGGCCTGTGGATGCTCTGCTTGCTAACTTGATTCCTATAATGTGTGTGTGTAGTGGGTTGGGGGCTGGGGGTGTGGGGGTCAAGATGTGGTGTCTCATATGGCTGTTTTTCGACTTTTCCAAGCTTTTTAAATTTACTACAATAAACGTTCTGAACAAGACTGATAAAGGTGAACAAGGTCTGAACCCACGTCCCCTGGGGCTCCCAATTTAAAAAAAATAAAAATGTATTTATTAACTGAACAAAGGTCTAAGTAAACTAGATTGTGATGTCCCTTTTAAGTGACATTTTGGATAAGTGTGTTTTTCATTAAAATAAATAGATTTTTCATAGATAGGCTCCACAGAGAATAAATACTGTAATCTCCAGCCTGCGGTCATGTCACAGAAGTTTATCAATGTCATGACGTTGAATGAATAAAAAGACAGGACTTTTTGATAAAAAAACATACACTTTTGTTAAATAGATTAAAACTCAAGAATTAGTCACCAAAATTAACCTATGAGTAAGCAGATTACAAATTTTCAGGTTAAAATATTTATTTTATAAAACCGAATTAAAAATATCAGTCTGGTCCAAAATTTGGAACATGGATTTGTGTCCATATCATTATAATTAAGTGAAAACATTTGTTCAAAATTAAGTATTAAGTACATATGTCAAAATAATTCAATATACATTTAATAGTTAAATTAGTCCTTAACTGAAAGAACTAATTAAGCTTAACATTATATAATTATTTAAATTGAGAGTGTTAAAAATTCAATTAAGCACATTAAATGTGATATTTTAATTGCTTAAATACAGATTTGTTCCCTTTCATTTCATGGACACTATACAAATAAAGAATGTGGTGTGAAGGAATTTAAAATGATTTTTTGTGAGTCAACTTGTTTTCAGGTTTTATTGAAGAAATAAATGTCTAATTTACTGTAATATGCTTATTAAACTCTTTTTGAATACATTCTTTTTTTATATAATTTTTTGCAGGTTTTGTAGTAATAAACACAACTAAAATCGTTTCAAATATACAGAAATATACCGGTATACAGAAATCTAGAAAATTGTCATAAAGTACTTAACCCAGTTTACTTTTATTGAAAGTAGAATCTAGGCTTATATAGAAGTAGTGTATGCATTATGGGTAACTGTTAAAAATATTGTATATTTGCATTATGGGTAATTGTTATGAGTATGCATTATGATTAATTGTTATAAGTAGATTATGCATTATGGGTAATTGTTCTAAGTAGATTATGCATTATGGGTAATTGTTCTAAGTATATTATGCATTATGTATGAATAGTTGAGTAGATTATTCGGTGTCTTCCTGAAATCCCCACTTTTCACTTGAAACACCCACAAAAAAAAAGTGGGTGTTTTGTTTCAGGAATTTTGCTTTTTCCAATTAACACCTTCCTACGGTCAAATTATAGCTATAGTCTGTTTCTTAGGATGATTTAATAAAACAACACAAGTTTTTTTATACATTTATATCATCTTTTTTTGGATAATTTAATGGATTTTATTTAATATTATAATGTTAACTTATAAAAATCTTCTTTTTTTACATTAAAACAGGCAATATTATAATTGAACATTAATAATGGATTTTATTTAATATTATAATGTTAACTTATAAAAATCTTCTTTTTTTACATTAAAACAGGCAATATTATAATTGAACATTAATAAATTAATTATAGTTTTCTTCTTTTTTTTCAGGGTTTCAGGAATATGAAAATTAGAAAGTTATATCAGTATCAATTTATGGTCTTGTATCTTGTTTTTAATACATTAATTATCGCCTTTAATATACTCAAATAAATATTTCTTTGTTTAGATATTGCTCAGTTGAATTTATATGAAACATCAAAGTATTCAAAAAGATAAACAGTAAACTTAAATACCAATAAATTAACACTATTGATTGCAAACTGTTAATCTTATTTCTTTAATAACATCATCATCGTGTATCAATTATCAGTTTTAATTAAGAAAACTGCTTGCAAACTGTTAATCTTGTCTTTTTCAATGTATCAATTATCAGTTTTAAACTATAACTAATATATTTTAAAAAAAGATCAAAGAAACCCATTTTAATCTTAATTAATTGATATAAACTGTTATACTTTGATATAATAATAATAATAATAATTAATTGGCAATTATGATTATTTAATATCAATATTAATTTATGGTCCTATAGGTAAAACAGACTATAGTCCGTAACCATGGGTTACATAAATTAAAAGTGGGTGTTTCAGGAAATTGAAAATTTAAAAAGTGGGGGTTTCAGGAATATGAAAATTAGAAAGTGGGTGTTTCAGGCATAAACCGATTATTCATTATGGGTAATTGTAAGAAGTAGATTATTTATTATGGGTAATTTTTATAGAGTATGCATTATGGGTAATTGTGTGTTATAAGTAGATTATGCATTATGTATGGGTAGTTGTTATAAGTAGATTACTCATTATGGGTAATTGTTCTAAGTAGATTATGCATTATATATGGGTAGTAGTTATTCAGTATGGGTAATTGTTATAGAGTATGCATTATAGGTAATTGTGTGTTATAAGTAGATTATGCATTATGTATGGGTAGTTGTTATAAGTAGATTATGCATTATGTATGGGTAGTTGAGTAGATTATTCATTATGGGTAACTGTTATAAGTAGATTATTCATTATGGGTAATTGTTATAAATATATTATGCAATATGGGTAATTGTTACAGAGTATGCATTATGGGTAATTGTGCGTTAAAAGTAGATTATGCATTATGGGTAATTGTTATAGAGTATGCATTATGGGTAATTGTTATAAATAGATTATGCATTATGGGTAATTGTGTGTTATAAGAAGATTATGCATTATGGGTAATTGTTCTAAGTAGATTATGCATTATGGGTAATTGTGTGTTATAAGTAGATTATGCATTATGGGTAATTGTTCTAAGTAGATTATGCATTATGTATGGGTAGTTGTTATAAGTAGATTATTCATTATGGGTAATTGTTATAGAGTATGCATTATGGGTAATTGTTATAGATTATGCATTATGGGTAATTTTGTGTTATAAGTAGATAATGCATTATGGGCAATTGTTATAGAGTATGCATTATGGGTAATTGTTATAGAGTATGCATTATGGGTAATTGTGTGTTATAAGTAGATTATGCATTATGGGTAATTGTTATAGAGTATGCATTATGCGTAATTGTTATACATATATTATGCATTATGGGTAATTGTTATAAGTAGATTATTCATTATGGGTAATTGTTACAGAGTATGCATTATGGGTAATTGTTACAGAGTATGCATTATGGGTAATTGTTATAGAGTATGCATTATGCTTAATTGTTATAGATTATGCATTATGGGTAATTGTGTGTTATAAGTAGATTATGCATTATGGTTATTGTTATAAGTAGATTATGCATTATGGGTAATTGTTACAGAGTATGCAGTTTGGGTAATTCATAACTTTCACATCTGGTCAACTTCCGGTAGGTCAAGATATTCAGTAGTTGAAAATAAAGGGGTTTACTCGGACTTTATCCTCAATCTCTATATGAAAAATGAAAATATTAGACCATCATTTAAATTAAATGTATCCTTATTGGTGTTTTAAAATCAGACAACACCAAAAGAAGATACATAGATGTACACAAAAAACAAAGCTTTTAATATACTTATCACTACAAACTAGTTTTATAAAGGGCTAAAGTCAGTTGAGCCCCAAGGATAAACACCGAGTTTACCCCCTACCAGAATGTGGAGGTGTTTTATTTTATTGATCACTGATTGGTCAAATTATTTTGATGATGTCATGTGAATATTATGAATTGTTAAAAGTAGATTATGCGTTATGGATAATTGTTATAAGTAGATTATGCAATATGGGTAATTGTTATAAATAGAGTATTCATTATGGGTAATTATTATAAGTAGATTATGCATTATGGGTAATTGTTATAAGTAGATTATGCATTATGGGTAATTGTTATAAGTAGAGTATGCATTATGGGTAATTGTTTTAAGTAGATTATGCATTATGGGTAATTGTTATAAGTAGATTATGCATTATGGGTAATTGTATACTCTATTAACAGTCTAAAGTTTTACAAACGCAGATTCAAGTGAGAGAGTGTTTGGGTTGCCTCAATTTAAATGATGTCAGAATGGTTGTTAGGTCTACCGAAGTCTCACCTTGTTTGAATACTCTGTAACTGACCATAGTTGTCATAGCCATATGCATCGCGGTGACTAGCATCAGGCTGAAATATACGACAACATTAGTTAGGATCAAGTATACAATAATTAACAGCTTTAAGCTGAATATTTATGCTTATATATGACTCATCAACAACAGCATCTGTGTTAAATTATTCCTGTGTAACACCAGGGATGATATCCAGCTCTCCAAAAGTCAAATAGGTTAACCAATCAAAAAATGGTAGGCACATTAATAAATATTCATTGGGTGGACCGTACCTGATGTGAAACTAGAAACAATACACAAATGTTATTAAATGTCAGAATATCATTTAAAGCATGGCAGATATAAATTATGTTATTAATACACAAATGTTATTAAATTTCAAAATATCATTTTAAAGCAAAATATAGAAATGATGAGGTATCGGGTATATACTAATAGACAGTATCCCACAGCAAGGCAGGTGGGGTATAAAAGGTAGGGTGATATACTCACAGGTGGCACAGATGGTATCGGCGGTGGTCCACCACGAGGAGAATATGCGTACAGTGACGGGTAGTAAGGATCTTCCATTGTTGAAGATGTCATCGATGGCGGCTGCAACATACAGATAAAACACAATCTATATAACAAATTCGTTATATAACTCAAGTGGCACCTGAAACTAAAAATTTATGAGCATGACAAAAAATGACATGAATTTGTCTGAATTTTACCTTATACCAGGACAGGCTGTGGCCCTATTCTGGCCATGAGGGAACACACAGACTAAAAGAAAATGGAAGAATTGAGTTAATTTACGATAATTTTTGTTTTTGTTTTTAAATGTACTGTGTATGTAGTATAATAATTATTTGGCATTCTTAACTAGATGCACATTCAGCAATATTAAGGTATATTTACTGCTCCCTTCAGCAAGTAGAATTGCTCATCTGTTTTATAAGAGTGCTGATAAAGGGCTGATAAAGGGCTAATAACATCACTTATAGAAGGCTGATGAGAGGACCGATAAAGGGCTGATAGAGAGCTGATAAAGGGCTGATACAGGGCTGATAGAAGGCTGATAGATGGCTGATAAGAGAGCTGATAGACGACTTATAGAGGGTCCATAAGAGGGCCGATAGAGGGCTGATAGAGGGCTAACAGAGGTTCGATTGAGGGCTGATAAAGGGCTGACAAGAGAGCTGATAGAGGGCTGATAGAGGGTCAATAAAGGGTTGATAGGGGCTGATAGAGGGCTCACAGAGGACCAATCCATACCTCACTATCCAGATGTCACTATATATACCTCACTAGTCATACCTCAGTAATTATACCTTACTATATATACCTCACTATACTCAATCCAAACAGCAGTATACACACCTCTCAATCCATACCTCAGTATCCATACCTCACTAAATATACATCACTAGCCAAACTTCACTAACCACTAGTTACACCTTACTGTCAATACCTCACTATACACACCCTCAATTCAAACCTCACTATCAATACTCATTATCCAAACCTCACTATCCATACCTCACTATCCAAATCTCACTATATATATCCCAATTTCCATATCTCACTAACTATATCTCACTAACCATATCTCACTTACCAAACCTCACTATCCATACCTCATTAACCATACCTCACTATCCATACCTAACAGCATAGCTTACTGACTGTACCTCACTAACTATACCTCACTATCCACATCTTACTAACCATACCTCAATAGCTATACCTCATTAACTATATCTCATTATCCTTACTAACCACACCTCACTACCAATACCTTACTACCTATACCTCACTATCCATACCTCACTATCCATACCTCACTATTCATACCTTGCTATCCATACTTACTATCCATACCTTACTAACCAAACCTCACTAACCGTACGTCAGTCAGTATCCATACATCTCTATTCATACTTACCATTTATTCTTCACTATCTATACCACACTATCCATACCTCACTATTTATACTTACTATCCATACCTCACTATCCATATCTCACTATACATACCTCACTAACCATACCACACTATCTACACTTCAATATCATTACCTCAATATCCACTCACTACCAATACCTTACTACCCATACCTCACTATTCATACCTCACTATCAATATCTCACTAACCCTACCTCAATAACTATAGCTCACCATCCACACCTCAATATCCATGCCTAACTATCCATATCCTATCAAATGGCTGTTGTTGTTTGAATAAACAAAAAAGAAATTTCAAACAAACAATCATTTCTGTTTTTTGAAACTTGAAACCTATATTGTAACCAAATTTGCTCCATCATCAAACTGTCACTGCTGACATTGAAAAAAAAAAACACATTGATTCCTTGTAATTTATTGAATGGATAAACCCAAGGGTATTACAAATCATGAATGGGTGAAATTAAACCCTGGGAAAGGTTGGGCGGGGTCACAGGATATAACAGTTTAAATGGGAGCCCTTTTGACAAATCCAATTTGACAGGCATTCACAATGTCGCCATGGTGACATTGTGTCCTCCTGGGAGAGGTCAATCCTGTTTGTTCTGGACCCTGGTAATGACCATGGTTGTTTGCTTTGGCATGGAGACACAAAGGAGCAAATGGCCACATATCAAAATGATGAATTTGGTTTTTAGGGACACAATATGTGATTTCATTCCCTGAAAATGTTTGTGCATGCTTTACACTGATGCTTGCCTGTAAAGCAAGAAGCTGCTTGGTGCATTTATTAAATATATATATATATTTAATAAATGCACCAAGCAGCTTCTTGCTGTACAGGCAAGCATCAGTGTAAAGATATATATTTAATAAATGCACCAAGCAGCTTCTTGCTTTACAGGCAAGCATCAGTGTAAAGCATGCACAAAATATATATTTAATAAATGCACCAAGCAGCTTCTTGCTTTACAGGCAAGCATCAGTGTAAAGCATGCACAAACATTTTCAGGGAATGAAATCACATATTGTGTCCCTAAAAATCAAATTCATCATTTTGATATGTGGCCATTTGCTCCTTATATATATATATTTTGTTTTCAAAATAAATTTTGTTTTCAAAATAAATTTTGTTTTCAAAATAATTCAACTCGGTGCACTTTTGAAGATTTGTTGTATAATTATAATATAGATTTCAAAATGTTATCTCCCTTCACTTTTTACTATCATTTAATGTAATTTTAAACTATTTTTCCTTTGAAGAAAATTCCTAATTGGGCAACAGCTGATGCTGATATTTCCTTTAATTTTTCAAGGGTCCCTGAGTTCAGTATAGTATAATTTATGTACCTGAGAACCTGAACTAAATCGTTACCTCTCAAATACAGATCGCATACAAGAGTGTTGCTTTGAAACCGCAATTTGTATTTAATTTGTATCAAAAAATAGTAATAACCTTGATACCATGTTACACTTTGCCGTCACTTGTTGGATGCAACTGAGTTCACTGTTCATTATCAGTACACACATTGTATGTATTTTTTCCTGGTAAAACACTTGGGTTAAACTTAAATATGTACATCACTTGTGAGGTCCTGAAACAAATGTGACACTTAGTTAACCACTGTATTTTCAATCCTTCACCACACACTGCATGACCTGTGGTACTGATGACAGAAGGTGGGCATCATATCAATCACTTTATCTCTGACCTTACATTTATAAAAACAACAACCATTACAACCGATGGTTGTGTTTTACAAAAAACGGTTTTCAACATCTCAACAACAGGGTCACGACTCAAAAGTGAAAATATAAAAAAAAAGAAACAAACATTTTCAAATCGTCATATGTACATCCCTTTTTTGGAACTAGGCCCAAAGAATTTGAAAATTAAGCAATATAACCATATTAAAAGGAAAAATGTTGAATAAAGCAAAAAACACTACTGCTACAACAGGTGATACGCTCAAATAAATGTCGTTTAAACGTAAAATACCACCTCTTTGTAATGGCAATGTTCTCTGTGAATTGAAAGTTGTTTAACGGCTCATCAACACAGTATAGGTTATTTATAGCCACCTCACAGAGAGGGGAAGGATGCATAGGAATACGGGAACCGTGCCTCGAATAGATTCCTATGGTTCTTTAACGTGCTCGGAAAATAGACCGATACACAGGACCGCCCGGTTTACGTCCCCATCCGACGGACAAGGCTAAGGGAAAGTGTCTTGCCCAAGAACACACCGACGAAACTCAGTGGCACCACGGAGGATTGGACCCGGGGTCTCCGGTTACAAATCCGCCGTGCTACCGACTGCGCCACGCCACAAGAAATCTGCAACATCACCGGATATCAATTAGTACAATTTTTATAAATTGTGTTGAAAAAATATACTTTTTGGCATTGGAATGGCCCAAAAAGAATCAGAAAGACGTCAATGCATAAAACAACAGGGACGTTTTTGTCATTACGTACCAACACCTTCCTGATGTTTGAGAATAACTGGAGAAGAAAAACAGAGAAAAAAACAAGAATTGTAATTGCAATTTAACAACCAAAACAGAGCTGATATGTGTTTGCTAATAGATGGGTGTAGATTACCACTATCTATCAGTCTGTATACGTCAAGCTTGGTTTGTTTCAGTAGACAATGAAAGACAAATCAATTTTGATTTTATCAGCAAGGGTTTGGCTGCAGCAAGAAACATTGCAAGAAAATCTTTTTTTTAAGCAACTAAAATAATTGAAAGATTACCTACAAGTACTGAATGTTGGCACCGGGCCAAGTAGTCGTGTCTAAAATGTATACAGTATGCCGAGTGTCAAGCAAGGGAGCTTCTAGTCTTTGGTATGAACTGGCCAGAGACTGAACCCAAAATCTCCTCATGCGAGGCAAAAGCTCTACCATTACGCCACTGTTGTAGCCATTTTGTACTCTACTTGTCTACTTGCTATACGGTGGAACAGCTTAGTTCTTATTTATAAGAGGGCTGGCGTGGCACAGTCGGTAGCGCGGCGTATTTGTGACCAGAGGCCCCGGGTTCAATCCTCCGTGGTGCCACTGAGTTTCGTCGGTGTGTTCTGGGGCAAGACACTTTTCCTTAGCCTCGTCCGTCGGATGGGGACGTAAACTGGGCGGTCCCGTGTATCGGCCTATCGTCCGAGTACGTTAAAGAACCATAGGAATCTATTTGATAATAAGAGTAGGGCTCGGTTCCCGGATTACTATGTATCCTTCCCCTCTCTCTGGAGCGGCTCTAAATAACCTACTGTGTTGATGAGCCGTTAAACAACATTCAATTCAATTCTTATTTATATTGCACTTTTACTATTTGTACTAGATTATCACCAACAATGTAGCCATCAATGTTGGCAGATGAATGACAAGCAAGGTTGGCTAAAATAAGGATGGGTTGGATTTCTAGGATGTTGAAATTCAAGCCCATAAAACATTTGTCAACAAATTGTGCAATTAAAGACCCATCAGCAAAAAAGGTTTGGGTTACAGATTTTATACAACTTCATTGTCAAGTTCTCCATTACCACACCTTCTAATATATACCGAATGAAAAAAGAAACGCGACACGGGAATTTCCGCTTTATATTGTATATATACTGCACACTTAATTCCATATATATTCCAAGGAAATCCGAAGATGTTTTGTAAAAATAAGAGTTGCAGTTAGTTAGAGAAAGGACACAACTGTGATGTCATAGACGTTTTAATCACAGTACACGTTGTAACAAGAAATTCATAAATGTTGAAATTCCTCTATGAAAAATTGAGCCAGTTCAGTACTGTATTTAACATAAAGAGTTTGCGAAATTTTGCATTCTAAGTTTGCACCAAACGCATTCTCTGTCAATAATGAAACTTTGCAGGAATATATTTGCTGTGTTACGTGTTGTTTGAGTCTTTTTTCCGAAAGCAAAAATATATGTAGCCATGCACCATTCGATTAACAGCAGCATATTGTACATACAATATATAGCGGAAATTCCCGTGTCGCGTGTCCTTTTTCCTTTCAGTATATATACAACCATGGGATTACCCATACTGCTAAGACAATTAAAGTATATTCAACAGGGATGGAAAAGTCTCAAATACCACAACACAAACTATTGATACTATTTGTAGTATCTGATATACAGTGAACTCAAACGGGTCATACTTATACAACAAGAGGTCAATGACCTTGAAGCTCTACCGATTGATTTTGATTTCAGCAAGTAGTCGCTACAGACTTGTTTTTTGAAAATCTATTTTTAACCGTGGCGGCCATCTTGAATTTCCGGCCGACCTGAAATTTTGCTAGGATCAATTAGACATTAAGAGCAACATTCCTGTGAAGTTTCATGAAAATCCGTCAAGTAGTTTCAGCGGAGTAGTCGCTACAAGTTTTCATCATATAACTCTATGTAAACAAAGATGGCCACTGGTAGCCATGTTTAACGTCAAATCAAAACGATTTTCGACAAGGACCAACATCACGTCATACTGATCATTTTAGAAAAAGTCCCATATCAATATCTCTTATAGTTTTGAAGAAGTAGTCGCTACAAACTTATTTATTTTAAATCTATTTTTAGCTGTGGCGGCCATCTTGAATTTCCGGCCGACCTGAAATTTTTCAAGGATCAACTAGACATCAAGAGCAACATTCCTGTGAAGTTTCATGAACATCCGTCAAGTAGTTTCAGAGGAGTAGTCGCTACAAGTTTTTACTATATAACTCTATGTAACCCAAGATGGCCACTGGCAGCCATGTTTAACGTCGAATCAAAATAATTTTCCACAAGGACCAACATCATGTCATGCTGATCATTTTAGAAAAAGTCCCATATCAATATCACTTATAGTTTTCAAGAAGTAGTCGCCACAAACTTATTTTTAAAAAATCTATTTTTAGCTGTGACGGCCATCTTGAATTTCTGGCAGATCTGAAATTTTGCTAGGATCAATTAGACATCAAGAGCAACATTCCTGTAAAGTTTCATGAAAATCCGTCAAGTAGTTTCAGAGGAGTAGTCGCTACAAGTTTTTACTATATAACTCTATGTAAACAAAGATGGCCGCTGGCAGCCATGTTTAACGTTGAATCAAAACGATTTTTGACAAGGATCAACATCATGTCATGCTGATCATTTTAGAAAAAGTCCCATATCAATATCACTTATAGTTTTCAAGAAGTAGTCACTACAAACTTGTATTTTAAAACTCTATTTTTAGCTTTGGCGGCTATCTTGGATTTCACATCAACATGAATTTTGCTAGGATCAACTAGTCTTTATGGGCAACATTTCTGTAAAGTTTCATGAATATCCATCCAGTAGTTTCAGAGGAGTTGTCGCTACAAATAAAAGTTTACGGACAGACAGACGGACAGACGGACGCCGCACCACGGCATAAGCTCTGCTGATCTCTGATCAGTAGAGCTAATAAATGTATTAAACTTGGGTTTGAATTGCAACCCATATGCTCAAGCATGTTTTGGCAGGTAAAAATGTGAAACTACTGTATCATTGCTCTATACTTATACGTAGTTACAACACTTTCGCACTTAACCCCGTGATACAATCCTGGATATGTGAGTTTAACCCTTAACCCAGCCCGGCCGCTAAACACGACTATAATAGCCTTTGCATCCATTATAAACCCAGATCAACCTGCGAGTAACACTTTGTCACCTAAATGGTATGGTCTTAATTCAAAGAAAGAACAGTCCATTACATAAATGTAGCTGGTTAATAAGCTGGGATAGATAACAGTGCTTCCTCTCCTCTCAACTGAAGTATAAATTGATGTAATAGATTCATCATTAAACTGGCATTAGCTTTTTTATTATCAAAACTTGAGTAGTTAACCCAGGAAGCACCTGTCAGGTATTTAGAACTCAAGATAGGTGTTTATTAGAAAATATACTGAGTTGAAATAAATCGGAAATATACTGAGCTGAAATAAATCGAAAATATACTTTGGCAAAATATGGAATATCTGCAATTTATTGCCTTGTCAATAACTTTTTAACTTTACTTTAATAAGTAGCACCATTTAATTCTAGTCCTCATTCATTATTTGAAATCATTTGAGAGGTCGTTTCTGTAACTGCATGTCTGGCAATTTGTTTCATCATCATCAACATCAACACCATTAACCATGCTATCATCATACATTTTATAACATCGAGAGCACTTAGTAAAATAATTATAAAATATAGCATATTCAATGTAAAATACAGATAAAAATGTACCATATAAATGGAGGCTGTATCCTCTGTGATTCTCCACCAGCGCAGGTCTTCCAATCTGTCGAGGATGTCCTCGAGATACGTGCTCAGTTCCTCTGCGTATTTGACTGCCAGTGCGGTCAGACTGCTCCAACATGGCGACAGGTTCTGGAGAGAAAAAAAAATACATAAGAATGGTTATACTAAAACACTATTATAATGTAAGAGGCTCACAACTAACAAGAGGTCCAAGGGGGCCTGTGGATGCCTACTGGCTAACATGGCACTCATAACAGGGTCGGGGGCTGAGGCCAAGATAGGGTGTCAGACATGGTTGGTTTTCAAACATGTTTAAGCTTTCATTGAAATAAGCATTCTATACAAGTCCAGCTAGTAGAGATAAAAACATTTTCAAGAAAATCTACCTCAGGATGTTTACATGCCATGATCTTGCACCAGATATTGCACATGTAACAAGCAAAACTGATATCATATTCATGCAAATTTGCTATTTATCTCTCTTTAGTGATTTTCTACCACAGATCGATGTAATAATGACCATCACAGTCATGTGTTTTACTCCAAATAACAAGCTTTAACCCTTAACCCACTATGAATGTATAATGGACTGTCCTTTCTTTGAATCTGGACCATTCCATTTATGTTACAAAGAGGTGTTTATATTAAATGACTGCTGAGCAGCCAGACAGTTACTCGCAGGCTGATCTGGGTTTACGCTGGCTGCAAAGGCTGTTGTAGTCGCCCTTGTAGGCTAGCAGGCTAAGAGTTAATTAAGTATCCAAACAAATATTTATAAGACATAATGGCATGCATATCTCTCAGATCCACATTCTTAGAAAACCACATGTTTGTGCTTTACCCTTTATCATGGAAGAGTACAATCAAGTGTTTGATGAATACCAAACTAAACAAAAACTTGTTTGTTGCCAGCCGTAACCAGAGGCTGTTTAATATCACCAAGAGATAGGTATCTAAGAAATAGAACCAGCTTCCTGCATTACAAGGTGTTTTTTTTCTATCATGTATTCATAAAATGCACCTGCTGCAATCAACTGATTATATATACAAGCTCTGGTTATAATTCAACATCATGCATATATGTACTCATTCATTATTGAATTTATTAAACTCGTTAGCAAAAATGATATAATGCTCGGCAAGAACTCATTCATTATTGAATTTATTAAACAAGTTGTCAAAATGATATAATGCGAGGCTCTGCGAACGAGTTTAATAAATTCAATAATGAATGAGAACGAATGTTAGATTCTATTTATCACATAACTCACATATCGACTTTTATTGCATTTTGCCTGTCGCTTTAACAAGCGAAACCGACATAACCATGGGAATTGGATCACAGTCATTATCGACTTTTTTGACAGCGCATACTGTGCATACTGTGCTTATTTGCATAGTTATATAACTAGTGGTATATCGAAAATACAGAATGGTGTAATTCCACTCCCACACCGTAAGTTATATGTGATAAATTATTTTATAGCTGTTACACGCAAATGGATCTAAATCATCCTAGTGTTCCTTTTAGTAAAATTAATTGACTTAAAATTCTACTGAATTTTTTTTCACGAAATCTACCACCTTTTCATTTCGAACTTCTAATAATTTATCTTGTTTGCTTTAAAAATTCCTTTTTTTTTCTTTTTTCTTTTTTTAATCTGTCCCCAAAATAAATAAGCTCCCAGTATGTATAATCTTTAATATTCACACTTTTCCCAAAAAAACACATGCTTCTTGATGGGCATCACCACCAGAACTTGCACATGTAACAAGCAAAACTGAAATCATACATGCAAATTTTCTATTTATCTCTATAATATATATTCTTTCATTTGATGTTTTCTATAATGGGTGTCAGTCCTACAAAATGTCATCACCACCAGGGAATGCACCAACATTTTCTTTGATGACAACTGTAATGGCCAGCCAGTTATAAATACCTAATTAAAATCAGAGTGTTTACATGCCATGATCTTGCACCAGATCTTGCACATGGCTGTAACAAGCAAAACTGATATCATACATGCAAATTTGCTATTTATCTCTATAATATATATTCTTTCTATAATGGGTGTCAGTCCTACAAAATGTCATCACCTCCAGGGAATGCACCAACATTTTCTTTGATGACAACTGTAATAGCCAGCCAGGGATAAATACATAATTAAATTCAGGGTGGGGAGCTGGACTTGTGAGGAAGGGTCGATTGATTCTTTAACACAGATGGCGGAGGTGTACAGTACTGGTTCTACCCATGGAAAAGTGGGCGGTCTGCCTCCATCACAAAAAAAATCGACTTTCATATATAACATGTGTTGAAAATGACGTAAATTACCATACAAACAAATTCATCGTGCTTACATGCCATGTTTGACAATCGCCTATTCCCAAAGTATGGCTATATACCACTCACTGCATAAAACAGAATTTGTGAATTTATATATTGTGAATTTATATATTGATCTAAGAAAAAGTTGATTTAATCATTTGACTGCAATGTTTCGGTAGTAATGATCGTGTGCATAAGAGTAATACTGCGCGGTTAATGGATTTACTTGGAATAATTCAAAGGTCTTAAAACGCGATAAAACGCACGATCTTCCCCAACTTAAAACACTTGTTATCCGCTTTGTATTGATTACTGGAATAATAACATCAAAAAACGTGCAGGCAGAATATTTAACTCCTTCATTCTTCCTGCATGCTCAATTTCAAGATTAAAGAAAGAAATAAAACTATACGCCTCCAGAAGTCCTAGATGAGCTTTTGAAGGACAAGGAACAATCGCAAACAATCGCAGACAATCTTCTATCCTTATATCAAAGAAAATAAATACACCACCAATCACATAAACACACGTAGCGTGCCATACTCATTTACTCAACGTGAGTAAACTTTTCAAACGAAGGCTCAAAAAATAAAAACTCGAAAAACGCAATAAAAAGGTGAGCCTAAGTGTAGGTACAAGTAACATGCTGAGTCTGAAATTTTAAGGAATAATGGTATTTTCGACAGGATTTAAATCTTTCATCCTGACCCTAAAATGCACCAGAAGTCACGTACGAGCGTTTATTTTTTAAAAAATTCCCGGGGGAGGCCCCCTGGACCCCCACCAGTGGGAGAGGGACAACCCCCTCCCGCACCTACCCCCATGAGTAATTGAGATTTTGGTCACGCTACGCCCCTGCAGACAAGCAGGAACTGGCGGATATATATCCATAAAAGACCTAAGCCGAATTTTAATCCATTTACAGTCGAATGATATATATTAAAAAGTTATTTTCTAAACAAATAAAAAAAATTGCGATTTTGATATTGAAAAAAAAGTAGTTCCAGCAGTGACAAAATAAAACTCTGTAATTCACACATATGAAATACCACTTTTATTTCATTGCTAAAATCCACTGTTTCACTGCTAAGCATATAATAAATTGATTTAATTACATTTCATTTTAAATACCTAGGCAAAAAGAACATAATTATAGCTACATGTAAAACCACATTCCACCTTGTACCTTGGCAGAGCATCCACCTCCATTACTGAAACCCGCGCCGGAGTTCAAATCCCCACTGAAGCAACTGGTTTTTCTTCACGCTATTTTCATTCATTTTGCTGGTTGTGTTTCATCTGTTGTGAATTCTGGTGGGCATTGTATGAGATTATGGCCAGATGACATAGTATGATATAGTTGCATATATATATACGTATTCTTGATTTTGCAGGTATTTGCAGGTGTCAAATATCTGTTAGGTTGCCTATATGTGTGTTGCCGATATTTGCAGGTGTCAAATATATGTTAGGTTGCCTATAATTATGTGTGTTGCTGATATTTGCAGGTGTCAAATATCTGTTAGGTTTCCTATAATTATGTGCGTTGCCGATATTTGCAGAGGTCAAATATCTCTTAGGTTGCCTATAATTATGTGTGTTGCTGGTGTTTGTAGGTGTCAAATATCTGTTAGGTTGCCTATAATTATGTGTGTTGCCGATATTTGAAGGTGTCAAATGTCTGTTAGGTTGCCTATAATTATGTGTGTTGCCGATATGTGTTGGTGTCAAATATCTGTTAGGTTGCCTATAATTATGTGTGTTGCTGGTGTTTGTAGGTGTCAAATATCTGTTAGGTTGCCTATAATTATGTGTGTTGCCGATATTTGTATGTGTCAAATATCTGTTAGGTTGCCTATAATTATGTGTGTTGCCGATATTTGTAGGTGTCAAATATCTGTTAGGTTGCCTATAATTATGTGTGTTGCCAAATATCTGTTAGGTCAAATATGTACTAATTAGTACAATGCATATTCCCCTTCAATGCATAAACCTATAAGTGCCTATATACTTGCTTTGCTATTGAGCTAGCTAAAATGTGTGGTGACCAGTACAGCATTTGCATTCCATTGCTGTAACCATGCAAGTTCAAATCCCCGCCTCTGGATTTTCATTTGTTTTTTTCGGATCCTGTTACATCATCATAACATTTTGGCTTTCTATAAAACTAAGGACTTAGCCTAGAGCAATTTACATAATTGAATTTTCTACATCATACATCTATCACTCTGTTCTAGACATGTTATAAATTGTCTATTGATCCTCTTAAAAACGGTCTCTTTCAATTCCATAAAACACAATAAATGTTATCTCTGTCTGTGGACATGTATGGAGCCTATTGATCTGTTACAGGTTTTAAAGGGACACACGACAATCTTAATTCGTTTAAAACTCGCAGTGGCCCGTTTCTACGTAATAAACATGATGCCAGTTGTCAATCCTTTATCCATTTTAACCAATCAAACGATACCTTCAACAAACAATAGCATGTACAACTGATATGTCAATGTAATCCGACTGTACATCAACAATAGGGCTGAGATACCAAGTACTGGTGTTATAGTAATTTGCACTGTTGTAATCCTTAATATTTATTTTTTGAACAGTTCAAAGCACATTGTTGTTGCGTATTACTAACTGTTGATAATATTGCACAAATAATAATTATATTTAAGTTTTTGGTAGCATAACGATGACATTTTTTTAATTATACGCAAGCAGGTTTAAAGTGAAAATAAAACAAGAGGCCCAAGAGGGCCTGTGACGCTCTACTGGGTAACACAGCTCTTATAACATTAATGAAGCGAGTGACTGCCATTAAAAAACAGCTTTTTAACTAAATCAAGGGCCATAACTAAAGAATCTGGTAAAGTTTGGTAAAGATCAGATGAAAATGAAGGCCCTACCGTACAAGGCAAAATATAGCATTTTTAACTAAATCAAGAGCCATAACTCCTCTGTTACTGGTCCGACTGGTCCAACATAGAGCTAAAAAAAAAAAAATAATAATAATAATAATAATAATTTAAAAAAAAAAAAAAATTAAAAAGAAATTAAAAAAAAAAAATCAAGGGCCATAACTCCACTGTTACTGGTTCGATCTGGTTGGTTTTCGAACTTGACCAAGTTTTCATAGACATTGACAATCTGATAAAGTTTGGTAAAGATGGATGAAAAATCTTAACGAGGCAAAATATATCATTTTGAACTAAATCAAGGGCCATAACTCCACCGTTACTGGTCTGATATGAATGGTTTTCGAACTTGTCCAAGCTTTCATTGATATTAACAATCTGATAAAGTTTGGTAAAGATTGGATGAACAATGAAGCCCCTATCGTCTTAACGAGGCAAAATATAGCATTTTTAACTAAATCAAGGGCCATAACTCCGCTGTTACTGGTCCATTATGGCTAGTTTTCGAACTTGTTTGAGCTTTCAACGACATTAACAATCTAATAAAATTTGGTAAAGATCGGATGAACAATGAAGCCCCTATCGTCTTAACGAGGCAAAATATGGCATTTTTAACTAAATCAAGGGCCATAACTCCGCTTTTACTAATCCGATATGGCTGGTTTTCGAACTTGTCCGAGCTTTCATTGATATTAACAATGTGGTAAAGTTTGGTAAAGATCGGATGAACAATGAAGCCCCTATCGTCTTAACGAGGCAAAATATAGCATTTTTAACTAAATCAAGGGCCTTTACTCCGCCATTACTGGTCCGATATGGCTAGTTTTCAAACTTATTTGAGCTTGCAACAACATTAACAATCTGATAAAGATTGATAAAGATCGGATGAACAATGAAGCTCCTATCATCTTAACGATGCAAAATATAGCTTTTTTAACTAAATCAAGGGCCATAATTCCGCTGTTACTGGTCCGATGTGGCTGGTTTTCGAACTTGTCCGAGCTTTCATTGATATTAACAATGTGGTAAAGTTTAGTAAAGATAGGATGAAAAACGAAGGCCCTATCGTCTTAACGAGGCAAAATATAGCAATATAGCATTTTTAACTAAATCAAGGACCATAACTCCACTGTTACTGGTCCGATCTGGCTGGTTTCCGAACTTGTCCGAGCTTTCATTGATATTAACAATGTGGTAAAGTTTGGTAAAGATAGGATGAAAAATGAAGGTCCTATCGTCTTAACGAGGCAAAATACAGCAGTATAGACTTTTTAACTAAATCAAGGGCCATAACTCTGCTGTTACTTGTCCGATCTGGCTGGTTTTCGAACTCATCCGAGCTTTCATTGATATTAACAACCTGTTAAAGTATGGCAAAGATCGGATGAAAAATGAAGGCCCTATCGTCTTAACGAGACAAAAGTTAACGCCGACGACGGACGGACAACGGACAACTCGGCATCCCATAAGCTCTGCTGGCCTTACAAGATGCTGCTCCCAAGATCAATTTTGGTTAAATGTAATCATGCATTTTTACTGAGAAGCACATCGCTAAAGGTAAATGTTATTACTGGTTTGAGGTCATCAAATAATATATATGTGCCGATTTAAAGTCTAGATGTATTCAAGGTTACTTAAAATACTCATTATTGAATATGCATAAAACGAATTAAGAATTGCATGTAACTCATAATTTAAATCTTTGGCAAGGAATGCCAACAGGTAATTTTCGTGGGTATCTGGACAGCACAAAAAATGTATGAAGGTTTGATCACATGTAATGAATAAAATTAACCTACTTTGGTGTTGATAATAAACAATAATCAATAAATTGTAAATTTTGCCTGTTAATGGCAGGATAGCTACTTTAAGAATTTCCTTCCATCCACCAGCTGCCACACTGACCTGCATTGTAACTACAGGCCAGAAGACTGTCTTGACAGAACCAATTACAGATTGACCAGTCTACAGGAGATAATGGAATCTGCAAACTATCGATTTGCCACCTTCACAGCCTGGTCATCAGATGACCAGCACAGGGAAGTCAGTGATAGTAATCCCATACAGTCTCAAGATGGCCAGCACATGGAAGTCAGTGATCAGAAGGTGACCACTGGGATTGTGATCCCATACAGTTTCAAGATGGCCAGCAGAGGGAAGTCAGTGATCAGAAGGTGACCACTGGGATTGTGATCCCATACAGTTTCAAGATGGCCAGCACAGGGAAGTCAGTGATCCCATGCAGTTTCAAGATGGCCAGCACAGAGAAGCCGTGCAGTGATCAGAAGGTGAGCACAGGAAAGTCAGTGATCCCATACAGTCTCAAAATGGCCAGCACAGGGAAGTCAGTGATCAGAAGGTGAACACTGGGTAACCGGTTAGTGATCCCATACAGTCTCAAGATGGCCGCACAGGGAAGTCATGCAGTCTCAATATGACCAGCACAGGGAAGTCATGCAGTGATCAGAAGGTGAGCACAGGGAAGTCAGTGATCACATACAGTCTCAAGATGGCCAGCACAAGGAAATCTCAAGACCGTCAACACAGGGACTGAAGTTGGAGACTCTGGGAAGATTTACAGTTATTAGGAGACTTTGGGCACATTTTACAGGAAGTAAGAGACTGCACATTTGACATGACACTTGGGACACATTTGAGGACTTCTGGCACATTTGACAGGAAATAGGAGATTTGGGCCAAATTTCACAAGAAGGAGACTTGGGACACATTTGACAAGAAGTAGGAGATTTGGAACACATTTGACAGAAATCAGGAGACTTAGGGGCACATTTGACAGAAGTGGGAGTATAATTGGGGTACTTTTAACAGGAATGAGATTTGGAGCACATTTGACATAAAGTAGAAGACTTGAGGCACATCTGACAGGTAGTAGGGAGTTTGGGGCATATCTGACAGGATTTAGGAGGTTAGGGGCATATTTGACATGGAGTTGAAGACTTGGGGCACATTTGACAGGAAGTAGGAGACTTGGGGCATATTTGACAAAGTAGGAGACTTGGAGTACAAAATAAGATAGGTGTAGGGGACTCCTTAACTACACCCTGCCCTGTTAATTGCTGCTTTCTCCCTACAGTGATTTGAACAACTTGGAGTGAATGATCACCTAAATTTGTAAATATTGGAGTGAGCTGTACAGCTGGGATCGAGTCACCTGATAGTTACATCTGACAGTGATTTGTACAGCTGGGAGTCACCTAAAAGTTACATCCGAGTGATGTGTACCTCTAGATTTGTACAATCACCTGAAAATGACTGGAACACATATGTGAGTGATTTGTATACATTGTTGTATACATTGTTGTACACATTGTTGTACTACTGCGCTCTGATTGTCCGTATGATTATTATTTATAATAATAGTATGTATAGAATATGTACAATATACACCTGACAGTCACCTGGTGGTGACTTGTTCAACTGGGAGTGATTTGTACAACTGGGAGCTAGTCACCTGGTGGTGACTTACTTGTACTACACCCGGGAGAGACTAGTACAATCACCTAGAAGTGACTTGTACACATGACAGTGATTTGTACATGACAGTGATTTGTACCAGAGAGTGATTTGTACCCGAGAGTGATTTGTGCTGAAGTGTGATTTGTACCAGAGAGTGATTGTACACCCGTCAGTGACAGACTGTACACACAAACATTATTTGTATAAAACTGGTTTGTCTGAATTTCTACAGGCTACTTTACTAAATAATCCACAAGATACTTCATGCATCCATGCATTCAGTGTTTATAGATCCCATGATCACCAGGACAATAATGATGATCAGGGACGCTGGGTGTTTTGTAAAATTACAGTTAAGCAGCTCCAATTATTTTGCCTCATCAAGCAAGACTAACATGTTCCGTCCCCAACTATAGCCAACAACAACTGTAATGACAGGTTACAGACATCACAATAGGTGTAATTATTCATGGTGATTTACAGAAGTTTGGGAACAAGACAGGCCCTAGTCATACTTAATTGTTTGTAATTTAAGCATTTTTCATAGTATAATTTTTAAACCTGCATTGTTGGGTTATATATATATATATCTTATTTTGTCTGCAATTATTGATTCTAAAGCTAAGCATTTTCATATGTTTTGTGTAGTTTACATGTTCAGTATTCTGTCTTATCAATAATGGATAACTAATTATAATGCACCAGTGAAAGAATATATTCAATAAAACTTTTTTTCTTCTATTTTCAATGTTATTATAGAGGACTGGCGTGGCGCGGTCGGTAGCGCGGCGGATTTGTAACCAGAGGCCCCGGGTTCAATCCTCTGTGGTGCCACTGAGTTCCGTCGGTGTGTTCTTGGGCAAGACACTTTACCTTAGCCTCGTCCGTCGGATGGGGACGTAAACCGGGCGGTCCTGTGTATCGGTCTATCCTCCGAGCACGTTAAAGAACCATAGGAATCTATTCGATAATAAGAGTAGGGCAGGTTCCCGGATTCCTATGTATCCTTCCCCTCTCTCTGGGGCAGCTCTAAATAACCTATACTGTGTTGATGAGCCGTTAAACAACATTCAATTCAATTCAATTCAATGTTATTATACAGAATTGTTGATTGGTAAAAAAGAACTGTGTATAAATGTAGCTGTTCAATTTTGTCAATATTTAATTTTGTGTGATTTTAATCAAAATAAATTCATCTTACAGAATTGAATTGAAGTGGATGTTGTTTAATGGCTCATCAACACAGTATAGGTTATTTAGAGTCGCCCCAGAGAGAGGGGAAGGATACATAGGAATCCGGGAACCGTAGGGAAAGTGTCTTGCCCACGAACACACCGACGAAACTCAGTGGCACCACGGAGGATTGAACCAGGGGCCTCCGGTTACAAATCCGCTGCCCTACCAACTGCCCCACGCCAGCCAATTTTAGGACCCATCATTTCAATTTTCATTGAAAATCAACAAATTAATCCTTTACGATTTACGCTCAATCATTTTGATGATTTTTTGTTATATAAGTTTTGCTTACTATATATTATCAGTGCACCCATTTATTTGTAACGGCCTCGGTGGCTCAGTAGATAAGGCCTTAGCTTTAGAGCTACAGACCTCTCTGTCCCGCACGGGTTTTCTCCCTGGTATGTCTGATGTGAAGCATCATCCTTTATCTCATCTCCCTCCTGCTGTCCCATAATCACCTAATACGATGTGTTAACAGGACGGACGTAAAACCCCATTTTATTTGGTATCAATGCTTAGATTTTGACCCTACGTGTAACTAATGAATGCCTATGTTTTAGCAACTCATTATCAAACAATTTAAAATAGATGGTTCAAAACACTTAAATAAGCAAAGCCTTTAATAAGCAAACAAATTAAATGAGCAAGCAAAACACTTAAATAAGCTAAACACACTTATTTATATATAAGATACAAAATGAATTTCAGTACAGCTAAACTACTGAAAGCTCTGCTTTCAAACAATGCAATTAATCTAAAACAAACACTATCAAAGAATTTGAACTGAACAAAACATTTGGAACGAGGAATTTAAATGCTACTAAATCATTTAAATAGACGGAAAAACAATCATCTGTTAAAATGTACAATTGATAGGAAAGGAAATATCACTGGCACCATACTGACTTTATTCCTGTGAATTTAATGAATCTGTATGAGGAATTATCCTGACAAATATATCTACTAAATTGAGAATAACTGCTAAGTCAAATTAAAAAGAATCTCTGGGAAAACTGTCTCCGGGCAACCTACGTAGGAAATGAATTTGTTTGTTTGAATGGTGTTTTACGTAATTTTTAGTATATCATAGGCCATATAATTTTATGAGGGTCATTTTTTTTTTGTGGTAGAGGCAGACCACTCCATTTTTCCTGGGTAGAACCAGTACTGTATACCACCTGCCATCTGTAAGAATCGACACTTTCTCACTTACAAGCTGAGCTCTCAGTGGGATTCGAACCCGCAGCTGTGAGTGGCGAGGTTTACAACGCACCATCGTTAACCCCTTGAGCATGGATGCCCTATCATAAACCTCTAGATGGGTGCATTCACTGGTACCTAAAAGTATTCTTGGAACTCTGCTGCAGGTGAATATATTTGTTATTATTATGGGTAAGTGCATTGGAAGGAGAAGTAATTATGTTTAAACAATTTTAGTACAATTTCCGCAGCACAAACTGTGATCGATTAACAACATGTTTCAGAATATTACGTAAACATATTAGGTAGATCTCTAATTACTTACACAGTTTGTTCCCCCATTGTATATTTAATTTCAATGAGACTATAAAAAAATCATTCAAAATTTCAAAGCAATGACATTCGAGTAATACATAATCTTATAATTCCTACCAGCCAAAAGATATAGAAAAAAAATTTAGGCTCAGGTTTTCCTAAGATTTTTGGCAATGTCCAGTTATTATTAGTCAGTGCAGCCTAGTTGCAAGGGTAATTTTTGTATTGTCCCCGCGAATTATTTTTGTACTGGTTTCCCCCTATATATTATCAGTATAAAACAGGATACCATTAACCTGTCTACTGCGTTGTTACCAGTAATAAATACTACGTATGTCAAGGTTGAGTTCTATGCGATTTTGGTTGTATATAGCATTTTGACAGACAAAAAATAGAACTGTGTATTCAGAGGTGGTGGAGTTCTATGCGATTTTGGCAATATTATAGCATATTACTGTTTTATGAAATGATGATATATGAAGACACAAAAAACAATTTTAATTTAGTTTCTTGTTTTGTGTTATCCTTTTGTTTATAGCTTCTGGTTTCGTTTTATCATTTTGTATTAACTTGTTTAGCCTGTATTTTCACTGATACATGCTTTGTATGCTTTATTTTTCACTTTCCTTTTGCGGAATGATATTTATGATGAAAATGAGGTTAAAAATTGACATCAGTTTTCTACGCCTCTCTGTACTTTCAGTACTTTGATTATATATATTTTTGAGGTTGTTTGTATTTTGATGTTATTGCTCAGGTAGCAGTGTTTTAGATAAGCCTGCATTAGTCATCTGTCCTATTAATATCTATAGAATTACAAAAAGGTTTAAAGGTCACAGAACACCTAGTTATGACATAATCAGCGGTGAAGGTTTGAATATTATAATCTTAAACTTGATCTTCTTTTTTTATTTTTGTGTTTACCCTTTTGCTATTGTCATAATTTTAGTCAGAAAGTGAAAATGCAACTATAATGTGGCGCATATAAATGCAAATTTCTGAATCGTTACTGATGGTGTGAGCATGCACAACAAACTATTTTTAATGCCGGATTTATTATTATTGGGATAATGGCCACATGTGGTTGTGTTTGAGGTCTGATTTTGTTTCCTCCATTGAACCAACAATGTTTTGAACAGACCATATGTTACCACAGTGGTATGCAGATCAACTGGGCATGAAATCAGCTGAAATTGAAATTACGTAAATTGAATTAGCATGAATCTGAGTACCAATAATCAAGAAACACAACTGCAAAAATGAATAAACAATTAGATATGGGCAGCTGACTCTATTCATGAGTATAAACAAGAGATATAAGTTGCAGACTGTCTATTCACGGGTAATACGGTACTTTGTTTTTATGTATAATCTATGCAGAGGAATTTCAAAATGCCATTCATCCTTAGGCCATATTAGATTTTTCTAATTCGAAGATGGTGCAATGGGATTTATTTGCTATTTTCCTATGAAACTAATTTAAAATGTAACAAATGTAATCAACTGGTAATAACATCGACAAAAAAACAAACATTTCAGGGTTGCCAATAAAATGGTGGTAGCGAATGGTAGTCGATGGGTGGGTGGGCCACTGGGCGTGGTGAGGGGTGGGTAGGGGTGGTGGGGAGGTGAGGTGCAAAGATGAAATCCAGCAATTATTTTGCTATGGCCTTATACTACCTTAAGTGAACAGACAACTAGGGTGGTCTACGTTATTGCACTTAAAGCATTTATACTATTTAAATACTATTTAAATTACTTGCAATAAAATCTTCATAATTTACATATCAAATTCATAATACTGACCCCCGTAACCCACAATTCCACTTAATGCAGTTTATATGGGTATATGTATAAGTGTAAGTTAGAGCTAGGCTATGAAGCTAAGAAGTCAAATTTTAACAATTAAGAAGGAGCGCAGCGACTCACCAGGGTTTCTTTATTGTTAAAATTTCACTTCTTAGCCTCCAACTGACTTGTGTTTGCCCTACTTTTTCCCCGCGCTTTTACAAAACCACGCCTCTTAACATGTTCGCGCTTCTAATAAATCCGCCTTCTTGTGTCTAAACAAGCGCGTACCATTTAGTAAGCGATTACTTAATGATTAAATGGTTAAAATTGGTGATCATTAGAAATTTACATGAATAAGTTCACCATTTTTTTAAAATTCCTCACCGTCTGATTGGAGGAAAAAGTAGGACAAACACTAAACAGATGTGGCTTAAGAGGTTGCATGACGAGCACATTTACCCAGAGTGAAGAATATTTTACTTAATTTGAACCCCTTTTACATATCGTATTTACTCTTATAGTAGCGCCCGGGCGCTGTGCAAAGTGCAATATATTTCAACTCCTTTCCAGACTGTTTCCTTATAGAATTACTGTACGGCGATCTTTTACTGTGACACCGGCATTGACTAAACCTAAACCCGACTGTATACCGAGTATAATCACTGTCATCACGTAACTGCATCTGTATGATACAATATCCGTCGAACTTGACGATTACAACACGGGTTGGTTGCGTATGAATTAAATAATAATAATAGATAAACCTAATAATAAATTGAAAGAAAGGAGATATTTAATAAAAGTGGTAATTTGTATTGATGATGATAGCGCTTTAAGGTTTATGTCATAGAAAAAAACTCCTGTAATCAAATCCATTAGAGGTAAAGACGAAAAAAGTGTGTTTTTTAGGAACTTTTGGATTTTTGAAGAAGGTAAGGTTTCTTAAAACAGGTAGGGGCGCTTCTATTAGGGAAGGCGCTACTAATAGAGGAAATACTGTATATATATATACTGACTGGTTACTTATCATTCATGCATTGTGATAAATTATATTTAGTCTTACATAATTGTCAATATGAAAGAAGCATTTCAATTGGAGTGAAAGTCCTCCATGAAACTTTGTGAATAGGAAATTCCTTGAAATCATCTATAGCTAATATAAATTAACAAAATTAAATAACCACAGACCACATAACAGAAGGTGGTTTTATCAGATCTTATACCAGCATGTTTAAATGATTCACATCCAATGAGCGAATTTGAGCGGTCATGATTTTGAATAACTTCAAAATAATATACCATGACGAGGCAAGTGATAAACTGTCTTGGTTACTTAAATACGATTTCCTATGGTTACACTGTGATTATGTTTCAGCGGACTTATCAGCATTTACTGTTTCAAATTTAAAAGATTACATTTCAAAATGTGCTCATGTAACCCAAGTACCTCCATGATGTGAAAGACATAAAATCCCGCAGAGATCACATGACCTGTAGCGGAGATTTAATCATTTGGTTATTGTTCCGGACACAAACCTCGCTTCATGAATGCAAATTAACTATTATCTGATTAACTGCTAATGAAAAGAAAATTGAATAAAGAAATTGAAAAACAAAATAAAAAAATAAAAAGATGAAAGTTATGGAATGAGTGTAAGTCTCTGTAGGAAAATGTAGAAGACTGAGACCTATACTGGTATATGACGAGGAGAGTGTGCGACTTAGTAACTTAGTGCTGACTTGCAAATCCTGACACTATAATCCAGCAAGACCTTGCCACCCACAGTTACCCCCACCCTGCCTCACATACTTTGGTATGCATATAACCAATCAACTACCACTGGCCATGCACAGCATTGCATGATCCATAGGGACCATACCCCTCTACCCACACCACCCACCCTGCCTCAGATACTAGTACTCTGGTATGCACAACTATAATCAAACAAGCCGTGGCCTCTCACAGGGCCATACCCACACCACACACCCTGCCAGGGGCGTACCTGGGCATACGCACTGACGCAGGTGCATACAGGCTATTAAAGAAGCAAACAAATAAAAAAGGCTAAAAATGCGAAAAATGGAATAAAAACTGAAGGTATAGTGGGGTTAGGCACATTTGTGAATCCAAAACTCGATGGTGCGTATACCTAAATTAGCCACAGGAACGCCCCTGCCTGCCTCCCCTCCTCCCCACCCTGAATAAGACGCTCCGGTATGTATAACAGTTCAATAACCCTGGTCACTCACAGCCATTATTAGAGGACCATACCACCCCCACCTCCGCCCTGCCTCCCCTCATCACCAGTCCACCCTGCCGCAGACACTCTCGTATATACAACAGTTCTTAATCCAACAAGACATGGCCACTCACATCATTGATCCCAATCAATCATAAATATCACATTAGACAACAAAGCAGGTTATTTATAAGTTTGATTGAAATCTGATCACCAAATTATCTCCTAATCTCTGGTCAGAGATCATGGGTAGGGTAGACACAATAATTCAAATAACACCATTTAGAAGTCGACTGTCTAGTTAGAGGAGACATTATACAAACTTTATATATTTGATATCAGTAAATATCACTAAACATTCTTATACCAATTGATATTTCATTGATATAAGCGTGATTTGGCTAAGCAGTAACGGGCGCACGACTTCGTTTTAGCCATTCAGTCTCCTGTTATTGTTTGTTATTTAATAAATTCCCCACCTTAATGAAATAAATATTTCAACAACAATATTCGTTCTTGATTCCTGTTTAATGTTATTGAAATACTGTCTTTATTGTACGTAGCCAAAACTGTTTATTGTAGCCAAAACTGTTTTAAGTGTACTATCCTATAGTAATTTAAAACAAGTTAAAATAATTCAAGACGCTCAAGCGCAATTTAAAGACTTTCAGAATCTGTGAAGTTAAATCCGCCATGTGCCCCATCTTGAACCGGCATCCGTCTTCTGAATATAAAGGGCCCAGTTTGGATTAACGGATCATTAGGCATACTGCTGCGAGGAATGTACTTCAATCTTATGATTTGCCAAAATTAAATGACAGGCTAGAAAAGCTTTTTTATTGAGTCAAGACACACTGACGTTGGTAATGATTTGGGCAACCGAAATATGCCGTTTTACGATTGATGGGTTTTACGCATTTATATGTCTATAAAATACGTATAAACATCATAAGGCTTTTAAATAACAGAAAATTACTTTGAGATTAATGTTCGTCATTTTGCCTAGAATTCTTTTCATATTTCCATAGGGATTTAAATATATTATGATGCTGAGCCAGCACAATAATTTGAAATTCTCTATAATTATCTGGGAAAACAGAACTTCTAAATCTACATAAATTTCTATCTTTGGATGGGGATGTAAATCGGGCAGTCCCGTGTATCGCAGTCTATCCTCTGAGCGTGTTAAAGAACCACAGAAATCTATTCGTCAGAAAGAGAAAGACAGGTTCCAGTTTCCTGGATTCCTATGTATCCTAATTCCCCTCTCTATGGGGTGGCTCTAAATCAGACATTTGATTCTTTTAATGCTGTTGTTGTTGTTGTTGTTGTTGTTGTTGTTAGAAACTATAATATGTTGTGAGAGCATAGTGTAATATGTTGTGAGAGCATAGTATAGCAATACAAATTCTACTAGGTAAAAAATGCAGAGGTGTTTTTTTTCATGATCATAAAAACTGGGAAAACGTACAGAATAACATTCCTTTTTATAATTGTATCTTTATACTGTTTTCAGTACACTGAGGTCAACAGAGGCATTTAAAAGCATTTCGTTCTTAGTACTTGTCACACTAAAGTTTTTGTTTTTTTCTTTCTTCTTTCAATTGTGAATTTTTGTCTCAAAATTTGGAAAAAAAAGATATGTTTTGGCATTGGGAATATAGCCCAATAATGGCTATAAAAACAGCCAAAAAGATTTGTTTGTATTGTGTTTTACGTCATTTTCAACACATGTAAGGTTATATATTTCAGTCGATTTTTTTGACCACCCACTTTTCTTGGGTAGAACCAGTACTGTACACCTCCAGCCACCCGTAAGAATCAACACTTCCTCACTTACAAGTCGAGCTCCCAGCGGGATTCGAACCCGCAGCGGTGGGTGCCAAGAAGGTTTACAACGCAACGTCATTAACCCCCGGCCATGGAGATGCACTGAAATTAATGCAACATTTTCAGAGGTTCCAGACACAGGTATAGAGTGGAACTTTCATTTTGAAGATCCCAGAAACGAAAATCATGTCCTGATAGTGGAACTTTTATTCAGCTGTTTCAGAGATCCGTGAGGAACATGTCCCGATAGTGGAACTTTTATTTATACATTTTCAGAGGTCCCAGGAACATGTCCCAATAGTGAAACTTTTATTTAGACATTTTCAGAGGTACCAGGAACATGTCCCGATAGTGAAACTTTTATTTATACATTTTCAGAGGTGCAAGGAACATTAGTCCCGATAGGGTAATTTTAATTTAGACATTTTCAGAGGTCCCAGGAACATGTCCCAATAGGGGAACTTTTATTTAGACATTTTCAGAGGTCCCAGGAACATGTTCCGATAGTGGAACTTTTATTTAGACATTTTCAGAGGTCCCAGGAACATGTTCCGATAGGGGAATTTTAATTAAGACATTTTCAGAGGTTCCAGGAAAATGTCCCGATAGTGGAACTTTTATTCAGACATTTTCAGAGGTCCCAGGAACATGTTCCGATAGGGGAATTTTAATTTAGACATTTTCAGAGGTTCCAGGAAAATGTCCCGATAGTGGAACTTTTATTTAGACATTTTCAGAGGTGCAAGGAACATGTACCGATAGTGGAACTTTTATTTAGACATTTTCAGAGGTCCCAGGAACATGTCCCAATAGTGGAATTTTTATTTAGACATTTTCAGAGGTCCCAGGAACATGTCCCGATAGTGGAACTTATATTTAGACATTTTTAGAAAAAAATTGTATCTTTGAAAACCTACAAAGGCTGAACAGTGTCAGTCAAGTCTTGCCGTAAAGTTCTACTTTGATTTGTAATTACACATTTAAACAATTTGCTTTCAACTTTCTACCAGAAGTCTAGACATTTCTCGTCCACGCTGTATAACATTTTCCCAAATAATCCCTGGATACACATCCCAGACACTGTCAGCATGCCTTGGTGCACACAGCTGCATGCAGCACACCATCAATACACTATCAGTGTTGCCAAGGTCCCCAAGGGGTCAGCAGGGGTCAGCGTTGTAATTGTGCAGATTGGAAATATTGCTACTGGAATCTGATACCAACATCTCTGTCAGTCTAAAATTAATGACCGCTGTCATGGAACAGTTGATGTGTACCAGTTATACCTTTGGCAATAAATCGTCGGTCCAGTTCGAAAAGGACTGAACTGCAAAATTACAACTTTTCAGGAAACACAAAAAACTGTCTATTTTGAACAAAAAGCACCAAATACGTCCAGGTTTTTTACAATAAATCAACGAAAGAGGCGTGTTATCGTACGTAAACCATGAGCATAATAAACAATACGTACTATTAGAAATGTTAGATATGACTTTTTTTCATCAATATTTCGACGCCAAATGTCAGTTACAATATTTTTGAGCTTCGAAAAGGACGTATCTGTAGAGAAACAAAATCGGAAGCTTCGAAAACGACGTACCTGCAAACCAGCATTGTAAAATGAAACAAAAACTATCTTTTTCTTTATTATCAAAACATATTGTTTGATAAAATACAACATTACATAGACCTGCAGAACTGTGACATGATTCTGTGTTATTCCCATGTGCTAAACTTGATGAGTTTGAAAAATTCAGAAACAACAACAATTTATGAATAATAATGCAAGATTACAGTTTCGTACTTATTCATAAACCAAAGTAATTATACTTACAGTTTAAATGAACCAGGAGAATGCATACATTTTAATATAATTCGCGATAATTTTCAACACAGCTTCGATTGTTTGCTTGCGATGTTTTCATTGCATATACGTCTTTTTAGCCCGTTGTGAATTCGGACCAATGACATGACGTCCTTTACTCATGTGGCATATACGTCTTTTTAGCCCGTTGTGAATTCGGACCAATGACATTACGTCCTTTACTCATGTGACCTTTTTTAAACTTTCTGATTGGATAGCTTACCTGGCATTTTCGCAAAAGGCGCGGGAATATTTCAATGTTCGAAAACTATGGAAACATGATTTTGGCCAAATGTGCACTTACGTCCTTTTCGAACGAGACCGACTAAATGCTGCTATTAAAGCTCAAAAATTAATAGAATGTAGAAAGGTGAAAGGTAATCTGAGCCTTCACTGACCCATTCGGAATGATTTTGATATTAGAAAGCTTGATTAAATAGAATGACCTTAATATGAGCAGTAAAATAATTCATCTACACAACAACACAAATCTGACTCAGCTGCCTGGCTGTGATAATATGCAAATCCCTGCAACACAATTCTAATGCATTTACCTTAAATGTGTATGGTGGCTGGTATTTGCCAGTTTCATTCTTATGATTTTGGTTTCACGAAACTCATTACTCATTGAGAGATACAAACATTTAATCTGTTTCTCATAGCAATTTAAATGCTCACTCTCAGAACACACGGAGTTGCATCATAATTGCATGACGTGATGTCATAATACCAGGATGCGATGTCATAATACCAGGATGTGATGTCGTAATACCAGAAAGTGATGTCATGATAGAAACTATGAATGAAG
>JAWPHD010002981.1:0-233034 GCA_037043455.1 Cyrtodaria siliqua
CTGAAGCAGAAAATCATATAACCGAAAACGATAATAGCCCTGACCACGTGACAACACACCAAATTGAAGTTTTGCCTATATTTCCGAAGACTGGACTATCACATGAGGTTTCAATTGACCTTGTGGACAACCCTATCAATGACGGCACGCCCAGTGCAGACGACATGACTGCTGACAATGCTAAAACACCTGACGATCAGAATGAAGGTATATATCTAAATGATAACGAAAACAACTCAGCTGATTTAAATGCAGCAGTTGTAAAAACAGAAAATAATAGCATCGAAAACGATAATAGCCCTGACCTTATAACAACACACCAAATTGAAGTATTGCCTATATTTCCGGAGACTGGACTATCACATGAGGTTTCATTTGACCTTGAGGACAACCCTATCAATGACGGCACGCCTAGTGCAGACAACATGACTGCTGACAATGCTAAAACACATGACGATCAAAATGAATGTATTTAAATGATAAAGAAAACTATGGCAAATGGTGGTTCTAGTGTCACATTGCATAAGTTGATTGAACGCAGTATAGGTTGGCATGGGTGTATGCATTGCTTTCTTGCCTCAATAGGGTGACTGTTATATACTTGTCAGTAGGATGACTGATACATACTAGGTAATGGACTGTGCAATATAATTAAATTGGCACATATACATTCTAGTTAATGTTTCGATGAGTCGTACATGTTTAGGCACTGTTTGAGATGAAATATATACGAGTAGTTGTGTATAGTACGTAATTTTGAACTATTAACAGCAAGTCATTTGAAAAAAAAATCTCTGCTGACATCTTGTACTATAAATCCCTTAATTAGACCGATACGTCAATTTGAAATAACATTCATCTTTAAGTGAACATATTATTCTATTTTTCAAAATAATAATATACTAGTGTAGACAGTCCTTTCTCTCATTTTTTATTTAGCGTTGACATACATTACGTATATTTGGATTTGTACTTCACACTTGAATAACATTATCAGGGCCATATACGGTTTCAACATGACATAATGAAAAATAAAATAAAAAATGGGGTGCCTTTTATTTATATAATAATATAAATAAAGTAGCAAACTAATATATTTTAGTTGTACGTCTGTATGATTTAATTAACCTCTTAAGACGACATACAGCCAATATATACCAAATGAATCGTATGTCACTGACCTATGTATTTGTGCCGCTATTAACCCTGATTGGTGTGGCCGGGTGAATAGAATAAATTATTATAGATGTAAATAAGTATGTGCGTTTTGCTTCGAGGATGCAATATTAACATTTTAAAACGCTTTTCATATCAAAGACATTTCTAATTTGCTAATCATGTGTGCCTTTAGTTCTTATAAAGAATACATTTGTTGTGCATAGTACATTGTTAAATAGTATACAGATTGTTCTTTATATACAAATGGTTTATTGTATTTTGATTTTAATATACAAAAATTGTACAAAATTATGTGAACGTTTTTTAGCGTCTATTTAAACATGCATTTCTTTCTATTTTGTGATATGCATGGTATATATATATATATAAACATTTATATTGCTCTATTCGGGTCCATCCACCCATTTATAAAACAAAATCGTATTGCTCCAACATGAATGAATATTTCAACCCCATTTTCCATGTACAAGTGGTCATATCAATATATATGTATACATGTATTGAACTTAAGGTGAAGAAATATTTGGATATAGTAACATGATAGGCATTTTCAGGTACTATTTTATATTTAATTTAACCTTGCGAAATTTGGAAATCACCTTTCCTATAAAACGTCATATTCATCACTACCACCGACTACACTGGTAGTTAAAAACACAGGCAGATTATATTAACCCATAACCCGCTACATATATTAAATGGACCGTCTTTCTTTGAAATAAGGTCATTACATTTATCTGACAAAAGGGTGTTTTGTGGAAATGAGTGATCAGCAGCCGGACATTGTTACAATGGACGCAAAGGCGATTATAGTTGTGCTTAGCGGGTTAAGTGTTAACAATTAACAAAATATGATAATAATCACACACATTTTTTCACCTGTTTGACTTTATAACATTGCATTTTTTTAATATTTGCTTAATTGCCAAAGTAAGTAAATCAACATTAATGACCGAAAGAAATTCATACTTTTTTTTATATTAAACAAAACATCATACGCATAGTCTAACAATTTCTTTGTTATTTCAACTTAAAATAGTGTGTATACTGTTGATATGTTGTTATTTTTTCAACAAGTCTGTGATATGTGTTATTTGTTATACTATCTGTGATGGCTTCTGTCTTCAACGCCCTTTCTGTTGTATTTTGTCGTTTTCATTGTATAATTAATTAAATATTGCTCCTTGTTTGTAATACAGTACGGACCTACGATGCTATTGCGTTTGGACGCTGTGGTTTCTATAGGACCTATATCTCATTCATTTGCATAATAAGTCTACAGTTTAAGGTCATTCCGTCCACAAGAGTACAGATTGTCTCAACGTGTATCATATTGTCCATGTGATTGTTAATGTGTGCTGTTTAAGTCATTATTGTTAAAAGGACACTCGGCATTTTTCGATTGGTTTTACATATGTTCATACATCCACGCAAACAAAAAAATACACGATTATCGTAATGTTTGTTCGTCTTAAATAAATTAGATACTTTTCTTTTTTTAAATGTGTTGTAGTTTTGTTTTTTACTATAGATGTCACGTTTGATTTGGAAATATCGTGGATTTGTTTTTATTTATTCTTAAAAAGTAATCTCCTAAAGTTAAATTATTTCAGTGATTAATATTGATAAGAAGCTACATGTTCTATGCATTGTGTAAAAGTAGGAATGAAACGTGTAATTGAGTAAAAGTAGGAATGAAACGTGTACAATTTCAACATGTTGACTCGATGTATTTCCCCTTACTGAAATATGTTATTAAATTACTTGTAAGAGGTTCTCTTATCGTTCTCTTTAAAAGGGAGAAAAATAAAATCTGGACGTGTTATCAAGAAACACGGCAATCTGGACGTGTTATCAAGAAACACGGCAATCAGGACGTGTTATGGACAATTAGTGTCTCGATTTTTTAATCCAGTATCATTTTGATTTGAAACCTTCTTGCGTATATATAATTAAATACAATTTTGATTTTATTTACTTATTCTGCCATAGGTTGATAGATTTTATTGATGCAATATAATCAACACTTTGTAATATGCAAAATATATTAGTTTTATAATTTATATTAATGATTAAACGAATGCAAGTTATGTGAACAACCGACGGTTTAAAAAAATCATGATTACCGTATCTCCCTTTAACAGCAGCACGAACAGAGTATTTCTTTTGAAATACATTCAGGTGATGCCGAGTGCCCCATTAAATAAGAATCATGCATTGGTCTTAGAGTATTACATTTGTCTAGAGTTTACAATGATGTTGATTTCAAAAGGGAGATCAATACGTTTGAAATCCTTTATTACATTCAATGTTAGCCTGTGTTAGCCGTCCATTTTTGTCTACTAGTCTACTATTGCTAAGTTAAACAATTATAGCGATGACTATTGAACCAACCATTTTGTGTTTTAAAGAGACTACCATAAAGTCTATACAAAAACGTTAGAGTTAAATAGGTTGTCTCAATGTATAGGATAGAGGCTATGAAGAGAAAACTTCGCCATTAAGAAACCGAAAGGTTTAGTGTTTACGATATGTTTTATCGATAGTCTCTATATAGGTCACACTCTAATCCACGAAGAGAGCTGGTGGTAAAATCTTCATGAATAAATAGTGCAAGTATTTGAAATTCTGAGCCATCTCATTGGTTTAAAATGTAGAGTAAACACCAAGTGCCTAGGGTAGACTGATACATGGAATTTCCAACGCAATTCAAATCCAAATCACTGAAGTTCGTGCATATGTTAAAACGCAGGTATTTCAAGGACACCACTTAAACGTTTCGGAAACTCAGATTACCTTAAAGGGAGTACATCAGGCTTTTCAAAGGGGTTTAGGGGTCCGACTTAAAATTGACAAATAATGATATTTTCTATTTTAAAGCACCTAAAAATAATGAATGATCCTAAAAATGACCCCTTAGTTACAAGGAAATTCATTCTGTACAGTAATACGTGCTATCCTAGGTTACGCACCAGGGTTAATTTCAGCATTTTATGCCCGATTCCGTCCTAGCTATATGGTGTATTCGAAGTTTAAACCTTAACAATATGGTTCGAACATCATATTTTGATGGATATAAGTGTTTTATCATGAATTGGAACATTTTTATAATGTAAAATATTTCTAGAAAAATCCTGATGTACCCCCTTTAACCGCCATTTATATTGAACTGGGAGTATCTAGAAAACTTTCATCTATTACATTGGCTAATGATGCAAGAGAACTGTTTTATCTTATAGAGACGACTTTACCCATTGCCCCAGTGATGAAATATCCTGCAGAGTCAGTCTTCATTTGTTTCACAGTTTTAATCATCATTTACTTTTTTGCTCACTTTTGTGATACCTTTAAAACCACAGATAATTGCATCGTTTGAATATTACCTTCTATTATTATAATTGTAAAGGACAAGAACGGGAAATGTTTGTGTTCCTTTCACAGGTCAAGCGTAGAAGTTCCAAACAATCTTAATTACACGCACACCATATACTATCGTGTGTAGAAATGAATTTACTATCCAACAAAACGTTTCCTCCTACGATCCCTTGTCAACTCGCTGAGATATCAATGTCAATTTAAATCTACTCGTCATTTGTCTGGGTCATAATTTACGTAAGTCATAATTAAATTTCCCGTTCATGTCCTTTATAGACAATTATTGTAATGTTTGGATGGCTGTTGTAAACTATTATAAACCTGGATTCTAATGAGATACAAAGTCATGTGTGTTGGTTACTCATTATTTTATTCAAGCTCTGCCCAGACGGAAGTAGTATAGACTTGCTATATAGCTAACAATATTACATCCATCTTCTTTTAAAAACATGTTATATAACAGAAAAGTAAAAATATATAACATTTAACAATATCATTGTGATCATAATCTTAATAAATTAAACTGATGATGTTGTTTGAAACAATTGCTCTGCGGCAAGTCTTTTGTCTAGTTACAACCGCCGGTAGATAATATTTGCATTATTACACTTTATAAAGGAATGTTATTTGTGCCAGTTCTCACTGGTGTACAATGTATTTGGTTTCACAACACGGCCATATCGGGTAACATATGGCTGGGATGGAGATTTACTACGATTTATAATTAGTGTATTGTTTTCAGCAGGAGGTTTCTGAGGGGAAATTGGTGGATTTGAATACACATTTATTTGATCAAGTCGATCAGCTGTTTCGTGCTGGAGGACAATATTAGGCATGTTGTCTGAAGTGTCAAACTGGTTTTCATTTGTGGGTAATAGAAAACGTCTATTCCTACGATATAATGCTCCATTCTGTGTTTGCACTGAATATGATCTTTGATTGTGTTTTCAACAATTATAGCTGGTCTCCATTTTCTGTGCATTTGTACTCGTACTGTCTGTCCCTCTTGAAGAGATTTCAAGGGCTTTGCAGTCTTGTCATAGTTTTGTTTTTGAATCGAGTGAGATTTTGACAGTTTGATTTGTATTTCTTTTGAATTTACCACTTTTGGATTAAGATGTCTTGTGTTGTTGGTAGGACTGATCTTAAACGCCTACTCATTAGTAACTGAGATGGTGAGTATCCACAGTCTAATGGAGTATTTCTATACTCTAGTATAGCCAAGTATGGATCCTTATTGTCATTTATGGATTTGCGCAGTATACGTTTGGCCGTTTGTACTTTTTTCTCCGCAAGACCATTAGATTGGGCATACAATGGACTAGAGGTAGTATGCTGAAATCCCCATTCGCGTGCAAAATTTGCGAATTGCTCGGATGAAAATTGGGGAGCATTGTCGCTTACCAACTTTTGGCAAATGCCGTGTCTTGCAAAAATCGCTTTTAGTTTGCGAATTACTGTCACACTTTTTGTGTCAGGCAGTTTGTCCAATTCAAAGAATCGACTTTAATAGTCAACTGTGACTAAATAGTCAACGTTGTCGAGTGTACATATATCAGTGGCAACAATTTGCCATGCATGATCAGGTATTGGGTGTGGCTTCATTGGTTCCTTCGTGTTTGAATTTCTATGTGTGAGGCAAGTGTCACACTGCAAAACGAATTCTGTTATACTTTTTGTCATACCAGGCCAAAACATCACGTCACGTGCACGCTTTGTGCATTTATCAACACCCATATGACCTACATGTACTGCTTTTATCATTGATTTACGCAGACTGTGTGGAATGACATTTTTTTCACCTTTAAAGATGATGTCATCAATTACAGACAGTTCGTCTCTGTGGTTCCAGTATTCAAGAACCATGGATGTACAGTCCTTTCTTAAGTCTGGCCAACCGTCACGTATTACTCGTTTAAGAGTACAACACTGTTTTTCATTGTCTGTCGCGTTTTTAACATTTTGCAGTCTTTGGTCACTCATGTTAATACTCGATATAGTATGAACATGTACATCTAGTCCGTCAGACAACTCTGGGTATGTGTCTGTAAGGTAGTTCCTGGAAAGGGTATCTGCAACTGGGATGCTCTTTCCACTTAAATGTTTGACTTTAATGTCATATTTCTGTAACTGTAACAGCATACGTTGCAGTCGTAATGAGGCAGCAGTCAATGGCTTTTTCATAATTGCTTCTATAGGCTTATGGTCAGATTCTACAAATACATGCCTCCCATAAGTATACGAATGTAAGCGTTTGACTCCGAACAAAATAGCCATCATCTCCTTTTCTATCTGTGCGTAATTTTGTTCTGATTGCGTCAATGATTTAGATGCATATGCTATAGGCTTGCCCTCCTGTAGCATAACAGCACCAAGACCGCATTTTGATGCATCAACCTGTAATGTAAGAGGTTTGTCTGGGTCAAAATATGACAACACTGGACTCTGTGTAAGAATTTGTTTGACCTGTTTGAACGCCTTGTCCTGTGATTTGTCCCAGTAAAACTCAACGTCATGTTTCAACAGAGCTCTGAGATTGGATTACACCTCTGCCAAATTTGGTGCAAATTTGGTGAGATATGTAACCATACCAAGTACTGTTTCTAACTCGGATCGATTTGTCGGAACTGCCATGTTTTTAATAGCTTTGACCTTTTCCGGGTCTGGTTTGACACCTTCCGAGCTTAGAATGTGACCAAAGTATGAGACTTCTGTCACTCCTATTGTGCATTTTTCCGGGTTAAAACGTATACATTTTTCTCTTGCACGTAAAAATACACTTTGCAAGTTTGCATACATTTCCTCTTCAGTGCGTCCTGTTACTAATATGTCGTCAACGATTGCAGAAACGCCAGGTAATCCCTCAAACGCTTTATCTATCTTCTTGTTGGAACACACCTTGGGAGCAGTTCAATCCAAATGGCAAACGGAAGAAGCGATATCTACCAAATGGTGTGTTGAATGTTGTCAGATAGGAGGATTGGTCATTTAACCTTACGCTGCAATAACCAGATCTAGCGTCAAGCACACTAAAATGCGTGGCGCCAGACAGTTGGGCAGAAACATCTTCTAGAGTTTTCACTGGGTAGTGAGGTCGGCGTATGGCCTCGTTTAAAGCCTTAGGGTCAAGACATATACGAAGCTTGCCTGTTTTTGGCTTTTCTACCACAACTAGGGAATTGACCCAGTCTGTCGGTTCAGTAACCTTGGCAATAATGTCATTATTAACCATGCTGTCTAGTTCGTCTTTCAGTTTGTCACGGAGAGCATGTGGTATCCTTCTTGGTGGATTGACCACATGAACAGCATCTTCCTTTAAATGCAATGAACATGTACCCGGAAACAGTCCAATACCCTGAAAAAGGTCACTATATTCCGAAAATATATCGTGTGTCTGCTTTTTGTGGTCAACTGCGTATGTCAACTTAATAAGTTCTAACTCCACTGATGTAGTTAAACTTAGCAAAGGTTGTGAAGTTGTATCCACAACATAAAAGGTAACAGTAATGTGTCTATCATTATAGACACACGGCAAGTCTAGTGTGCCAAGCACATTGAGAGCATTGCCTGTATATGATGTTAATTTATGTAACGCTGCTGATAACGGACCATGTGTGCTGAGCTGCTGATAATGGAATGTAGGTAAAATATTTACCATAGACCCTGTGTCTATTTTGAAGGAAATGGGGTTTCGGGAAGGGCCAATCAATAAAGTGGCGTGTGCGTGAAACCAAATTACCTGATTTAACAGTATTGACGTAGAATGTGTCCTCATCAGAGGATAATTCCTCATTAACATTTATTTCCATCACACGTTTGTTATTGTTAGCACTATTGTGTGATCTACATACAGAGGCAAAATGGTTCCATTTTTTGCACAAATGACACTGTTTTCCCCGTGCGGGACACTTTGCTTCTTTTGTGTGATAGTTCCCACCATTTCTACAACTCCTTTGATATTGTTGTTTATTTTCCCTGTGAGGATGACGTCCTTCCTGGTGTCCTTTTGTCACAGTGCCTTTTTGGTACGTTTTCTTTACCACGTGTACGGGTCAGTGTTGTCCATCGTCGCCTGTGGCCGCCATTGTTTTTAGTTGCTCTCTTGAGTACTCAAAGTTCTGGGCAGTTTGGATTGCCTTATCAAGAGTTAGCTTTTCTCCCTCGTTAGTCAGCTTTTCACGTATTCTGGACGATGATGTCCCAAAAACAACTCTGTCCCGGATCATTTCGTCTTGGTCCAAAAAGTTACAATCTTTTGCCGCTAACCTCAGTTTAGTGACGAATATTTCAATGGTGTCACTAGCCTGTGTTATGTTATTGAATTTAAACCTTGCAAATATCGGGTTGAGTTTAGGTTGTACATACGATTTAAATTTTTCAAAGTTTGTGTCGAATTTCTTGGCATCATCTGCAGAAATGCCCTGCCAAGTTTGATTGACGTCCCGTCCCTTCTCGCCAACCCACAGAAGCAAATACGCAACCTTTTCTTCTTCTGATTTCGCTTACAAGGGTCCAGAAAACACAACTTCGGCGTGCCGCTTGAATTTGTCCCATGTCTGTGGCAAATTTGTGCTTTCCCAGTCCATATTTGGGATAAAAACACCGTACATCTCCATGGCGAGTGTTAATGAATGTTAGTCACAATTATGTTCCGATGAAAATTACATCTGTGATTAAATTCACACAAGTTTAGGAATGTTAATTTATACTAAATAAATTCCACAAATCATTTTTTTCTTCTGACACCATGTAATGTTTGGATGGCTATTGTAAACTATTATAAGTCCTGGGTTCTAATGAGATACAAAGTCATGTGTGTTAGTTACTCATTATTTTATTCAAGCTATGCCCAGACGGAAGTAATATAGACTCGCTAAATAGCTAACAATATTACAATTATAATAACAGAAGATAATAATCAAACGATGCAATTTCAGTGTTTAAAACGAGTGTAAACATGTTTGATGATTACACAAATATATCTATATAACCCAAAACGGAATGTTTGTCTTGTTTATTTTTAGTTGCTGCTGATCAAAGATCAGGAGAACTTATGTTGTTTTGAGGAGTCCTTAGATCGTCTCTAGATCCGTAAACTATTTTCATAGATTTTTGTGTTGTGAACATTTACAGAAATGTTGATTTTGATGTGCCCTGTTGCATTAAGGTGTATCTGGTCGGCTGGAAATCCAAGATGGACGTGACAGCTAGAAATATATTTTCTAAAACAATATTGAAACTACTACATTAGTATGCGTGAAACTTAAAAGGGCTTTTGCTTTTGACCTGTTGTTGGTCCAAGGTATAGTTCAGAATGACAGGAAATACAAGATAGCCACACTCCAAATATGAATGCTGCATGTTTGTGAAGCTTAATTTACAAGCATGTTGATCTTTGTGGCTAATTGGTCATTAGCTGGTCAGTCTGGAATTAAAGAGAAGGACGCCGCAGTATTTTCGGAGACAGTTTTGAGGCGATTTCTTCTCTGAAGCTATTGCATGCATTTTTGTGAAACCGGTCAAACATCAAAACTTTTCAAAAGAAACTGTTGTGGCAATTACATCTTTGAAATTGGTACATAGATTTTCATGACACTATTGGAAGGTATCACCTAATGAGTTATTGCTCCTGAGTAAAATACATCCTTTCAATGTGGACAACGGTAATATAGACTCCGTGTTTGACCTGTCTTTTCTGAATGTTAAAACAGATTATTCAGTGGGAATGATTTAAAAAGGGACACACGGCAAGGGTTGAAGTGTTTGAAATGTCTCGATTTATATATCCAGTATCATTTTTACTTTTACCCTGGTCACATTTAAATCGATCACATTTTAAGTATTCACTATTTCGTCTTATTATACTATAAGTTTTAATATATTATTGGTGCAATAATATCAAAAATTAATAATATGCAAAAACAATTTGCTTAATACTATTCTTATAATTAATGTTAATGATTGAACAAATGTAAGTTATGCAGAAAAACTAGCGGGACGCCATGAGTTTTTAAAAAATAAAGATTGCCGTGTGTCTCTTTTTTTATGTATTAGGTACATTTTAGTATTAGGAAAACGAAATTCCTTTTGGATTATAACACGTGTGCCAGTCGTCTATTGTTCGATGCAGAGAATTTTTCTAACTAATCGTTCATGTGTCGCATCGGCGGACCGCAGTCAACCGGAAACACGGATTCAAATAAAAGAAAAAACTACAAGGTTAAAAAGAAGCAAAACATGCCATACCAAATACATAAAAGGGTTGATAACAGTGGTATTGCACATACATAAAAGGGTTGATAACAGTGGTATTGCACATACATAAAAGGGTTGATAACAGTGGTATTGCACATACATAAAAGGGTTGATAACAGTGGTATTGCACATACATAAAAGGGTTGATAACAGTGGTATTGCACATACATAAACGGGTTGATAACAGTGGTATTGCACATACATAAAAGGGTTGATAACAGTGGTATTGGACATACATAAACGGGTTGATAACGGTGGTATTGCACATACATAAAAGGGTTGATAACGGTGGTATTGCACATACATAAAAGGATTGATAACAGTGGTATTGCACATACATAAAAGGGTTGATAATGGTGGTATTGCACATACATAAAAGGGTTGATAACAGTGCTATTGCACATACATAAAAGGGTTGATAACGGTGGTATTGCACATACATAAAAGGGTTGAAAACAGTGGTATTGCACATACATAAAAGGGTTGATAACGGTGGTATTGCACATACATAAAAGGGTTGATAACAGTGGTATTGCACATACATGAAAGGGTTGATAACAGTGGTATTGCACATACATAAAAGGGTTGATAACGGTGGTATTGCACATACATAAAAGGGTTGAAAACAGTGGTATTGCACATACATAAAAGGGTTGATAACGGTGGTATTGCACATACATAAAAGGGTTGATAACAGTGGTATTGCACATACATGAAAGGTTTGATAACAGTGGTATTGCACATACATAAAAGGGTTGATAACAGTGGTATTGCACATAGTAAAAGGGCTGATGACAGTGGTATTGTACATACGTAAACTGGTTGATAACAGTGGTATGGTAACAGTGGTATTGTACATATGTAAAAGGTCTGATAACAGTGGTATTGCACATACGTAAAAGGGTTGATAACAATGGTACTGTACATACATAAAAGGGTTAATAACAGTCATATTGCACATACGTAAAAGGGTTGATAACAGTCGTATTGCATATACATAAAATGGTTGATAACGGTGGTATTGCACATACATAAAATGGTTGATAACAGTGGTATTGCACATACATGAAAGGGTCGATAACATGGTATTGCACATACGTAAAATGGTTGAAAACAGTCGTATTGCACATACGTAAAATGGTTGAAAACAGTGGTATTGCACATACATAAAATGGTTGATAACAGTGGTATTGCACATACGTAAAAGGGTTGATAACATGGTATTGCACATACGTAAAATGGTTAATAACAGTGGTATTGCACATACGTAAAATGGTTGCTTATAGTGGTATTGCACATACGTAAAAGGGTTGATAACAGTGTTATTGCACATACGTAAAAGGGTTGATAACAGTGGTATTGCACATACGTAAAAGGGTTGATAACAGGTGTATTGCACATACATAAAAGGGTTGATAACAGCGGTATTGCACATACGTAAAAGGGTTGATAATAGTGGTATTGCACATACGTAAAAGGGTTGATAACAGTGATATTGCACATCCAAAGAAACAATTGACAACAAAAACTGTGTGTTATTGCTGGAATAAGGGAACCTATAAGGTAGATCAACATCAAACCCGTTTGGACTGAATTAAGAACGTTTTTAACTAAATAATATACTTCAATGCATCAATGCATACTTCAGATAGTATGCTTGTCTGAACAAGAGGTCGTTTTGTTTTCTCAGGATCATTTCAGTCAAATAACGAACATAATCAGTATAACACAAAATATAACAACAACTATACTATTTGCAGCAAATGAGATTTATTTTTATTCAATTCAATTCTAATTCTTTTATTCCAAGATTTTACATGTGTAAAACAGCAATGGATATAATATATAATGCAAGTTCAACTGTAAATGGTAATCGTTATGACAAATAAAAGTGGTAGTACAGCGAGAGAAAATGATGATAGTGCAGAGCAGAACTGATAGTTTTCACAAAATAATCTAAAGTCAAATAAGAAAGTATGATGTAAGTTAAGAGAGATAGGATAGCTACTGTTCATTGGTGTCCGAGGTGAGACAACTGTGCATGCATAGACACGTGTATATTTATTTTTATATCATGCTGGTCTCCCTCCCTTTAAGCATATAGACTTAAACTATAATACAAATAATAGTAACATATTTTTTTATATTGAATTATGGTTAATATCAAGTATTGCGTTTAGGTCTATTGCATGCAAATCAAAATGTAACAATATGTATACATTTAACTAAGTTGGGGTAAACAATATGAATGATCTTTTCGTCTAGTAGCTACATGAAAATCAGTATTTGCACGGGACTTCGACGTAATGTCTATAGATATTTCTTCAAACAGTGTGTAAACAGTTCAACAGTGATTCAGTGGTACTGGAGTTACTAATTACAGGTAGGAAATTAAGAATCTTACTTCAATGTTTATGTGTTTAACAATAAGTTATTATATAATAAGTATCACACGGAGAAGTAACATAATTCAACATGCGCCTTATTATATTGCACAACATGTACACAAGTGGAGATATAACATATACCCCCAGTATTTATACCTTGACACATAATACGAAAACGAAACCTGTGAAAAGGTATTGTCGGGGTTCTTATGTCTAAGTGAGTGGTATTAAAGTATTGTTTTATTTATTTTTTTGTTTCATTAATTTAAAAGTGACTTGTGTATAACAAAAAAATATTACAAAACGCACACAATACAGTTAAACATTCAAAATGGAAAGAAAGTCACTGTCTATGTATTGTCGTCATTTAGTTTATGTACTATTGACAGTTCTAGAACTTCGTAGTTTTACAAAATACACATGATTACAATATACATGTAATATAAACAAAAATAGGCTAAAACTGCTTTAATGTGTATTATAAATCGATACACAATTATACATTTTTCAGAATAACGTCAATGAAATTGCATAATTTTGCATAATTTTATTAAATCCATCTTGTTATTTGTGCTCATAAGTTGTTGACATTTTGATATATTTGGACGTGTATAGTAATACAGTTTTAAGTACTTTTTCCTTTGTTCTGAAAAATTATTACAGGTCAGAATGTAGTGAAATTCATCCCCTTTATCTTGAGTGTTACATACTATGCAAACTATTTCGTTAATTGGTTTGCTATTCCATCTACCTGTTTCGACAGGAAGTCTATGATTTCTTGTACGGAATTTTATAAATTGCCTGCATTGATAAGTTGGTAAAATGTTTTCTAAAGATTGATTTAAAAGATCTGTAAATGTTACTTGAGGATGATATATCAACTGTTGATATCCATTTTTGTATATAAAGGTCTTTAAGTTTTTGGTTTGCTGATTTAACCAGCCAGTTTGCGTTTGTGAAACTTTGCGAGTACCATATTCCCGAAAAAAAACTAATGTACAAAGTAGGTTTTTTTTATGTTATTTATCTATGTTGAGTACTGTTATTCATTCGATCTTTGGAGATCGCTGATCCCGATACTTATATTTAGTTATCGGTGGTACATTTTCAATTTCTTTTGTTTTCTTACTTAATTTTTGATTCGGTGGTTCCACTACTCCGGCCGACAAAAGGCTCTGGGTATTGTTTAACCACTTATAGGATATGTTGTCTGCTTTTTAATTTAGTCTTTTGGCTGTTACTTGTGATACGCAGGCTTCATAACCGCTGCTCCCAACTAAATTCCATTATGTTTATTTCGCTCTTCGGGACATTTAATTTTAGTTTATACTGGGACCATACGCCGTACGACATGGGTTAGCAATTAACTCCATGTCCACCGCCGTATGCATGCCTTCTTCGGGATGGTTAAAATTGTGTATTATTGATTTTATGCATATTGAGTTCTGCTCAACCCGGCGCTAGAGGGCGTGAGCGGTAGCTAGCAGATTTCACTACCGCTCATGTACAGTCTCAATCAAACCGAGATTGCAATATTTCGTATGTTTCGTGCTCGGCCGTTTCCAAAGGTCCATTATTATATTCTTTTTTATCTGTGTTGCGTCTGTTAATGCTAGGACGACATAATATGTTAAAGAAGATAACTTATTGTCGTCACAATCTCGAATACGTTTTTGACCAAAATAATATAATTCGTGTTTGTATATCGACATGTAGTGGCATAACCCCAAGTTCACCATATATCATTGAGGAAGGTATGCAAGAGTTTAGATTGAACGCATACTTATAAAATGTTAACTGGACGCGTTCGATAACATCAATATTTCCAAATCCCCAAAGTTCAGAACCATAAGGTAAAACTGGTTTAACCATTTTTTCGAATAGATCAATCTGCATATCAAATGGTAAATTTAAAACACGTATTTTCTTTAAAAGAGCAAAAAGAGCTTTATTCCCATGTTCCGCTATGTATTTTTATCTGCAATATAAGAGCCACTACGAGATAAAAACAACCATTCATTTACAATTTCTATAGTTTTTTTATTTAGTATAAATTTCAAATTTGTTTTGCATCATCCATGACTAAAAACAATGATTTTTATTTTATCGACATTTACTGTTAGTTTCCATTTATTACAGTATAGTTCAAATGCGTCCAATGCATTTTGTAAATCTATCTCATCATCACTAAATGATACCGTATTATCGACGAAAAGTAAAACAAACAGCTTTAAATAAATAGTGAAGTCTTCATTTGAAGCCTGGCAGTTTAAACCGTTCACTTTATCGAAAAGGGAGGACTCTAAATCATTGAGGAAAATAGAAAATAGGAATGGGGAGAGATTTTTACCTTGTCTTACGCCATTAAGGCATGCGAAAAAACTCGTAGATCCTTCATTAGTCAATACCTTTGACTATATATTTTTATACATATTAAATATGATATTAAAACATTTAACATTTATTCCTTCATTTAAAAGTTTGGTCCATAAACCATCTCTCCATACCATGTCAAGTGCTTGCTTGAAGTCAACAAAACAACAGAAAAGTATTTTCTTGCTCGACCTTACTATATCAAGGAGACAGTTAAGTATAAAAAGGTTGTCTAATGTTGAAGTTGTTTTTCCTAAATCCGGCTTGGGTCGATTTTATTATGATATACTGTTCTGCATAGTTATTTAGTCTTGTGTTTATAATTGATGTAAATAGTTTTCCCAAGCAACTGAGGAGAGTAATCGGTCGATAGTTTTCTGGTAGACTGGGGTCACCCTTGTTTTTAAAGATTGTTTAATTATCCCTATAGTCCAACTTTCTGGGATTATACCATTAACAAATATACAGTTGAAAAGTTTAACATCAATTGGCAGCATTATATTTATTGTCACCTTAATCTGTTCATTAATAACATTGTCCATACCCGGTGATTTATTATTTCGCAAGGAACGTGCAGCCATTATAATTTCTTCTTCATTTATACGTTGATTTATTTCATCGTTTATTTCTTGGATTTGGGGCGCATCTATGTTTTGACCCTTTTCGGCTTCGGCTTCTGCCAATTCATTGAGTACCTTCATTGTGGCTTTCTAGGCTATTGTTTTTTTGTATTATATTTACACGAGCATATTTGTGTTTTACTTATATTGCCTATTGATGCTGCCTTGTTGGTTAGAGATTAGATCATGGCGGGGATTTCTTTATTTACACTGTCCTGTTTCAGTGGGATGAAGTAGGGTAAGTGTGAGGTTTGGTGCACCCTAGAACCGGTTTAAACCACCAGTGGCCTACTTTGCCACTGACCGTTCCAAGGCGGTAGCCCTATTGTCAACCCTTTCGTGTTTGTGATGTCCTTTGCATTTATTATTGCTTTTGCCTTCTTGTTTGTCTGTTTGCGTGTTTGTTTCTGTGTTTTGTGGTTGACTGTCCTCCTTGAATGCTACTTTCCCTGTCCGATCTTTTTATATTTCTTTCTATTGCACAATAGTGTTGTTTGTGCCGTGTGGCGACCGTAAAAAGTCTCCCCGTACATCTGTTTGCGTGTTTGTTTCTGTGTTTTCTTGTTGACTGTCCTCCTTGAATGCTACTTTCCCTGTCCGATCTTTTTATATTTCTTTCTAATGCACAATAGTGTTGTTTGTGCCGTGTGGCGACCGTAAAAAGTCTCCCCGTACATCCAATCAATATTGTTATTTTACATCCTACAGGGATTGTATGATATTCATTGATCCAGTTTTTCCTTAAATACGTGTGTTTCATATACCGCTGATCGACATTTTGGCCCATTTTATTAGGGTATCCTTAACTTTCCTCATTATCTTATATTAGACAATGATGTCGCGTTTTGGACATCTTTTAACAGTCCGTAAGTTTACTAATATTATTTCTTATTGATCTTTGTTACGATTTTATTTCGTCTCTCTAATAAATACTAACTGGCCCTTATTTCGCTTTTCGCAGAATGGTATTACTCTCTTAATTAACAATTATGAGTATATTAGTCCAAACTTAAAAAAATAAATCGTTCACCTCTTCGGTTAAACTCTGCGTCAATAATACAAATTCCACACAATTACTCTTCATTTCTTAGAACAAAACCATATGTACGCCTTACACCTTTAACTCTTCATCCGGCAACCTCGTTTCATGTTCCTTCGAATAATATTACTAGGATATTTAATAATGGCTCAAAAGTTTCTGTTACTCCTCTACGATCACAGGTTTTGAGGAAATACCATATAAAAAAGGGTAAAAATATCGGACAGGGAAAGCAGCATTCAAAGACGACAGTCAACCACAAAACACAAAAACAAACACGCAAACAGACACACGAAAAGACAAAAGTAATAAAAAATTAGTCTCCTTTCAGAAATCATTTAGGCGAAAGGTGTTTCTCCCTATTAATAAGTGCAATACTTTAGAGTTGCAGTTGTTGCAATTATTTATCTTGCAAGTCCACCATTAAATCAGCTGTTAATGGTAGATTGTTTAATGTATGTCTAGCTGCAAATGTTGATTGACGTACATCTCACGTCATTTATGTTCTGACTTGAAATGCACCAAGTTGCGGCATACAATATGTTGGACAAACAGGTCGATCCTTAAAAGTTCGATTTCGTGAACACAAATATAATGCAAGTAATCCTAAAAAGTTAAAAAAAATACTTGTGCCAACACTTTCGTCAGTAAGGTCATAATTTTAATAACGTATCTGTTCAACCGGTTGACTATATATTTTTTGATAATGATGCTACTAAAAGCTTTAAAATAAAAGCTAGACATATTGCAGAACTTAAGTGGATGAAAAACGTGCAGAAACCTTATCCACTCGGCCTTAATGACAATATTTATCAAGAAGGAAATATTTCTAAAGATCCTAATATTGACATTTTTTCTATATTTTCTATTCGAAAGCGTATATCTAGGTCTCTTGGTCTTAGGCGTAATGGTAACATCAAACGTAAATCGCGTGTAATTATTTCTGTCGCTGAATAACTTACTATTTTTAAACAGTCTGGAAAGCACTCTATGCTTTCACGGCTTACCTCTTTGTCCATTTCATCACTAAAGTTGGTCGACGAGGAAGCCGACACAATTTTCATTCGTACAGATCCCTTGTATAACACTGCTTCCATAGTTCAAAGCCATACACAACATGTTCTCCGACCCCATATTGACAAGGAGTCTGATCACGTCAGGCATTTTCTAAAACTACTATATATTAATAAAGGTATTGATTTCATTGACATGCCTAGTATTTTTCGAGATACTCATTGTAGATGATTCTATCCCAAAATATTTCAAAAATTCCGAAAGTCCTGTAATTTGTTATAAGTATAAAAAGCCTATTAGAAATATTATTTTTAACTACAACAAAATAGTTTCTGACCTTGATATAGTACATAATACTCCTAAGGAATGTGAATGCAACACATCAAAGTTTTGCTATGCTTCAGCAGGTCATGTCATCACTGGTAATTTTGATATTATTGATAAACGTATTCGGCATTTGTTTTCTAAAGGTCCTAAATATAGATTACCTTCAACTATTGATTTTAATGCCTGTCGTGCCCAGATCGCCCACTCCATTGAAGATTTTAGTATCAAATCGTGTCGTAGAGAACATGCGGACCCAAACCCACTTTCTACTTGGAAAAAGTCAATTCAGAAAATTATAGATACACGTATTAACTTTTATAATGCTAACCCCTCTTTACTTCCTCCGAGACCTAGGTTTTCCTTTCGTAATTTAAATTCGGGAATTCAGGAATTTTATAATAAATTTGTTTTAGTTCCTGCAGATAAAGCAGCTAATAATGTAATTATTGTTTGACGCCTACATTACGTCAATGTTTTATCTCTGGAACTCGGCAGCACCAATTCGTATATTCCAGTTAATTCTCCTGAGGATGATGTTGTTTCCGCACATATCACTCGGTGCACTACTTTCAAGGTATGTGGACTTGCTATGAAGTTTGTGAAGCACTCATCTTCCTATTAGATAATATTTTCGTCAGGTATGGAACCACCGTTAAAGACAAATTTTAGGTATCCCTATGGGTACGAACTGTGCACCACTTGTCGCAGATTTGTTCTTATTTTGATATGAAAGGGATTTCATGTTGAATCTTTCACCAGATACCCAGGCAGATGTTTTTGAAGATTTTAATGACACCTCTCGGTATCTGGATGACATATTGAACATTGACAACCCTTTCTTTCCAGTTATGGTTAATTGTATTTATTCTAAAGAACTGCAGCTTAACAAAGCTAATATATCCGATAATAACGCTTCTTTTCTTGATTTAGCTCTCTCGATTGAAAATGGTAAAATAATTAGCAAAATCTATGACAAGAGAGATGCTTTTAATTTTGACATTGTTAATTATCCTCACTTGGATGGGGATGTTCCCCGAGCAACTTCTTATGGGGTGTATGTGTCTCAACTTATTCGTTTTTCTAGAGCTTGTACTCGAGTTGAGGACTTTAATATTCGTAATCTTTGTATAACTAAAAAGTTACTCAATCAGGGTTACCGTTACCATAACCTTCGTAATACCTTTTCAAAATGTTATTATCGTAACCCTGATCTTCTTTCCAAATATAAAAGTAATTTAACGACTCTTCTGCGACAAGGACTATCACAACCTGACTTCTATGGTGATGTGATTTATAAACTTCGTCAGATTCTTGGTCATGATCATTTTCATACTATCTTTGTTAAACTTGTTAAAACGTTTATCAAAAGAGGTTATGACCCTATCATTTTGCAACGTACTGCATACTTGGTGGTGGACCCTTTTACAGTTCGCCACTATGCTTTCCTGTTTAATTGTACGATGACCTATGATGACGCCTACCTAAAGCCCATTGGGACGGTGGCGTTTGATGTTTGTCCATGATCTTTCTTGTCGTGCCCTTAATGGTTTATTCTCGTACTGCTCTGGCTTCTGCCAAGTCATTGAGTACCTTCATTGTGGCTTTCTAGACTATTGTTTTTTTGTATTATGTGTTTTACTTATATTGCCTATTGATGCTGCCTTGTTGGTTAGAGATTAGATCATGGCAGGAATTTCTTTATTTAAACTGCCCCCCAGTCGGTGGTGGGGTGGTAAGAATAAACCGACTGCTCGTTACTTAGCAGAGGGGTAGGACCCCACCCCCCCCCCCCCCCACCCGAAATGTAACCCACCTGTTGACCGTGGGTGACGACCCGTGTCGTTGGAGAAGGGAGTCCTGGTGGTTGAGTGGCGTGGAGATCTGGTAGTTATCTCCACGTTGCAACACACCACTTTGGTCCGGACTAGACGGGCGGTCAGATTTGGCCCGATCTGATCAATCGGTTTGTCACGCCAGCTATAAGAGATCCGACCTTATTATTCAGACAGTACCAGTACACTGTATCTTACTTACCTTTTATATTGTTCTACTTTAAACATTATATAGATAGGGTCTTTTATGGCGGTGGCGCACGGGCTAATAATGTATTTCAAAACGCTATATGGCTATACTCGTGCCACTTTTTAAGCAAAACATAAGTGCGGCTCTTTGACTTTTTAGTTAAGGGGTTATGTCCGCTGGGTGGTATGGGGGGGTCTGATGCGTTAGCTTTATATGAGTATACCTTCTACGTATTCTTGGCATTTTGCTGTTGGATATCCACAGCAAATGTCCCCTTGTTGGACTCCGAGGTGGGTGAGAAGCGTGGAAGATGAATTCTTAACGCCCATCATGGCATCACAAAACGCACAAACTACTAATAAACGTAAAAGAACAGAAGATGAATCTGATACTGAGGAACCAGTGATTAACCAGTCCTTTCCTAGTTTTCTTATTATCGAATCGGAAGACGGGGAAAGGCCTGTTGCAGATATGTCACCTTTTGTAATAGAGAAAACTGTCCATTCCATTGCTGGACATGTTAAACAAATAAAAAAATTAAAGAACAAAACTCTTCTTATTGAAACAGAAAAAAAATCTCATTCGGATAATTTACTCACTATTAAACAAATTTTAAACACAAAAGTCAAATGCTACCCTCACTCCTCTTTGAACAACTCCAAAGGCGTCATCAGGTGCCCGGATCTCTCCGGAGTACCTGAAGAAGAAATTATTCACGAGCTTGCGCCACAGTTGGTAACTGCGGCTCGCCGAATAGCCATAAAGAGGAATGACAAAATTATCAGTACAAATACTATCATCCTCACATTTTCAACACCCGTCTTACCAAAAACAATAAAGGTGGCATATCTGCAATTGCATGTTGACGCCTACATTCCAAATCCGTTACGTTGCTACAACTGCCAAGGCTTTGGGCACCACAACTCCAGGTGTACTAAAGAAGAACGTTGTGGTAAATGTGGCGAGTCTGCATTCAAGCATAACGCACCAGATTGTCCTAACGACCTTAAATATACCAACTGCGGTCTGGGACATCACGCAAATTCAAATTTATGTGAAAAATTTAAAAAAGAAAAAGAAATCATAACAGTTAAATATACACAAAACATTCCCTTTCCAGAAGCACGGAAATTGATAGAAGAAAAATATAAAATTTCAAGTCCGACCTCTTACGCATCTATTCTCAAAACAAAAGCAACACACACAGAATGCAGGGATGCAGGTACGCAATACGAACCACAGCCAGAAATTCAAAATACAAAGAATACTTCCTCAATATCAAATCCAAACAAAAGTCAACAAATACAATTTAACAAACCCAAATTAAACTTTTCATCTAATCAAACTTTTTCTTTTAAATCAAACACAAAATCGGCAAGCTCTGGCAATGTCAAGAGCATGTCAATTTCTCAGAATTGGAAAGGGGGTTCTTCTAAGACTGTGAAGTCTAGTAGTTCCCCAGTCGTGAGGCCTAATACTTCCTCGGTTGGAAGGCCTAGTGCTGCTCCAACTAAGGAAGTTGGAAAGCCTAGTGCTTCTCCAACTGGGGAGCACAAGGAGCAGCCAAAGGTGTCTAACGGCCCTATTGAGCTGCATAACAAATTCGAACAGCTCATGGACATTTCAGAGCTGGCAGCTGCACTGCCACTTCCATCCTCGCATGAAAAGTTAGTTGAGGTGCCACTTCAGCTGACTTCTTCCAGGGAGGAGGATTCATCAGTGGAGATGTCACTGCTTGAGTCTCCTAAGACCTCTCCTAAATCTAAGGCCAAAAATAAAAATAAAAATAAAAGTCGCCTTAACGCTCAATAATGGGTAAAAATAATAAGATCATTCAATGGAATTGTCGAGGTTTGAAACCAAATTATGATGAAATCAGCTTCATTTTAAATGAACACAACCCTATTGCCTTTTGTCTTCAAGAAACATTCTTGAAGACAAGTGATAAGGTATCTTTTAAACAATACTCACTATACAATCATATTTGTGATACCGGGGACAAGGCGACTGGTGGAGTTTCGATAATCGTTAATCGAAACATTCCTCACAGACCTGTTGCGTTGAAAACAAATTTGCAAGCTATTGCGGTCAGTGTTACTATGCACATAAGATAGTCATAACAATATGTTCCTTATATTTACCACCTAGTTCTTCACTAGACCCTACAGATCTTAATCACCTAGTTGCACAATTGCCATCACCTTTTATACTCTTGGGCGATTTTAATGCACACAACTACATCTGGGGTTGTAAAGATATAAACGATAAAGGCAAGAAAATTGAGGATTTCTTAGCCAAAAACAATTTATGTCTTTTTAATAACAAGTCACATACTTATTTACATCCTGCTACAGGCTCTCATTCTTCCATTGATTTAACAATATGCGATCCAACGCTTTTGATGGATTGTTGGTGGAGTGTTGGAGACGACCTCTGCGGAAGTGACCACTTCCCCATATTTCTTGAAAATATCGGCCCTCCACTTCTCGAAAAAATGCAACGATGGAACTTTCGACAAGCTGATTGGACTACGTTTCAATCTCTTTGCGAGGAACAATTAAAGCCTTCCGTTTTCGAGGATGTCGAAGACGCAACTGCTCTTTTTACCAAAACTCTTCACGATATAGCTGATCAAACCATTCCAAAAACCTCGGCAAATCCTAAACGCCCACATAAACCATGGTACGACGATGACTGCAAAAAGGCAGTCAGCGATCGTAAACCTGCATTAAATAATTTTAACTTGCGGCCAACTCAAACAAATTTAGATAACTTTAGAGTTTTTCGTGCGAAAGTCCGTCGTACTATTAAGGATAGCAAGAGAAAATCCTGGAGATCTTACGTCTCTAGGCTGAATTCTCGCTCATCTCTTAAGAAGACATGGGACATGGTCCGGAAAGTAAGTGGTAAAGCTAATTCTAATTCTGTAAATCATCTTAAAACAGATAATGGAGATATAACATCTGTCAAAGATATTACAAACACTTTGGCAGAAACTTTTTCAAAAAATTCTTCTTCTGAAAATTGTCAACCAAATTTTCTGAAAAATAAGAAACAAAAAGAACAGAAGAAGCTGAACTTCAAGTCGAAAAACTTGGGAAAATACAATAAACTATTCACTCTCAAAGAACTTCGAAAGTCCCTTAAAAAGGCTCATGATACATCAGCTGGTCCTGATGATATCCATTATCAATTACTAACACATTTACCTGAATCCTATCTCTCTACCCTTCTTGATATATTTAATAAGGTTTGGGTGACGGGAATCTTCCCCGATCCTTGGCGGGAAGCAATCGTTATTCCAGTCCCTAAACCTGGAAAGGATCATATGGACCCAATAAATTATCGCCCAATCGCTTTAACGAGTTGTATATGTAAAACCATGGAACGAATGATTAATGAGAGACTCGTTTGGTACCTGGAGTCCAACAAACTGATAACAAAGTATCAGAGTGGATTCCGGCGCCAACGAGGCACAACAGACAATCTCATACGATTTGAATCGTTTATTAGGGAAGCTTTCATAAAAAAAGAACATTTAGTCGCTGTATTTTTTGACTTGGAGAAAGCTTATGATACTGCATGGAAGTACGGTATTATGAATGATCTACATGCCATTGGTCTTAGAGGTCGATTACCCATTTTTATAGAGAAATTCTTAGATGATAGACAGTTTCGTGTCCGAATGGGTTCAACCGTCTCTGATATTCATGAACAGGAGATGGGTGTTCCACAGGGCAGCATACTCTCTGTCACACTTTTTAATATAAAGATTAACAGTATAGTAAAATGCATCAATCCAGGTGTGGATTGTTCGCTATATGTTGACGACTTTGTTATATGTTATCGTGCAAAAAACATGAATACTATCGAGAGACAGTTACAACAATGTCTCAATAAACTTCAGACCTGGTCTGATGAAAATGGTTTTAAATTTTCTAAATCTAAAACTAATTGTATGCACTTTTGTCAACTTCGTAAACATCATGAAGACCCTCATCTAACACTGGATGGGTCACCAATACCAGTAGTGGATGAGACAAAATTCCTTGGTCTTATTTGCGACCGTAAATTAACGTTTATACCACACCTTAAATACTTGAAGGCCACATGCCTTCAAGCTCTTAGCTTACTTAAAGTTGTTGCAAACACTAATTGGGGAGCAGATCGAAAAGTTCTCTTGCGACTTTACAGATCTCTTATCAGATCCAAGCTGGACTACGGCTCAATAGTATATGGATCGACTCGCAAGTCGTACTTGCAGATGCTCGACCCTATACATAATCAAGGATTACGACTCGCCTTAGGTGCCTTTCGTACATCACCAGCCGAAAGTCTATATGTTGAAGCCAATGAACCATCACTGTCTCATAGACGAGACAAATTAGCTCTTCAATACGCCATTAAATTAAAGTCTAACCCTTCAAACCCAACTTTCGATAATGTTTTTAATCCTAGTCGTGAACCTCTTTTTGATCGAAAACCGAAGGCCATTCGACCATTTGGTCTTCGTATTAAACCAAAATTAAGAGACACTGAAATCGACCTAAATTTTATTGCCAAGTACAAAGTACCACAAATTCCACCGTGGACTTTGGAAACTATAACAATTATTTTTGATCTTTGTAATAATAACAAATCCAGTACAGACCCTACTGTCTTTCAAAGCAAATTTAATGAAATTAAATCGAAATACTGTGACTTTCAACATATCTTCACAGATGGCTCTAAAGATGGAGATAAGGTAGCTGCAGCAGCTGTTATTCACAAACACAGCATAAAGAGCCGCCTGCCTGACAAGGCCTCTATCTTTTTCAGCTGAACTTAAGGCAATTGAACTTGCCTTAAATTATATTCAGGAATCTGATGATGACCATTTTGTAATATTTTCTGATTCCCTTTCATCTCTTCAAGCACTGGGTAATATGAAACATGATAACCCAGTTGTGCTTCAACTTTTAGAAAAGTACAATTCTCTTATAATTGATAATATTATTATTTTCTGCTGGCTTCCAAGCCATGTAGGAATACGTGGTAATGATAGAGCTGATAGTGCTGCAAAGGCAGCATTAGATTTACATATATCTAATACCAAATTACCTTATACTGATTTTAAAAGTTGTATTAACACATATATTCGTAACTCTTGGCAAACCGCTTGGGATTTGTCAGTTAACAATAAACTCCATTCAATTAAATTCGTCGAGAGGAAGTTGTCCTAGCCCGGTGCAGAATAGGGCATACACGTTATACTCATTCATATTTATTACAAGGTGAGCAATTACCAGAATGTATACCCTGCTTTGCACCGTTAACGGTCAAACACATATTGCTGGAATGTGTAGACTTTGATCCTATGCGTAAAAGGTACTACAATGTTAATACTATGAAAGAGTTATTTGATACTGTAGATTTTAGTCTTGTTTTCGATTTCCTTAAAGAGATCAGACTATATAAATCATTATAATGTGTTCTCATATATAATTACTTGTTTATATACCCGTTGACGGGCATTTGTTGATTTACATACATAGTTTATATTACACCTTATCATCCCTTATTTTTTAATAATTTTATCTTTATATATTTACATTAATTTTTAATTAATTCTTCATTTTTCATCATTTTTTGCGCACAATATGACCTATTTATGTGTCGACGTGCCGTAAAACACCATTCATTCATTATTTAAACTGTTCTGTTTTAATGGGATGGCAGTAGGGTAAGTGTGAGGTTTGGTGCACCCTAGAACCGGTTTAAACCCCCAGTAGCCTACTTTGCCACTGACCTTCCAAGGCGGTAGCCCTATTGTCAACCCTTTTGTGTTTGTGATGTCCTTTGCATTTATTGTTGCTGTTGCCTTCTTGTTTGTCTGTTTGCGTGTTTGTGTGTTTTGTGGTTTGTGGTTGACTGTCCTCCTTGAATGCTACTTTTCCTGTCCGATCTTTTTATATTTCTTTCCGTATAAATATTGTTAGATTGGACGAAATTATGTTCGCTATTTGTATTATCGGTTACAGTAACAGGATCTTCTCAATTCTGTTCGGTGCGTTTAGTTATAGCCGAATTCAGGTTGTGACCATTATTGGCTTCCGTACTCAAATGGGCATCGATTTGGCCATTTCGTACATGTGAACTAGCATTGTTTTGACCGTCTATATTTTTAAAAAAGTTAGAAAAATCTTCAATAGAGACTTTAGTGTTATTTTGTTTGGTATTCGGGTTTTATAATTTTCCAGAATTGTTTAAGTTCTGAATGCTTTGCACGTTTTAACATGATTATTATATCGTTCCGGTAGCGATTATAGCTAGTAGATAGGGTGTTTTTATACTGTTTACTTACGGATTTTAGAAACATTTTATAATACGGCGTTTTGTATTTATTATACAACGTTCTAGCTTTATGATAGAGATTTCTTACTTTATAACATGATTGATCAAACCATGGTTTAATATTTTTCTTATTATTTATCTTTCGCTTAGTATATCCAAATAATTCTTGAGAGCATGTCTCGAACAGTTTATTTATGCTCTCAACAATCTCATCAACATCTTCTTTGGTAACAAGACATTTTTCAGACATCAAATTAATTTTCATCTCAATTTCAGCCAATCGTAATATATCAAAATGTTCAATAAAACTATCGGATTTATCAGAGTCACACAACTTAGTGTTTTGTTTGGCGGTTGGGTTGTTTATTGGTATTTAGAACTCTACAATTACGCAAACAATCAAAACAACAGTGCTAAACTGGATGGCATGAAACCGTACTGAAAGATGAATGGCAACCCTTATTGTAGTATTATCAATTAAAGATGAACGGCCACCCTTTATGTAGTATTATCAATTAACAAATTCAACTCTTAAACGTCATACGAACATTTCTTGATAGTCCCGGAGAGAAACATATATTTAAATCCGCTACAAATGTGTATCTAAAAATAAGTATTGTTTGCACATGACATAGATACTACTTTTACCACTGCGTAACTGCACGGGGAAATGAGGTAAATCTGAATTGTATAGCTGCACAACTATTGCCAGATAACTGATAAATAAATTTACCTGTGGATTAATTTACCTGTTCAAAGTTTTCTCCTTCATCAAATAAAAGCTTATTGTCGCTTTTCACAGATATTGCAATGTGTGAATTGTAAATATGTATTGTTGTGTGTTGATTTCGATTTAACTAAAAATAAACATGTTCATGAAACAAAACATGGCCGGAGAACTTTAACCCATTTAACTCTTGAACATCATATGAACATTTCTTGATAATCCCGGAGAAAAACATATATTTAAAACCGCTTCTAAGTTGTATGTAAACATCAGTATTATTTGCATGACGTAGATACTACTTTTACCACTGCGTGACTTCACGGGGAAATGAGGTAAATCTGAATTGTAGAGCTGCACTGTTGCCAGATAATTGATAAATACATTTGCCTGTGGATTAATTTACCTGTTCAAAGTTTTCTACGTCATCACATCTAACCTTATTCTCGCTTTTCACAAATATTGCAATGTGCAATAAATATCTATTGATTTCGATTTAAATAAACATAAACATATTCGTGAAACAAAACGAGAACTGTAAGTTCATATTACGTGTGTACTGGGTGACAAATAACCACGGCGTGGCCTAATGGTATAACGTCCGCCTCGTAAGTGGGATGTCATGGGTTCAATCTCCGGTCGGGTCATATCAGACTTCATAAAAACGGTACTAGCAGCTCCCGTGCTTGGCGTTCAGCATGTAATGGATAATTCTAGAACTAGTAGGCTCGGTTTCTGTATATTGTGATTTGGTGGGGTATCATAGTATGTGTCTTCATGGCATGTGAGCAATGAGCTCAGTGTTACAAGTAGACACCTTTGTGATATGACAGAAAGAGTGTTAAAAGCGACCATGCATACATATTTAAAACATACGTACATACAAATGGCATTTGCTTTTATATAAGTGACTTGTTGGTGTGTATGTCTTTTTTATTGCATTCTTACAACTGACTACCGTTTGTTTACTTGTACTTGCGGCCCGTCGACTATTTATAAATGGCAAAAAGTGTAAATCGAACGAATCGCTCACCAATCGTAAATTTATACAAAGGGGGGGGGGGGGGCCATAACCCTTCGTCAAAATCTGTAAAACCAAACAAACCGATTAGGTTATGGTCTATATATTTTCATTTTACTAATTGATCATACTCGTAAAAAGGGAGGAGCATCTAATTCATGGAGGACAACCCCTTAATATGCAGGACATGCACAACACCAAATACATGGGAAAGCACCCATACCTGAAAGAGAACAAATCCACAACAATGAAATATTCTTGCAAAAAGAAGGTACATACATATTTTGAATATCTCCATAAACAAACATGTGACACCCAGAACGGGGATAAACTATATAATGTAGGATAAATTGATCATTTCTAAGGAACAACTGTCAGAATATTGTACATGGTTCTTGAGAAAAGATTTTTCGAATGTTTCCTATAAATATGTCTATATACAGACTTTGGAACACAGTGTGGGACATTTTTTTGGCGGCGGTGAGTACTTCTGAACAAACCTTATAGTTCTATAGCAATCATTTCTAGAAAGGAACTGTCTAAATGTCGTTATAACATGGAGTTTTGAGCTCCCTTTATGTTGTAAACGGCGGCCATTTTGGATGTCGTTTTGTTTAAAACTTGCAAATCCTTGATCTTAGGATCATTCACGTTAAATTAAAATTGAAAATAAGGGCGAGCGGTTTTTAAAAAAGATGTTCAGGCAAAGAAAAGCGGGTTTCAAGAAGATGTTTAGACAAAGGACGACGACGAGGGTTGAGTGACAGAAAAAAAGAGGTCACCATCGCTTCCTTTGAGCATTTGGCGTTTACTTCAAAGATAGTTAATAATATTTTTCCTTTTACCTTTGTTACCTTTCACTCTATTATTTATGCAATAAACCTTCTGGCTTCTCTTTACTGGCATTGTACCGTTTTTTCGACATGGTACAGCATCGTCAAATTTCTCGATTAGCGATTAATGATTATTAAAGAAACACTAATCTGCCAAATAAAAACAAAATTACACTACAAAACCCTATCCAGGTGTATATGTATATAATGTATATGTGCGGATTAAAAGTATAGGTTTATTAACAGTTTCTTAAAATATCCGTGATTGAATATGCGTTAAATGAATTATGAGATGGTAACTATTAATTCAACGCTCCAGTTTTTTGGGTTTGCCTCGGCTGGTTAAAGCCGTTTATATTGTGTCTATAGAGTTTGGATTCTCAAAATATGCAATTTATAAATATATACCTCGTCATGAGTAGGTTTTGAAACGGTGTACATGTTGTAAAATGTGGATGTTGTTGGCGGGATAGTTACTTAATATGTATGTGTATGAACAATGACTTTGTGATGCGATTCAAGAGATAAACATACCCTTATGTGTCGGAAGTAAAACGAAATCGAAGACAGTAAAAACACTTAAATACCGCTCAGAGTGAAAATATTAGCATAATTATCTCAAGTCTAACAAATTTAAGTTTACAAAACTTAAACTATACATAAACTCATACATTATACACACATCTTTTTTCTTTCAGTTGCAATACATGGGGCATCCATTTAGCTGTAATTATATGACGTTACCCTTGCCAGGCGGTAAACGGGATGTTATACGGGATTATATTTAAGCCGTTAAATATACTATAGCTGTATATAAGGCTAATGTGCGTGTACCTATAAGGCTAGTGGGCGTGTACCAATGGAAGGGTTTTTACGCCTGGTTTAGTGCCAAATCAAAGCTTGTGAAACATTGCCGTTAACCCGTATATCAGGAGAGAAAGCTATATTCATTTTACTTATATATTCGTTTAATAATGCGAAGCGTATTTTCAGCGTATGCTATTCTAATTTTGGAATTTGTAATCTATATTTGCTGGTGCGTTTTTTCGAAGGTCTTTGGTGTACATATGTGAAAAAACGCGCCGAATCACACACACAAAGTGAACAAAGGATAACAGTGCTAACAGGATGTCGATAAAAAAAACACGCTATTGTGTAATGACTATATAGCCCAATGTTAAAGACATATTTCGAGCCTATTGTATTTGTTTGTTGGGGGTCGGTGGGGTGGGGGGGGGGGGGGCGGGGGGGGATGGGGAGAGAGAGAGTTTCTATAGGTAACTGTTAATCACTGTTAGCCATACAATTTCATGAGCGAAGTGTGATATTCAATTTTTCTTCAGTTTATGAGGCCCACCCAATAAAGCATTTGTGACCAGTACACATAATAACACATTGAAGAATGTTGTATGTGTATTGTGTTGTGCTCTGATTTTTGGTCTAAAAACAATTAAGAAATACCAGATAAGTTTTGTATTCAAAAGCTCAATTATAAACATATATTTTTTCATTAAAGTAAATTACAAAGTGTTGTTAAGCTATATAGCAATGCTATACAAATAAAAAAAACTAAGAGTGGGCCTCAATTTATATACCTGTGTTGATCAGCCATGAAGCGTGCTGGCTGCAAATATTCAAACTTCCCATGCTTTTCCACTGACCAAGTAGCGTTGGGAAATGTGTCGAGCCTATTGTATTTGGGGAGTGGGAGGAAGGGGGTGGGGGTGGGGGGGTGGGGGTGGGGGGGGAGAGAATTTCTATAGGTAACTGTAAATCACTGTTAGCCAAACAATTTCATGAGCGAAGTGTGATATTCAATTTTTCTTCAGTTTATGAGGCCCACCCAATAAAGCATTTGTGACCAGTACACATAATAACACATTAAATAATGTTGTATATTTATTGTGTTGTGCTCTGATTTTTGGTCTAAAAACAATTAAGAAATACCAGATAAGTTTTGTATTCAAAAGCTAAATAATGAACATATATTTCTTCATTAAAGTAAATTACAAAGTGTTGTTAAGCTATTCTTACCCTCAATATAGCAATGATATACAAATAAAAACTAAGAGCGGGCCTCAATTTATATACCTGTGTTGATCAGTCATGATGCGTGCTGGCTGTAAATATTCAAGCTTCCCGTGCTTTTTCAATGACCAAGTAGCGTTGGGAAATGTATCTTTAAAGTTAATGGATTGTCAATCCGAAGGTCATGTGTTCGAATCTCTCGTATGCTATCATATTTTCAGTGATTGAGTGTGTGATGTTGATGTTACTTTGTCGATCGCAGGTAAACTGCCTTATATAGAGGTTTAGAGTCATGTTTCACCCGCATGTATTTGATAGTAAACCAAGTGTTAAACCGCTCACATTTGCTCTAGGTACACACCCACTAGCCTTATTTACATCTATAGTAGCTTTACTATGAAATAATTTCATTGCATTTTAATTAAACAATGACAAACTTCTCAGCATCTCCCTGAAGTGGACTTATGGCAGAGGTTGCATCCATAATATATATACATTAAATATGATATACGGCTCGCTATGTAAACATAAACAAAGCGCAATTGACAGACACAAAAAAAAGATCAAGAAAAGATATTTAAAAATTATGATTTATACGGAAAAGATATTGAACATAAAATTGAATATTAAAAAGTATCAACAAGTTTGTTTATACATATGAGTTAACACTGTAAATTACACAAACAATCTACGCACACACTGTAAATCCTCAACTTGGTCTCCTCCATTGTTTTATACACAAGCTTTAACACACTCTGAACTCCGGTTTAGTCGAAACTTTCCAACCATAATATGTAAAGTTTCTTTAGTAAATATGTATGCGGGAACGTTTCGTTTTCATTTCTAACACAAAACCAGGGCCCGTATTAATAAAGCAACTTAAGCAGAAAATATCACTAAAGTCAAAATTTAAGACTTTTACATAATTTCTCAGCGACACTACTGAGCATTTATTTTAAGATAAAGGTTTCACTGTGGGGATTCCATAGCATTATGGAGATATAGCACTGTAAGGATTCCGTAGCATTATTAAAGTATAAAAAGGATAGAAACATGTGTTTACACTAATTTATAATTTTTTACTTAAGTTCAAATAGTGCTAAGAAGCTTTGTGACCAACCCACAACATGTTAGTTAACAGATAATAAGAGAAAGCCATGGCTACATAACCAAATTTATGTTACGGAATTAAACCAATCCCTCCAAGAGCCATTGCGTACTCCGCTGTTGGATGAGATCCGTACAACAGGGCGCCAAACGGAACATTTCCATTGATATGTTCTAGCAGATTGAAGACGGAACGCACATTAAGCAGATGAATCAGGCTGTACGAGCCCCAGCCGGGAACAGTAAATGTTGTCGACGTTGATATGAGTGGATTCCAGTTTAACGTTAGACCTGTTAATATAATAAGTTTTATCATGCAGATATGCACTTTTCTGCCTAATAAACGGGTGACCTATTAATTTTTGCTTAATTGGCACTGACCAATAGAGCAAATCAACGCGGAATCCCCCGGCGTTTATTGTACGAAACGTTATCTGACGTCATGCACGTAACGTTGCCTGACGTCATAGTCATAAAACAAACAAAAAATAACAACATGGCGGCGTCCTCGATAAGCGTAACCTTCTGTGAAATATGTAATAATTGTACTTCATACACAAAATGTGGATAAGCTCCATGATAAATAGAATATTATGTCAGTGCCTCTTACTAGCAAGTTTATTAGGCTCGTCACAAAAACGAAGAATGGCTCGGCAGAGCCTCGTCATTCTTCGTTTTCTAACCTCTCCTAAAAAACTTGATAGTAAAAGGCACTGACATAATATTCTCTGTATAATGAGTGACCAACCATAGATACAATGTATTGTACTTTCATATAATGTGAAAAATCTCCTTACATTTAAGAACTTGGATGTTTATAAACAAATTAAATAAGAGATTTAATTTAGAGAGTACTAATCACAAACAATAACATTTTAAAATTTAAAATTGTTAACACGTATGTTATGTGATAGACAGAGTATGATACCATCGAGTTTGTTGATTTAAACATCAAAATAAATCAACAAGATGAGACCATACTCTAATTGCTGTGTAGTTCATCTGTCTGTCATACGCTAACTTCCAATATCTGGTACTTCCTGAACAGCACTTATTCTGACAGGTGTGTTTTTCAATTAAAGTATTTACCCCTGTGCAAATACATAATCAATATGCTACTTATAACATTAGTGTCCGAGCAGCAATAACGCACATATCGTCCAACATGTATATAGAAGTGAAAACACAACTCGAACATTCACAGAACTCAACCATCAAAGCAAATAACAATTTCAAGTATACTGAAGGGAAAACGAAACGCATCTCGGGAATTGTATTGTTTATACGCACACTTAATTCCGCATAATATTCAAAAAAGAAATCCCAAGATGTTTTGTAAAATAAATGTTGCAGTAAGTTAGAGAAAGGACACAACTGTGATGTTGTAGACGTTTTAATCACAGTGAATCTTTAAAATTTTGACATTTCAATACTGTATTTAACGTAAAGAGTTTGCCTAATACTGCATCCTACGTTTGCTCACTCTGTCAATAATGAAACGTTGAAGGAATACTATTTGATGTGTTATGTGTTGTTTTAGTATTTTTGTCCGAAAGGAAATGTTTTACGTAGCCGTGTTTGACAGTTCAGATGTCCCAGTCGAAACTAAAACACTGTTTGCAGGAATGGTAAGTTTATATGAACCAAGGCCAAAGGTAACCGTAAGTTCGAAATGTCAATAGTGAACGTCGTCGTCTCTGAACCAGCCATAATCATCTTCATGTTGCCCTTATTCTGATCCGACGACATAAAGCCAGTGAGGTATGAGAATGTGGTCCCTGAAAATAATATAAATTATATTACACACACGCATAGCGATATGTTTGCTCTCTCAGTAAACATACAGTTGGTCTTAATTCTAACTATGCACTATTAAGCTCATTAGAGGTGTATTCATCTTAACCTAAAGTGTATAGTATGTGCATGAAGAAATGAAATTATTATTTAGGAAGGGTTGTTTTGGCAGAAGATATTATGAATAATATATGTAAAATCTGTATTATTAAATAGTTAACAATAAAATGTACATAACTATTGTTTCAAATGCTACTACAAAGCCGTGTTGGCTTTACAGAAGTTCTCTCCATCCACTCCCACATTTGTGTTGGTGTTTTCTCCAATTTTACACATAACACAACACTTAATGATAGCGCGGTGTTCTGCATACATGTCAAGTCTCAAGTAATTGGGCGTGAGGCGCACGAGTTTCTGTGACAAATCACGCTCACACGCATACATTATATGGTTTTGTTGACAATTTCATTTTATAAAATGTAGTTCGCCTATCCTATTTCTCCACCCAAAAATGCACACTTTTCTTTTTCTGGGACATGGAATGTGCATTCAAATGTGTTGAACCCCAAACCAAGGAACAGCCGCCCATAGGTACGTATGAACAAACTAGGACTGTACCAGGAAGTAGGTGGGTAGGTACGTATAAACAAACTAGGACTGTACCAGGAAATAGGTGGGTAGGTACGTATAAACAAACTAGGACTGTACCAGGAAGTATGTAGGTATAAAAGACAAAATCTGGATCTGGTATTCACAAACAACAAACAAAAGTCAGTCCAAACGATGTCAGAAATAAGGAGGAAACACCAACAGAAATAATCTTATTGCCAAGTTATTAGTTTATGTTTCATATTAGTGATGCGTTTCGTTAATTTTTGAGATGTGCTGTTTTAATCGACAAAACAAGCGACTCCATGAATTGACAAAAACACAAATTAGAGGAATAGCGAAAGGTAAAACTGTCACTGCAATACGGAAAGAGCCGACAAAATAATAGTCAGATTTACCCCTTCCATTCCTCCCTCCAGCACACCCTCATCGTGCCACACAAGCACACTGCACAGCCTTCACAATAAACATTTTTAACCCTTTTTCGTGTAAATTAAATTAATATTTACTGAATACACATAATCACTGTAGGGATCCGTACACCGGATCTTGGTCAAGACCCCGTTCACTAGTACGGAGTTTTGGTCAGCCATGTTGTAGAAAACGTGCGGATAACAACAGCAAAGGTAGGTTTTCTCCTATTTTTGTTCATGTATATGAATAATCAGTATTGCTATATGTTGCGGAAACATTTCCCCGTTCAAATATTACCGTACATTGTTGACATATTACTTTATATGCTACAATTCGGATCAAAGAAAAACAATTGCCGGTGCTAAAATTCAGCAACAAATATCTCATTAGTTTTCAAGTTAATGAAAATTTTGAATTGGCAGATGTATTTGTTTTTCCAATATACGTGCATGTTCAAAATTTCAGCATCATTCATCCGAAATTGGCCGAGATATGAATCGAAACAAAACGTGCCCAGCGTAACTAATTTATATAAAAAGACGCTGATTTATGTACGGAGTCTTGTCCATTTACTGTACGGGGTTTTGCAATGCAAAGATTGTTTTCGCTGCTCTGCACTGATGTTATTTACTTATATTTGTAGTAATTCGTAGACATTATTTAGGTCCTATATGTCTTATACCATTTTGTATTGTTAAGACGAAAAAATGCAGAAAACTAAAACTTAAAAGGGGTAATTCTTGAGAAAGACTCCGTACTTATTCCAAATAACTACATGTACTACAAACTAAGTCCAGACGTATATTATTTGTCTGTTAGAATTGATACAGTTGTCCAATTTTAACTCATTGTGACCACAGTTAACGTCATATAAAAAAAAATCTCATTTACAACAATCCATTACATTGGTCAATGTTTATTCAACTTAGAAATGAGGTAATTGCTTTAATCCGCGAATCTAAGGAATCATACAAGTCAAAACTTACATCCCAGTTAACTGATAAATCAATCCCCCCGGGCAAATGGTGGCGTATAGCAAAATCGATCTCTAAATTGAACAAAGAAACTCAACCAAACTTTCCAATAAAAAATAACGGTCGTATTTTAATACATCCAGTAGACAAAGCAAACGCATTGAATTCTTCCTTTTCTGCAACATCTCATATTGAACATGAACCGGAATTACCTACTTTTCATAATCGCACTGACTATAAAATGAATGACTTTATTATAAATGAAACGGAAGTAATTGATCAATTGAAAATCTTGAAATTATCGAAACCTCCAGGCCCAGATATGATTAGCCCAAAGGTGTTAAAATTAGTTTTAAATTAATAGCATCGCTGCTCCATTGACGCGACTTTTTAATCTGTCATTGTCCACTAGAAAAGTACCATACCAATGGAAACGGGCGAATGTAACTCCTATTTTTAAGGGCAAGGGAGAACCTGACATGCCGGGCAAGTATAGGCCTATATCCATTACCAGTATTATTTGCAAATTGATAGAAAAAATCGTATTTAAATACTTGTTCAACCATATCAAAACGAATAACCTTCTGTGCAAATACCAGGCAGGTTTTCAACCTAGAGACTCTACAGTAAATCAGCTCATAGAAATATATAATAACATAATCAGCAACCTCGACGCTGGGAAAGATGTACGATTTATATTTTGCGTTTGACAAAGTATGGCATGCTGTGTTGCTTTTTAAATTAGCTAAATATGGTATCAATGATTCATTATGTAACTGGATACGTAGCTATCTCTCTGATAGGCAGCAAAAAGTAGTCCTAGATGGATTTTCTTTAAGCTTCAGTACTATAGATGCAGGTGTTCCGCAAGGCTCTGTTTTAGGTCCATTTCTATTTCTGCTTTATATAAATGACATCACAGATGACTTATTGAATGATGTACGGTTATTTGCTGATGACACTTCTCTTTTTGTTGTAGTTGATAAGAATGTGCCAACTCTATGACAAATGATCTTTGCAAAATATCTGAATGGTCAAAAAAATGGGCTGTTGCATTTAATCCTCAAAAAAACAAAAGCCTTGTTTGCACTAGAAGAAACTATAACCACCCACCAGTCTACTTTGATAATGATATAGTACAAGACGTAGCGTCACATTGCCACCTTGGATTAACAATTCAGTCCAATGCAACTTGGTTGCATCATATAGAAAATATATACGAAAAAGCATGTGCACGATTTAACATTCTAAGAATGCTTAAGTACAAACTTGACAGACATTCTCTATTGAAAATATATATCGCCTTTATAAGACTTATACTTGAATATGGAGATTCAGTATGGGATAACTGTACACAGGGAGAATCTGATCTATTAGAGAGCGTCCAAGTTGAAGCAGCCCGAATAATAACAGGCCTCAGATGCAATTCCTCTAGATCATACTTATATACTGAATTGAACTTAGAAACATTAACAAAAAGAAGAAAAGATCATAAACTTGTAACTATTTACAAAATAATTTATGGCATAAGTCCAGATTACATGTATAACTTAATCCAGCCATACTTACCTGTAAACAATAATTATAACCTTCGAACTTCAGGATTAAACTTAAGTCTCCCTCTTTGTCGTACAACATCATATTATAACAGCTTTCTGCCGAGTACAATTAAATTGTGGAATGCTTTACATTTAGACGCTAAAAATGCACCATCTGTTGAACAATTTAAGCATAAACTTAAGGCTATTGAACATAGGACTGACAGTCCATATCACTATAATATAGGAAATAGGAATGATAACATCATCCATTGTCAATTAAGAAATAACTCAAGTAATCTAAATACGCATTTATTTGACCACTTCTTGACAGATTCAGCAGTATGTCCGAAATGTGGCAATCCATGTGAGGACAATACTCATTTATTTTTCAACTGTCCACTGTATAACCAATTGAGAAATGACTTACTTGATACCCTAGCCAATCTTGTTGATGTTACGCATATCAACATTGACTTGATACTGAATGGCAGTTCCAATCTAGACGATACTACGAACTCAGAAATTGTACTTATCGTCCACAAATACATCAAGTGTACCAGTGGATTTTCGTAGAATTATAGATGTATGTACATGTACATATGTATATGTATGTATATACTATTGTATTTTCAGATATGTTTTGTCACAATGCTAGAAGTTTTTTTTTTATAAATTATCATCTTTCTTCCTTTTGTATGGTAATTTTTATTTTTTTGTTTGTCTGTTTTCTCAGTTATCTTCAATTCCAAAATTAACTATTGGTTACAGAAACTCATACTAAAACCATTATATTTTGTAATAATCGGTACATTTTTATATATATTTCGTATTGGTTTCCAGTATGATTTTCTTTCTGTTGTTTCTTTTTTTTTTCTCACTTAAATTCTTTCTGACAGTACAAAGTGTTACTACTAAACAATCACGGTACACATGTTTCAAAGATTCTAAGTTTATTGTCAAACCAATATATGCAAACTGTACTACAATTCCACATTTTATGTTATGTTTGATATGAATTTATTGTTTATATGTACCTTGATATGGGAGAGGTCTTACATAGGCATTGCCTTTTGTCCCATCCCATTCAGTACTTGAATAAAATATTGTTTAAATAAAGTCTTATTATACGTCCCACAGGCGTTAAAAATCCTTACCGTATTTTTTCAAACAGTTTGCCTGTCAGGTTAAAATTAATTCTATGCCCCATACTGACATCTAAACTATGTCAAACTTTCCTAAGCATGATAATAGGAAATGTAAAGTTGGTTCTTAAACTACATTGACAACACATGATATAGATAACGGCATGGGTTAATATTAATTATCTATATAGCTCGCATGATTATATCTGTTCAAGGAAATCTACGTTGATTCAGTTCTAATGACACTACATTGACTGTTTACAAACATTCAATGAATGTTTTATGTATTACATGTAATGCAAGTACCATTAAAACCATAGTTTCATACAATATATTTAAAGCAAAACTCCGTACAGTAAAAAGAGAATATTTGCAGTACTCCGTACACAAGTGCCCAAGACCCCGTACACAAACATTAATTTTGTTTCGATTCATATCTCGGTCAATTTCGGATGAATGAAGTTCAACATTTGAACATGCACGTATATTGGAAAAAAAAATAAATCTGCCAATTCAAAATTTTCATTAACTTGAAAATTAATGAGATATTTATTGCTGAAGGGTACTTTGGGCGAATTTCAGCACCGGCAATTGTTTTTCTTTGATCCGAATTGTAGCATTTCAAGTAATATGTCAACAATGTACGGTATTATTTGAACGGGGAAATGTTTCCGCACCATATAGCAATACTGATTATTCATATAAAATGAACAAAAATAGGAGGAAAAACGTGGTTAACCTACATTTGCTGTTATTATCCGTACGTTTTCTACAACATGGCTGACCAAAACTCCGTACTAGTGAACGGGGTCTTGACCAAGATCCGGTGTACGGATCCCTACAGTGATAATCCTTGAACTATAATATCCCAATAAACAGCTCTCTACAATAAAAAAATATGTAATCTCAAATAAGAAAAAAAGAAAAAAAAAAATACAATTTAAAATCCAGTTTGATAATATTTATAACTTTACATTGTTCAATCAAAATTACTTTAAATCACTGATAGATTGATCACATTAGCAAATCCGTGGATGTGTTTAATGGCGTCATTAGATTATCTTACGTTTGAGTAAAATACATACAATATAGCCTGACGGGATTTTCTTTATTTACACTGTCCAGTTTTATTTGGATGGCAATAGGGTAAGAGTGCGTTTTGGTGCACCCTAAAACCTGGATCGTTCCAAGGCGGTAGCCCTATTGTCAACCCGTTTGTGTTTGTGATGTAACTTATTAACATTATATGTGTTTGTTTTAATTTGTTGGTTGACTGTGTTTGTGAAAGCCACATTTCCTGTTCGATTGTTTTACCTACTTTTATTATTGGTGCAATATAATCGACGCTTAATAATTAGCAAAAACAATTTGCTTTGAAATATTCAAATAATGATCATTATTATACCTCACATAGAACGCCCATGCTAAATCCTCATAGACAACAATGTTTAATTTCTTACTATCTGACGCGAGGGTGATAGTACAGTGTGATAGTAAATCGCAGGGTGATAGTAAAAAAGTATCGCATGCGCAGCTTTGATGCGCGTTGGTGTGCGTACTGTTTCGGCGACGTCATCGGCTCAGTATGGTGACATAGAGATTATTTAACTGCTGGGATCGATTATAGGTAAATCCTTCAGGAGATGGTAGACGTGTGGTTCTTTTCACGAACGAGCGTATGCGAGTGAGTGAAAAAACACGTCTACCATCGAGTGAAGGATTTCCCTGTAATCGAACACAGCAGTTATATAATATAATTATTACATTTTAAATCAGTATGTGCATGATTTAAACCGAAATTCTTCGCGTTATTGGACGTTATCGACGGATGACGTCGACGTCAACACCACTATAATGACGTCATAACTCAGCGTCACAGTTAGTTATTTTTTTGTTCGGAGTTAGTTAATAATATTTAGCGTTTATGAATATTCTTTCACTGAGAAATCCCAATCTTTCACCGATGAAAATGTAATAAATTGCTATATTTAACTCGTCATAACTTCAAAAGTACTTTACCAATTTCAATAAACGACCGCTCATTTTCTTAGTTATTTCCAATCTAATGATATGACTTTAATGATTTACAAATATGCATGTAATGTAAAAAATCTAACCGGACGCCGCGAGATTTAAAAACAATCAAGATGTCAGTGTGTCTCTTTAATGTGTATGTGATGTCTGTATTTGCGTGTTAAGTCTATAGTTTGAAGAGATTTGACTAGTTGAACGCTAATTTTTTAATAACGCATGGTTTATTATTGTTATTCATTCATAATACACATTAAGAACTTTAACTAAATATTGAATGTCGTTTTAAAGGACACGCGGCAATCTTGCTTTTTTAAAAAGTTATTTTTTTCTACATGACTTGCATTTGTTCAATCGTTACTATTAATAGTAGAATTAGTATAATAAGACGAAACAAGGAAAACTCAAATATTACATTCAATTAAATGCAAGCAGATTTAAAGTCAAAATGATACTGGATAATTAAAATCAACGCTTGATGAAAACTTCAAGATTGCAGTGTGTCCCTTAAAACTTAAAAGCCGTTTTTTGTGTTTTTGTTGGGGTTTTTTAAACCATAAATATAATAATGCGCTGTTCTAACCATTGGCGGAGGAGTTCCTGTATTTGATACTATTGGCACTTCTTCCGCGATACAACAGTATGACATCATCTTGATTATGTGGTTTTTTTAATTTGTGACTTGTATTACCATAGCGGTCAAATTAGTTCTATGGGTGACCAGTGTTTAACCTTTGAAGAATGGCAAGAGGAAAGAAGAAAAAAAGGCCTTAGTTCCAGTTCTGGTCTATTCTTTGCAATTTTAATTGCTAGTACTTTTGTTTGTTAGATCTTTCAGAGAATGGAAATTTCAAGCTGTATATTGACTCAATGACCAGACAAACCTTGGTTTGTTGCATTAGATCATATCAGTTATGTTAGATGGTTACCAGTGTATCTGCGGAAAATGAATTGTTTGACAGAAAAGCACCCAGCTGTAGCCACAGAGTTTACCAAAAGCAATTTTCATCAATTGCATTTGACCATGCACATGAGCAGAACAACAAATGTGTCAAAGATGATGGGGGAGCAGAGGGCCTAAAAGACAATACAACCCAGTTGCTTCGGTGGATGGTTTCAGGACCATAAATGTCAAGGGTTATAAGCGAATTTGAATTGTCACGGGATCATTTTAAGAATACTCAATGTAAGTAACCAAATAAACATCACCACGAACATCAGAAAGGATTTCAGTCTACTTTGCAAATCAAGTTACATGTCTATGTGGAGTTATAGAGGAAATAGACAATCCTTTTAAGGAGTGCAGTAGTGACCTGCTAGTATTTTACACTAGGGACATTTTAGATGAGCACGCAGCTGCCACAGTTCGTAACACAGAAAGAGTAGGAGAAGAGAAGTTCGCCATGTATGCAGGAACGGCTTAAAGAGAGACCTTTATAGGAGCCAATAAAGAAGAACAAGTTTCCTTTGTTTAGTTGTCCAGTGAGTCAACGAAAAATGACGAATGAAAGGCAGGCAATCAATTCGCTAATGAAGAAATGTTAATTATTTTCCCAACTTTATGTTTCCTGTCAAGTTTGTGATGGTTTGTTTTGTTTCTATGGTGTTTTACGTCATTATCAACACATGTAAGGTTATATATGGCGGTCGAATTTTTGTGGTGGAGGCAAACCGACCACATTTCCTGGGTAGAACCAGTACTGTACACAAGAATCGACACTTCCTCACTTACGAGTCGAGTCCCAGTGGGATTCGAACCCGCAGCGGTTAGAGGTGAATGTTTACAATGCAACTGTTGTTAACCATTCGGCCATGAAGTCGTGATGGTGACATTGATGACTTTGTCCGCCTTGAAAATCAAAGCTACCCCCGTCGCTCACTAGGTTTGGTAAGTTGCGATCTGGAACAAAATCAGATTTGGTAACATGTCTAGAGAACCACTTCGAGGCACCGTCTGAGACCCCTGATGTTGATGCTGTTCTTTTAGATGGTGCAGCTATAGTTAACAAGTTAAAACCTGGAGCAGCCAAGACATTTGCAGACTACTCCAAGCCGGTATTCACTCCCTTCATCAAAAAACAACTACAAAATATAAGCAGACTAGAATATTGTCTGGGATCAGTATATCAAGGATAGCTTTAAGGCAATGACACGCAGTAAACGTGGTAACGGTGTACTTAAAAGAGTGCAGTCAGATTCAAATATATCTGCAAATTGAGAATCATTCTTTCGAGTTGATGAAACTAAGGTCAAACTATTTAGCTACCTGGATACTGAATCCTTGGCAATTGACATTATTGATAAACAAATAGTGTCAACCAAGGTCAAAGACATATTTTGCAATCCACCGAGAGAAGATGTAAGTGATATTTCGCCATGTACACATGAAGAAGCAGATACTAGGTTACTGTTGCAGGTGAAAGACTATGGTAAACAAAACTACAAACGAGTGATGATCAGAACTGTTGATACTGATGTTCTTGTGTTGTCAATTGCTCTCTTCAGTGAGCTTTGTGTTAATGAATTGTGGATTGCATTTGGCACTGGGAAGCATTTTTGTTTCATATCTGCACATGGCATATCCGAATCCCTGGGTCCAGAAAAGTCGAAAGCATCGTCAGGTATGCATGCTTTTACAGGATGTGACCAAACTTCATTTTTCAGTGGTAAAGGAAAGAAGTCTGCATGGGAAGTAAGCAGCATTTATCCAGATGTCATTGAAGCTTTTCATGTATTGGGCTGTACTCCTTCATTGCAAGAGTTGGAAGAGAAGATGCCGATTATGGAATGATTTGTAGTGTACGCCAGGACTAGCACGCGTGAAACATCAGATGAGGTACGAAAAGATCTCTTCACAAAGAAAAGGAAGATCAATCGATTTTATACCAAGAACATCTACTGCTTTACTTTAACACACTAAGAGAGTAGCATATCAGGCTGAGTATTGTTGGGGTCAGTCCAACCATTACCATGCCCAAGACTTTGGGACTGGCAGAGAACCCAAGACCAGATCTGGGAACCATTGTGGACAGTACTTCCTGAAGCTTCAAAAGCTTGACAAGAACTACTAAGATGTGGGTGTCAGACAGAAAAGGGATGCATATGCCAGTGTAAGTGTGTAAAGGCGGCAATAAGATGTACAACACTATGTAGGTGTGGTGGTGATTTTGAGAGAGACAATGATTAGATTTTCAGGTACACAAACGAGATATCGTGGAACAATTTACACAAATTTTAAGTAGAGTAAATGTATTATCGAACGTAGGATGATCATCATCCTAGTTATATGTTCTGCATAGCTGTACCAATACCACTTCTGAATATTCAACTAAGTGATAATTGCATGGAATTATTTGAATATTAGTTCTCATAAGGTGTGCAACTTTGAAAAGCAGAATATGTGCAGACTTGTTTTGAAAAATTGTGTAATGAAGAAATACATGTATTTTTACTAGTCGTTGTTTTAACACTTTAAATATCAATATATTATGGACCTTTATACTATGTAAATGGTTAGACGTTGACCTTTCCTTTCTGATTGTAAGGGCCAAAATAAAGCTATTAGCAAATTTTAAAACTCTAACTCTTAAAAAAAAGTTTTTCACTGGTTTTCGCGCTTTAAGGCCGCCATTTTGAATTTTATCGTAGTATTAATAGTTTTGACACCATAATAATATTATTTTAGGAAACCTTACATCTCGCACCACTAAAATATGAACATTTGAGTTAAAATTACCATACCAAAAAAAATATAAAAAAATAAATAAGAATAATCATATTATTTTGGCGGCCATCTTGGATTTGGCGTCCATCTTGGATTTGGCCCTATAGCCAAAAAATTTAGTATGTCAAACTTTACCAGTGTGTAAAGTTTCATGCTTTTAACCCAAAGTGCACGATTTTTTCACGAAGGAGCTGTACTATGCCTAGAAGCCGTTGTTAAGCCGTTGCTGAGAATACTGTAGTAACTTCATTGACAATGGCTAGAAGTAATCATGAGAGAGATGACGTTCGTATTATTAGCATGGCTTCAATCGGATTATTTCTTTTATTAAATGTGTTCATTATGATACATTTAAATACGCTTAAATGTCACTCTTCCTTATTTATATGTCCATGGTGTTCTTCGTACATCAAAGAGCTAAAGAAACAAACCCGCCAAATAACGGCAAAATTACATAACAAACCCGTTTATCAAAACTCTATCCATGTGTTCAGGATATATAATAATGTATATGAGCCGATTAAAAGTATAGAATGTTCACGGGTGTCTAAAATACATGCGATTGAATCTGCGTAAAATGAATTATGTTTTGGTTTATCCTAATTCAACGCTCGTTTTGTTTTAATAGTATTTTAAGCTTGCTGAACATACGATTAAGGTACATGGTATAATACAAAGGAAAATACAAATGTTCCAATATGAATTTTACAAGACCACTCAGTCTCGGGAAATAAACTTTACACTTCGTATAAAGATTATACTGGCCTTCTTGTTTTTTAATAGAATGGCATTTTGTTTTTAAACAAATGCACTTAATTGCCATCTCAGCAAACTGAGAACACCATTGTTTTTAGTTACTAAAATGTTTACAAACTTTCTTTTAAGCATCATTGACCTGTTTATTTTTAAGTCCCGCCTCCGTTAGGCGAGACATGTGAATCCGCGTATCTGGATGGCCATGGCAGACTGTACCTTGGGGAACAACGGAGTCCACTGTTAACAGTAACTGTTGTGAATTCTCATTCAACTCTTTTAAATAAATATACTAAAAACGCTAACGAAAAGATCACCGATTATTAAGGTTTGAATACAACTAAAACATGTCATTATATTTGCAAATCTATTGCAAGCCAAAGAGGTTTTTATTCGTCAATTTCCGATATCGGAATAACAATTTCCGTTATTTGTATTTCCGATATCGGCAATTGTAATTCCGATATCGGAAATTGTGTTCCGGATTCAGTATCCTATGTATGTGCTTAAAACCAGGAGCGAATTCAGGTGTTTTTTGTATCATAACATGCAGAGAGAGAGAGGCAGGCAGCCGCCGCGAGCTGCCTCCTGGCCACCTTATTCTCGGACTCTGTCATTTTGTGTGTGGTGGGGGGAGGGGGCATCCGGCTTGCTATTTTATATGGAATTATTTTATCGATTTCTCTCTCAGCAGACGCTCAGTTTCACAACAATTTCTCATGGATAAAATCTCCGAACCCCGTATTTCGCAAGTACGTAGGCGCGCTACTTACATAGGAAAGTTTGTGTTGTAAGATTTCAACCCAATTAAACGTATTGGTCAGATGTACACATATGGGCGTAATAGACAGTTGCAACCCTATGACGATGTGGAGATGGTCATATCATCGGATGTGAACTCAGTTTGTCACACATAACAAAACTGTGACCCGACCGCTACTCGAACCTACGGATTTTGCCTCGGTCCAACAGTTTACCAACAGGGCTACCGAGCCTCAGGTCATGACGAAGCAACTAATCACAATACACCAATACCCGATTATAATAATAAACCAATGATATATCCTGTTCGGATCAACGGCAGTCGGTAGCGCGGCAGATTTGTAACCGGAGGCCCCGGGTTTAATCCTCCGTGGTGCCACTGAGTTTTGTCGCACTGAGTTTTGTCGGTGTGTTCTTGGGCAAGACACTTTCCCTTAGACTCGTCCGTCGGATGGGGACGTAAACCGGGCGGTTCCGTGTATCGGTCGATCCTCCGAGCACGTTAAAGAACCATAGGAATATATTCGATAATAAGAGCAGGGTACGGTTTCCGGATTCCTATGTATCCTTCCCATCTCTCTGGGGCGGCTCTAAATAACCTATACTGCGTTGATGAGCCGTTAAACAACATTCAATTCAATTCAACGGCGGTAAAAAATAATAATTTCATTTCAAATATTTAAAAAAATCTGAGAGAGGATAATTAAAGCAATAATTTAATATGCAGATTGTCCTTTGGCTTCTCCGGAAGTTTCTCCGCACGTCTTGCACGAAGTCGTCTGCATCTTGCTGCAAAGATGCATTTTCTAGCTCACGAAGTTCAATATTGCCGGCCTCTTTCAAGCTTTGTGCCATGGCTTTACCGCCCAACTATTCGCTAGAGAGCTTCCGCCTCATGTAGCATTTATTTTCTGTAACCAATTTCCGATATCGGAAATACCAATTCCGTTAACGGAAAATAAAACCCTATTTTCAATATCGGAAATACAATTCCCGTTAACGGAATATACAATTTCGATATTGGAAATGAATTTGCGATAAAGGAAATAAGATTATTTTTTTCGATATCGAAAATTGCATTTCAGGTTTGCATTTCCGATATCGGTATTGTTAATTTCCGATATCGGAAAATGCATTTCCGTTATCGAGAATTTTATTTCCGTTAACGAGAATTGTATTCTCGATATCGGAAATTACCGAATAAAAACCACTTTGGCTTGCCATACAAATCGCACAGTTTGAACTATAAAACAGTTGAGATACATGGTAGTCTGAGGTATTTCAGTTTTATCTAAAGTGTATAATAAGAAATGAAATCTCCGGACATGAATCTAATAGTATTTATTTGTAAAACAGTTTATTGCTGTCATTTATTATAGTAATGCACCCTTGAGATTAATTACTCAACCTTGGAGGTATTCTGATAAAGCGGGAATTTCAACCAATCTGTCAGGTCGACCGTTCCTTGAAATAGTGCAACATAGCTGGTTGGAGGAACCTCCGCTTCCTGATTCGGTAAAGCATGGCGCGATTTCGAGTTGAATTGAAACATTTGCGCATCCCTGATCTACTTTTGAAACATAAAATTAGTTCCCTGTCACAACCTGACTTCTATGGTGACATTATTTACAAGCTTTGTAAGTTTCTTGGTTATGATATTTTTCATACACTCTTTATCAAACGTGTTTAGACAATTGATCAAATAATTTTATTTTGAAACTCACTGCATGTTTGTGGGTAACCCAACTACGCATTCCTCATTCACTGTGCTGCTTTCCTGCTTGAGTATGCGATGATTCAACAACACCCTATGACGAAATCTGAGTAAATCCTAAAAAGGAAGATAACATGCAATATTGGGTTTCAATATTGCATTATCGTGCCCTTAACGGTTTATTCTTTTGTTGCTCTGTATTTTGTCAAGTCATTGAGTATTCAGTGCAGATCAGTGTAGTCTTGATTATCTTCGCCGCTTGATTGTAAATACAAACGTCTTGGCCTTTGTGCAGAAACCGGATATACATGACAGTAATTATTTTTTTTTTATTTAAGTATTTCTGACCATCCGCATTTAGTTCATCGATATAAAGATGATGTTTCCCTCTGGGTTTTTTATTCAAATTTGTTGTCTTTCTGTTTTTCTGTATATCTGGGATAGCAGGTGTTTCTGTCTGAGCCAATCAGAAACGATACCAGAATCTGGGCAAAATTCAAACTTTTTTCAGAAGAACTGTTCTAGACGTTTGTCTTGGAAACAAGCAAGCGTCACAGGTGATCCAGATTAAGATCAGTGAGTATTTATTGGATTGCTATGCTTCATTATAAGCATATTATGCATTTTCGTCTTGATGTTTTTCGTATGGTGCCTAGTAATGCTGTCTACATTGTTAGAGGATACACATTATATCCTGTACCAATTACATCATACGACTATGAGGTATGTGGTCACGAAAGTATAGATATTATTTACTAAAAGATCGAACAGATGTCTTAGAAAACAAATTTATTCCCCCATTTCTCCAGTGAACGTGTCAAATTCCTTTTCACAAATATCGACATCTGAAATACTTCAAAACTTTGCAAGCTAGCAAGTCAAAATGATACTAAATTATAAATCGATGTGATAATTTAATTGTATAATTGTATGTTGATCCTTGAAACTTGATGGTGTCCCTTTAAAACAATAACTCAATCATTTCTCCTATCTCAATGTCACTACTAATATTAGTACATCTCACTATCTCTTCTTAACATTTACATCTCAATATCTACTATTGTATCTCACTTTCAATCGGAGAACTGGCGTGGCCCAGTGTATAGAACAGTGGACTGGCGTGGCCCAATGCATAGCACAGTGGACTGGCGTGGCCCAGTGCATAGGACTGGCGTGGCCCAGTGTATAGCACAGTGGACTGGCGTGGCCCAATGCATAGCACAGTGGACCGGCGTGGCCCAGTGTATAGCACAGTGGACTGGCGTGGCCCAGTGCATAGCACAGTGGATTGGCGTGCCCAGTGTATAGCACAGTGGACTGGCGTGCCCAGTGCATAGCACAGTGGACTGGCGTGGCCCAGTGTATAGCATAGTGGACCGGTGTGCCCAGTGCATAGCATAGTGGACCGGCGTGGCCCAGTGCATAGCATAGTGGACCGGAGTGGCCCAGTGCATAGCATAGTGGACCGGTGTGGCCCAGTGTATAGCATAGTGGACTGGCGTGGCCCAGTGTATAGCATAGTGGACGGGCGTGCCCAGTGCATAGCATAGTGGACTGGCGTGGCCCAGTTTATAGCATAGTGGACGGGCGTGCCCAGTGCATAGCATAGTGGACTGGCGTGGCCCAGTGCATAGCACCAGTGGACGGGCGTGCCCAGTGCATAGCATAGTGGACTGGCGTGGCCCAGTGTATAGCACAACGGACTGGCGTGGCCCAGTGCATAGCACAGTGGACCGGCGTGGCCCAGTACATAGCATAGTGGACCGGCGTGGCCCAGTGTATAGCATAGTGGACTGGCGTGGCCCAGTGCATAGCATAGTGGACGGGCGTGCCCAGTGCATAGCATAGTGGACTAGCGTGGCCCAGTGTATAGCATAGTGGACGGGCGTGCCCAGTGCATAGCACCAGTGGACGGGCGTGCCCAGTGCATAGCATAGTGGACTGGCGTGGCCCAGTGTATAGCACAGTGGACTGGCGTGGCCCAATGCATAGCACAGTGGACCGGCGTGGCCCAGTGTATAGCACAGTGGACTGGCGTGGCCCAATACATAGCACATTGGACTGGCGTGGCCCAGTGCATAGCACAGTGGATTGGCGTGCCAGTGCATAGCATAGTGGACTGGCGTGCCCAGTGCATAGCACAGTGGACTGGCGTGGCCTAGTACATAGCACAGTGGCCTTGCGTGGCCCAGTGTATAGCATAGTCGACTGGTGTGCCCAGTGCATAGCATAGTGGACCGGCGTGGCCCAGTGTATAGCATAGTGGACCGGCGTGGCCCAGTGCATAGCATAGTGGACCGGCGTGGCCCAGTGTATAGCATAGTGGACTGGCGTGGCCCAGTGTATAGCATAGTGGACGGGCGTGCCCAGTGCATAGCATAGTGGACTGGCGTGGCCCAGTGTATAGCATAGTGGACGGGCGTGCACAGTGCATAGCATAGTGGACTGGCGTGGCCCAGTGTATAGCACCAGTGGACGGGCGTGCCCAGTGCATAGCATAGTGGACTGGCGTGGCCCAGTGTATAGCACAGTTGACTGGCGTGGCCCAGTGTATAGCACAGTGGACCGGCGTGGCCCAGTGTATAGCACAGTGGACTGGCGTGGCCCGGTGTATAGCACAGTGGATTTGCGTGGCCCAGTGTATAGCACAGTGGACTGGCGTGGCCCAGTGTATAGCACAGTGGACTAGCGTGGCCCAGTGTATAGCACATTGGACCGGCGTGGCCCAGTGTATAGCACAGTGATCTGGCGTGGCCCAGTGTATAGCACAGTGGATTTGCGTGGCCCAGTGTATAGCACAGTGGACTGGCATGGCCCAGTGTATAGCACAGTGGACCGGCGTGGCCCAGTGTATAGCACAGGGGATTGGCGTGGCCCAGTGTATAGCACAGTGTACTGGCATGGTCCAGTGTATAGCACTGTGGACTTGAAATCAGGAGGTCAAGCCTCACCGGTGCCATTAAGTTCCATCGGTACGCTTTACATTAGCCTTACCGGTGCCATTGAGTTCCGTCGGTACGCTTTATATTAGCCTCACCGGCGCCATTGAGTTCCGTCGGTACACTTTATATAGCCTCGTCCGTCGAATTGAGGCGCAAATCAGGCGGCCTATATCCGAATGCTCATGTTAAAGAACAACGGGACTCTATTCATTAGTGAGAGTATAGGGTAGGTTCCCGGATTCCTGTGTATCCTTCCTCTCTCTCTCTCTCTCTCTCTCTCTCTCTCTCTCTCTCTCTCTCTCTCTTAATGCTGTAGATCACATTATTTCCACATGATCTTATATTCGCGAATCAATGGGTCTCTGATTTATTAGGGTGTTCATGAATTCGCGTGCAAGCAAAATGTAAAGAATGATATTTTCTTATGAATAATATATTTCTTTATTACTTTAGTAGGATAGGGGTTATGAAGAGAAATCTTCACAATTAAAGGGGTGGGGGGTGGGGGGGGGGGGGGAGTCGTATGTTTTTAATAATAATAAATAGCCTCGATTCCACATAATTATGTATCTAAAAAAACAAATATGATAAAAGTGTCTGTGCCAAAATATCAACGGCTTATACACACATATTTTTTTTATAAAAACAAACATATAGAAAATAAAACTTGGCAAAAACTTGAAACAAGAATACATGTTTTATATACACTAAACTCTCTCTCTCTCTCTCTCGAAATATATACATGTTTTGTGGACCCTCAAATGGATAATATATAGATTGTGGGTGCAGACGATTATTGGAATAGTTTAAATTTGATATATATTGGAAATATTTTGAGATAAGCTGTAATGTAAGGTAATGAGGATGTATAGAACATAACTGGGATGGGTGATTTTAAAGGATGTGTGAAGTTGGCTGTGAGATCGTAGATCGACATTCAATATCGAGCTGGGTTTTCAATGTCGAGCTAGCTCCGAGATCGATATTCGGTTAAACTTATAAGAAGGCATACTGAATACGGAACTGGGATTGAATTTCGAGCTGGGTCTGAGATCGATTTTCGTTTTAAACGTACACCAAGGCATTATGAATGCAAAGCTGAGTTTGAATACAGAGATGGCTCTGAGATCGATATTTGGTTAAACTTATAAGGCGTACTGAATACAGAGCTGGGTTTGAATTTCGAGCTGGCTCTGAGATCGATATTCGTTGTAAACGTACAACAAGGCACTATGAATGCACAGTTGGGTTTTAATGCAGAGCTGGCTCTGAGATCGATATTCGTTTTAAACTTACACCAAGTCATTTTGAATGCAGAGCTGGGTTTGAATTTCGAGCTGGTTCTGAGATCGATATTCGTTTTAAACATTCACTCTTTCATTTTAAATGCAGAGCTGGATTTAAATACAGAGCTGGCTCTGAGATCGATATTCGTTTTGAGATCGATATATGTTTTAAACATACACCCAGTAATGTTGAATCTAGAATTGGGTTTGAATGCAGAGCTAGCTTTGAGGTCAATATTCGTTATAAACATACACCAAGTCTTCTGCAGCACTGTATTCTAATAACGCGAAAACATGGACAAAGTAAAACAAAATGATATTCATCTTCGATTACATTCATTTGACAGAATACACATTTACGTTTAGATCTCTCTACATGTTTAAATCTACCTTCTTCTATAGCTAATGTATGGGCAGAACACCTTAGTCTTGTCAAAGAAATACGATGCTTTTCGTTTGCAACACAGTTCAGGTACTTTTCAACTCCAATATTATTTTTAATTTTCTTGTAGGCTTGTAGGTTTTTAGCTTTGGTGATGTAGCTAATGTGGAATACCATTGCTGATAATACTGGTCATTTAGTCGCTCTATAATTTTCGATAGTTGAAGATTCGTTATATTAGCATTATTCCATAAATAGTTAAAACCTAGATCGTTTAACAAACGCTGTACTTCTGATCATACAATCAAATAATTTCATCTTTTCACTTATTTTCAAAGGGACAGTATCAAATAAAGAATTCAAAGAATAAGTAGCTCTAAGTGCTTGGTCTGTCAAGGCTTTTTGAGATTGATAAAATTTTCCATTTGATGACATAGTAACACCTAAATAAGTGAATTGTTTAACATTATCTAGTTTTCTATTGTCATAGAATAAATCATCCTTATCCATTCTTGCGCCTAATTTAAATACCATAGCTACAGTTTTACTAGCATTTACAGTTATATTCCATGCTTTACAATACTCATGTAGTTTATTTAACAAAATGTGTAGCCCATTGACTGAATATGAAAAAAGTACAGTATCATCTGCAAATAACAAAAGAAATATCTGCATTTCATTGAGCGTAATCATATCTGCATCACTATCGTTTATATAAGATGACATGTCATTAATAAATATAATAAATAATAAAGGTGATAAAGTTTCACCTTGTTTTACACCCATGAAGCTATCAAAATAATCTGATATATTGCTGTTTGCTTTAACACATATTTTAACTGAAGCATACATAGATTGCAACATTCTAAAAAGCTTTGATGATACAAAGTTTAAACCAAATTCCATTTCTATAGACTAAATCAAATGCTTTCTTAAAATCAATTAAGGCACAATACAGTTTTTTCCTTTCATGTTGAATAACTTTATTAATTATAGACTGTAAAACAAAGATACAGACAACTGTACTTTTGCCTTTTCTAAAACCAAATTGACATTCCGATAAAATATTATTATCTTCTATCCATTTACGTAAACGATTGTCTAACATAACTGAAAATAGTTTAGAAAGTATGCTAGTTAATATAATACCTCTATAGTTATCAATGTTATTTTTATTAGGCACTGGTACCAGCATTCCCTTTGTCTAAGCTTCTGGGTATATGCCATTATTGTATATAAAATAAAAAAGTTTACATAATATTGGTGACAATAACTGTTTGGATTCAATGAAAATTTCAGGAATTAAAAGGTCTATACCGGAACTCTTATTTCTCTTTAGCGCACTAACAGCTTTTAATACTTCGTCAACACTGAAATCACAATCTAACTGATCTATAACATGACTATCGAGATATTCCTGTTGTAGTACGTTTTCTGCCTCTTCATTGACAAAAGTATCATTTTCAGAGAGTAATTCTTTAAAATGCCAATAAAAATCCTGAACAGAAATAGTATTAGTGCTTTTGCACTTTTTCTTATATTTACGAACAAGATCCCAAAAAATGTTAGGATTATTTTTAGCAGTATCTTGTAAAACAGATTTTTGATTGTTTTTATATTTAACTTTAGCACGACGCTTAACTTTCCTAAAAATACGACGTTTGCAAATTACCAAATTAAAACATTCCTGTGTCCTAAATCTACGATATCGTTTATTCGCACTTTTTAAATCACGCCTCGCGGCTTCGCATTCTTCCGTGTACCACGGGCTTACATGCTTTCGTCTAGGTATGTTTCTATTATTAGTAACATGTTTTTTTACGCTATAAGCACTTGTGTACAGGACGTCTGCAAAAGAATCAATACCTTGTCTACATTTGATGAAATTATTTCAGAAACAATACGATTAAGATTAGTTTCTTCATTTAAAATTATGTCTTTAAAATCATCAACTTTGCCCTCGTCCCATTGCAATCTGTCTATAAAAATAGAATTCACAGTTTCATCCACTTTATCAAAATGAACCATATTGAGTTTTGATATAATCACAGACCTAATAACAAATAGATTGGACACTATGAAAATTGTGTAAATTTCAAGTGGCACAGTTCGAAAAATTCACAAAATATTTCCCAAATTTAAACACACATATCATGAAAAGTTTTATAGATACAAGTTTCATTCAAGCCAAAAACCATCACAAATTTAATTTTCTTTCCAATGATAGTATTTTGTTTTCTCTTACATTGAGATCAAAAAAGGAGTTTGATGGAAACTTTGACTATGTCAAAACATTGATTTTTAAGAGAAAATTGAAAAATTATGACATTTTAAACTTTAAACATTTTTTTATACAATTTCTTATTTTGAAAATAAACATATATCATTATAATACCATTTTGCTATTCACTATGAATCTTTTGGATGTTTTCTCATCAAAATCGGTGAATAATTGAGAGAGAAGATAGAAGGAAAAGTTAAGGTGCCACGTGATATTTTGGTTGCTTCATTGGTTAAGATAGGAAGTTTCCTATCTGTTTATTAATATGTCTGTGATATAATGTTTTACATTTTAATCTAAAAACCGGATTTGGTAATTTGATATAAAAGTGTGCCATTGTATTGTTTGATGATATACATTGTTTGCTATTTAAGTACGGTATGCTTTGATGCTTAAATAGCGGACCTGGTTGGACATATTTTACAGTATTGTTATTGTTTCTTGTTGTTCTGCGTAATGTGTTAGCCATACAGTTGACAGAGTTAGCGTGTCCACGGATTAAACCAAACAACAGTGACCGTTAAACTTAAATTGTGTTATTTGCATAAATAAAAGTACACATTCCAAATAACAACACAAAGGTTTTAAGACATTAAATGCTACGAATAGTTATATAGATTGGGGAAACAAATGTGAGGATTTTCGTTGGATACACTTATTTGCATATATAGCTGAAAACGTCAAAACATAAAAATACACGTAATTATTTTAACTTTTGGAATATCTTGTGTATTTTTGTTCGTGTTTTTTTTTGGAAATAAACGATTCTCTGACGTCCGTCTACAGATTCCATGGTGTAGTGTAAAGGTACGTTAAATGTTTCATCATATATAGCAGGGAGTAGTATACTTACTCCCTGTATATAGTAACAGTCAGTTGTTGTTTTTTTGTACCCTAAACATTTTTAAAGAAATATACTCAACGCCATTAAAAACGCACATTTTATAGGAAGCATCGATTTCGCATAATTCCGATTTTACTTCTTTCAATACATGAATTTGATCTGTCACCAGATTTATAGGAAATGTGGTTAATTTCTAACGTGTACATAGCACTACAATCGATCTTGGAGACATTAGCACAAAACAAAATAAACAAAATAAAAAAACTTGCACTTTTAATGGCGTTAAGTATATATTATATGAAGTGGAAATTGAGAATTTCAGTAAATTAATTAAATTAAGAGATTTATAGAGGAGCGTTGATTTACATGGAGGGTAGACAAAAATTTCAATTATTTGAGGATTTTATTCCATGGTTTTGATGTTTTATTTTTCATGATATATATTGACCTGTTTTTTTGATATTGACCTGTTTTTTTGATATTGACCTGTTTTATATAATTGTTTTTTCTTGATATTGACCTGTTTTATATAATTGTAAATTGAGGGTTATATAATAAAAACAGATGTCGGTCCGAGGTCAATAATGATTTTTTTTGGTGCATTATCACATCATGTATAACAGCTGAAAAGTCCATAATTGTATAGTGTAGTAATAATATATATATTATATTTAAAATATCGGTATATCTATATAAATACGTTATACAACTCAAGCATGTATATCGTTATATATATTAAATCTCAGCATCAGCAAACAATACACAATTAACATTTTTAGACATACATGTGAAATATGATTCATAATATTGAATTAAGCTGAGGCATACATATGATTGCACTAAATGTAGACGAACGCAGTGCTCAGTGGTATTGTGGAATGCGCGGCATGTCTTAACTTTATGAATTATTAAATTTAATCTTCCTACATATCGAATTAAAACAATTCAATTTACAACTCCTATAGGTTTTTTTTTGTGTGTTTTTTTAATGAATTCTACCTTTCAGAATACAAAATGATTACAAAGGACGCTGGTATTTGTTCACCCATGCTGTGTATTAGGTAGGTGTGGGAAGTTATGTATTTCGATTTTTCAAATGAATTCATACATGTTCACATTTCTTATATTTTTTTTTTTGTTACAGCCTGCCTTTTTTAGAATATGTAAGACTATACAATTAAATACGCATTTTTGTTCACAAGTAATGCAATTCAATTTTAGTTGAATGTGAACCACTTCAGGTAACATATTTGTACAAGAAAGGAGGCCCTTCGAGGGGGTCCATGTTCCCATGTTCCCTTCATCTCCAAAAATAGTTTGCTTTCTTCCCCAAACATGTTTTCAATGTAGCCTTGTTCTCCAAAACTATTACCAATAACAGACAATGTTCCCTTGTTCCCCAAAAATAAATGGTCATGTTCACTTGTTCCCCAAAACCCCTGATAGAACCTCAGAAAGGTAAACCTGGGTAGTATTTTCGATCGGGATAGTCCGTGAGGCGTAATGATAATATAGTTTGGGTGTAAAACTTGGTCATGCATTATCGATAGGCAGTACAGGCCTTTGCATTCAGTTTGCACCGTAAAGATACACATGACCAAAACAAATAATTTAATTGACAATATTGACAATTGACAATATTTAAAGGATACAATCGTGTTAGTTAAGCAGATTAGTTCGCGCGCTGTAATATTCTAAATGTTGACAATGTGCATAACATTAACCGTGTCTGCGACTTTAAAGGGACACACGGCAATCTTGATTTTTTTAAAAAGTCTCGGCGTCCCGTTAGTTTTTTCTACATACACTGCATTTGTTCAATCATTAAAATTAATTACAAGAATAATATAAAGCACATTATTTATGCAGATTACTAACTGTTGATTACATTTCACCAAATACTATATTCAAACCTATGGTAGAATAACGAAGAGAAGTTGAAAACTCAAAATTGTTTTTAACTATATCCAAGAAAATTTAAAGTCAAAATGATACTGGATTAATACATCGAGAGGCTAATTTTAATTAAGAAATAGTCGTTCGGATGCGAGTAATTAAATCACTCGTGCTAACGCACTCGTGATTTAATTACTACGCATCCGAACTCCTAACTGTATTTTATTCACCGATAAAATACTGGTACGTATTTATTATTTCGATTATAACACAACAAAAAACCCATTGTTTACGCTATTGTTGGGGCACTACATATTAAGTCAGTTAGAGGCTAAGAAGTGAAATTTTAACAATTAAGAAACCCCGGTTAGTCGCTGCGCTCCTTCCCTTAGGGTTTCTTAATTGTTAAATTTGCACTTCTTAGTATAGCCTCTAACTTATACATAGTATAAACTGCCCGCTTTAACATCAGATGAAAGCATTACACTTTCCCCATGTACTATTTCTATTTCATAAATATATATAGTTGTACTAAATGCATTTAAAATACCCATAATATGAATCACGGCTTTATATGACGATTATTATCCCAGTGACGGGCAGTATAAATATACGTAAACAACGAAGTGGCGACTAAAATGTCAAATCAAAGTGGCAACAATAAACATGGACATATTACCAGACATTAATTACACGCTGGTAATGCGCACTGGTATAAAATTATTAATTAAACGCCGGTAATAATAAATGGCTAACTACATGGTAAATGCAAATTTGCCGTTCACATATACCCATTGATACCATCGTTTAAGGTTATATTGCCACCATTGATTTTCCTTCTCTTGTTTTATATAGGACGAATGTATGCCAAGAGACAAAAAAATGCGCATTTTACTCCGTAGAAAAATTTTAAAAACACATATCACATTCAAACGAATTACGGCTGTGGTTAGACACGAAAACTGACTAAATATACCCAAAAACCGGAATAAAAGCATATGCAGTGTCTGTTTCAGAGCTCTGGATAACTAGTTTTCATCTGAAATTAGACTTTAAGTACGAATCCAAGAGAGATCGATTTATTCCATTTAGCTCAGCTCTCTTTAGGTTACATTGCAACATTGATTTTCTTTCTTTGTTTTATATAGGACGAATGTATGTCAAGAGTACACAAAAAATGTGCAGTTTTCCTCCGTAGAAAAATTTAAAACACATATCAATCAAACGATCGAGCGCCAATATAAAAAATGCAATAAAAACAAGGGGTCATGTATCATGTAAGAACAAGCCAATCTGTTGAATGATGTCACGTTTTATTTTGACACGTCACAGATAGATTTACCCCCTTTTCTACTTTCAGCTTTACTGTCTATGTCAATTATAATTAAATATCTCAAACAAACAATACACTTATCAATGTTCACAATACATCATTTTGGATGAATTATAGGTAATAATAACAAAAAATCAATCAAAAGCATGCATTTTGTATCACTAGTAAGAGCATTGGAAACGGTTTTTATTAGGCACTATTTGACTATACACCACGGAAGCAATAAACGCAATGGTGCAAATGTTGCCTTAAAAACAGCACACATGCGAATCAATACTTATATTCGCATTTCTTTTCCCGTCCCTGTAGTACCAACAATAACATGCATTGTGAGTCTGTTAATGATAACAAGTTCAAGAGATACAACTGCCGACAGCGTATTCTCAGACAATACAAACGACCATTTTCTATTTGGACACATTGGATGCGTGCGCAGTAGCTTATACAAACGCATTTTAGCATGAAAGTCATTTAGCTAATTAACAACATGTAATAACCATTGATTTTCAGTTAATCGGCTTATCGTTAGAATGAAACATGTAATATAACTGCGTCATACCAGCACACATTAAAAAAAATATTCCCTTTTACTAGTATATTTTTGATTTACAAACTTAAATTACTTACATTGAGGAATACAGGTTTATTTAAATAAAGGATAATTTAAAATCGTATTTTATGACGGCGGAGCCTATGATTTAGTACATGAGACAGGACACCATAACAGTATATGTTATAAAATGTGAAACGGAAACCTTCAGATTTATTTATTATCATCATAATATAAAATTGTGGATATTAAAGTTTTATTGTGTAACATGGTGGTGCCGTGTTGTAGTCGTTAGGAGGACGGCTTAGTGATTCACGGTCTTTGAGGCCCGAGCACGGACTTTCAAAATAATATAGTTTGTCCCTTTTAAATAAAGCACACACAATTTAAAAGCGCGCACACACACACTACACACACACACACACCACACACACACAGAAAAACCTTCGCGAAAGATGGAGAAATATAGAAATGGCGTTTGTATCGTCCGTCCGTCCGTCCGTCCGTCCTCCTATCCTTCCGTTATACCATCCGTTTCAAACGCGTGTATATCTACCCCAAACTTGGTTTGGAAGATCCTACTCATCGAACATCTGTTATGGTATATATACACAAACCTTGGTTTGCAAGATCCTACTCATCGACATCTGTTATGGTCTATCTACACCAAACTTGGTTTGAAAGATCACTTGCACGTAGTGATGTGTAGGAAGCAAGAGCAGATAAGACAGATCACAACTACTGGGAATTATTGCCTTTTATATGTTTTACTGAAAAGTCATCGCTGAAAAAATCTCAGTATTGTAAAAATGTGTTGCCTGCTCGTCTCAAACTAGAAGAGAACCTCCACCAGTTTTGTTGTTCAAGGATACATGTCATGTGACAGTGTGCAGGAAGCAATAGCAAATACATCCAAAACAAATACCATGAGTGCCCTTTCATAAATGCCAAAGTGTGTCGCCCTATCCTCATAACACTATAAGGGCAAACCGCAACTGACTTGGTGCGCAAGATCAATAGCATATGATTGCTGATTTCTACCATTTTTCGTCTTTTCGTTATTTCGCCGCAAAAAAGACGACAGAATAGAAGACGACAGGATTAGAAGCTGAAAAAGACGACAGAAAGCCCACACGAAATAATGAAAAGACGACAATATCAAATGGCATATTTTCGCGACTGAAGTGTTGTCTTTTCGCGTGGACGTTTTTTTTCGTCTTTTCACCCTTAAAAATGTCGACTTTGCGTTCTATCTTTTCTTCGTCTTTTCGTCCTGTCGTCTTTTCGCGGCGAAATAACGAAAAGACAAAATGACAGAAATCAGGCCACCATACTAGCAAGTGTTATTATGATCTGACTGCAAACACTTCATAAAATATAAATTAAGATGATACAGGATGGGACATTCTTTGGATCGGTAACATATTCCCCTACAACTTATAATACTGTATACAAGATCATTAATAGTTAGTATTTTAAGCTTACTACACAAACAAAAGAAAATACAAATGTTCCAACAGGAATTTTACAAGACCACCCAATCTTGGGTAATACACTTTAGACTTTGTATAAAGAACACAGTCAGATGTGTTTTATCTTTTTTTCTTCTTTTTCTTTATATTTAAAGAAACTAACCCGCCAAATAACGGCAAAATTACACTACAAAACCGTTTATCAAAACTCTATCCATGTGTTCAGTTCATAGAATAATGTTTATCAGCCGATTAAAAGTAAACATTTTATATTCAGGGTTTTTTAAAAATACCCGTAAAGTCTATTCATTTCGTAGGTTGTTGTTGCTACTTTTGACTTTTATATGTTTATTTAGACAATATGGTTAGAATGTTGGTCTGTCCATCCGTCAAAAAATGCATTCTGTGTGATAACAAACCGTGACTGAATATGCGTAAAATGAATTATGAGTTGGTAACTCTTAATTTGACGCTCTAGTTTTCGGTTTTGGCCTGGCTGGTTAAATGAGTTAGTAACATACAGAAGTTTCTGGATGGGTAAATAAGATATAAAAACCATTATGATGCTTATTCTGTCATTCAAGGTTATTTAAATATAACATGTTTATCTTACTGAAATATTCTAAAGATGCTACGACAGTATAAATATGGGCTTACGATCGTGTCAGTTGTTCTTCTTATTGACTTAACCACATTTCCCTTGTTTTATGTCAATGTAATATTCAGTAATGTATAGGCAGCTATGCGCCTGGGTTTGCCAATTTTCTGTCAAAAGTCGCGATTTTCTTCTTGTCTTCACGATTAAAATGGTCGCAGCCAAAGTCTGGATACGATGGCCGAAGATTAGTCATGTTGACATTGCAAATCAAAACAATCCCGTAAAAAAAACTTTTATCATAATCTCAAAAACGCTCTTATAATAAATCAGGTTCAAAACAAAATAAATTGAACGATTTATCGGGAGCAGAGAATTTTCGGTTTCGAAAGACCGCGGGCGAAAATAGTTCGAGTTTTTTTCTGAAAAGACCACGAGTAAAAACTGCTATGAGCTGACCATACCCCCGCCCCACGCCCCCACCCCTTATCCCTCAGTTTTGGCATTTTTGACATTTTTATTCTTTTGCTTTCTGGGGATAATGTGTAGTCACGTGCCTACAGTGCCTATAGGCAGCTACGCCGCTGGTAAGAGGATACAAATTATTGTGCTCACCAATTGGATTATTTGGACTATTATGAATAATTAAACCAGAAAAGAATTAACTAAAATTTGATTAAAGGGACACTTGGCAATTTAGATTAAAAGGATACTTACCAATATATTTTTCATTGAACTATTTGAATAATTTTAAAAATTGTTGTTTGTTATCGTCAATAAATGGTCGTATAACTGCCTTATTCGGTATTTATCGTCAATAAATGGTCGTATAACTGCCTTATTCGGTAATTGTCTTCAATAAATGGTCAAATACAATTATATAACTGCCTTCTTCGGTATGTATCGTCAAACCTGGGACAAATGATATTACTAGTAGTTGTGGTGGGCTTTTTTACATGTATTTTAATTCTTGCTTCACCGTTTGCAATCTTGAGCACAACCACAGAGCACTCACTCTACGTTTCGTTTTAATGTAGTCACATACATTTTGTTATTAGGTATGTGATGTAGTCGATATGCTGTTGATGTCTACCTGTTATCTTGGCAATTTAATAAACAAGGGGGAAATCAATCGTTGCACTCCGTGGCATGTTGTCTCACAGCATCCTGTTGTTTACCTGTTTTATCGATCGTTTATTGACCAAACCTTTTTGTAAGGCATACAATTGTATAGACAGATGGTGTTATAATGTCAGGTATAACCGTGGTCATATGTACGCATTAATGTGTTTGACATGGATTGAATATGGAATGGAATACAATAACGTAAGGTCTGTACATATACACGAAAATACTATGTAAGTACATATGGTATTTTTACATATATATAACAGCTATGTGTCATAAGCAGGTATGTACATATATATACCAAGCAGGTATGTACGTATACAAAACTGGGATATTTTATACAAAACTGAGATACCTTATACAAAACTGAGATCGTTTATAATAAAACTGGGATAGTCTATACAAAACTGGTTTATACAAAACTGGGATGTTTTATACAAAACTGGGATAGTTTATATATAACTGAGATCGTCTATACAAAACTGAGATCGTTTATACAAAACTGGGATAGTCTATACAAAACTGAGATTGTCTATAGAAAACTGAGATCGTCTATACAAAACTGAGATCGTTTATACAAAACTTGAATAGTCTATACAAAACTGAGATCGTCTATACAAAACTGAGATAGTCTATACAAACTTGAATAGTCTATACAAAACTGAGATCGTCTATACAAAACTGAGATAGTCTATAGAAAACTGAGATAGTCTATACAAAACTGAGATAGCTTATACAAAATCTGGGATATTTTATACAAAACTGGGATAGTGTATATATAACTGACATCGTCTATACAAAACTGAGATCGTCTATACAAAACTGAGATAGTCTATAGAAAACTGAGATCGTCTATACAAAACTGAGATCGTTTATACAAAACTTGAATAGTCTATACAAAACTGAGATAGTCTATAGAAAACTGAGATCGTCTATACAAAACTGGGATAGTCTATACAAAACTGAGATCGTTTATACAAACTTGAATAGTCTATACAAAACTGAGATCGTCTATACAAAACTGAGATAGTCTATAGAAAACTGAGATCGTCTATACAAAACTGGGATCGTTTATACAAAATCTGGGATATTTTATACAAAACTGGGATAGCATATACAAATCTGGTATAACTTACACATAACTGAAATAATTTATACAAAACTTGGATGCCGCTTAAATCAATCTACTTGAGCAACATGTTACACATTGGTTTCACATTCATGTTTCAACCATGTTTTTATATAGTGAAAATATGTTTAAAAAAACGAACGGCTTTGACTCTCAGCCCATAATGCAGTGTCGGGGAAATGAACCCCTTGAACAGCGCTTGCGCATAAATTAACTAGTTTGATGAACTGTGGATTTTATAATTATTAAAAAAACGATGTTCTTTCTTTGTTATTTATATATCCTCCATGTAGTCAATGCATACTCATGCTAAAGAGTAATTTGACAATCTTGAAATCTCTGTATAGACTTTCCTGTTATATTGAACACCTTTATAATCCGAATATGAAAACACGTTTGCAGTTTTTTGCTTGTTTACATGAAAGCACGTTTACATGAAAGCACAAAACAAACAATGCCGCATGATGCGTCGCTTTAAAGCGAGCACCCGTGACACCCGGAACTATCTAATTTGAATTCACTTCAATTCAATTCAAATATTTTATTCAGCATAAACATCATACAATGTTCATCGCCTATTACAATGAGGCGGTTACATTACATTGAGAAGAGCATGTATAATACTATCATGGAGTAAAGCTACAAAAGAGCACTTACACCTACTATTTTAAATAAACAATTTCGAATAGTATATAGCATAACTAATACAGAGGGGAAAATCATCAGAGTAAGGGTAACTTGAAACACCCCTGTTGAATGTTTATTTTGTAATCAATGAAAACGCATCTATCGAAATTGCATTGTCATTCAGTTTTATAGTGGCATACATCAGAAATATTAAATATCGGTATGTGACCTTATCAACGTGTTGAAAAATGTAACCTTGCACTCGTATATAATTTAAGTAATATATAAATAACAAACAAAAAAACACATTAGAAATGTTTGAAAAATAATGTAAACACTAATTGTGTACAAGCAATATATTAGAAAGGGGGCCAGTGAACAATTACTACTGCAGAGAGGAACCAGTATGTTTATTACGACGTATGTTGTAAACATCAAAACATGTTTTAAAAAAATACAACGACATGTCAATAATAAGTTATATAGATCTCACATTGCTATCAGGGTATTTTCAACAACAAAAACTGAACATGTTAACATTTATTTATGAAAATGTTTATTAACATCTTGGTAAAGGCGAGGAAAAAATACAAAAACAATGAGGCAAAATACAATACAATAACAGTAGCACCGGTGTAAGTTAAAAATATGCGCTTAATTTACTACATGGCAAAAATGAAAAATGAAATCAAAGATTTAAACAATGTAGATACATTAGTATTGTTATATTGTAGCTTTATTTACGATACAACCCCTTGTGGTATATAGCTATAGTAAGTTCACAGGAACCTCTTTGATACAGTCCACTTGAACACTCTAAATAAAGGACTCCGAAACACTGAAAAACCCATCTAAATGTCTAATTACTATAAATCAAGCGGATTCTTTCTTTAAACATTTGTTCATTTGTTTACTGTTATGTTTTGGCTCTAAATATATTCTGGACATGTTATTGCTTTTGACAGTTTTTGACAGTTTTAGATATACATTTCTAAAGTGAAAGTAGAAGAGATCCAAAAAACCTCACCTAACCCACCCCCACTCACCCCCACCACCACCCCATGTCCTTGTTAATGTTTAATAGCATACGTGGTTATTTGTATGCTAAAGTAAGTTTCCCAGAATTCTAACGATGTTTGAGCTTTTAACATGTTGTCAACATGCTCACTTTACTATGGAAGGGGCATGGAGAACCATTTACGTTATTATAACCTAAACACTAGACGCTTACAAAAGTGTAAATTTCAAATTTCTAAAACATCGTGTGCAAAAAAACATGCTCGTACACAGTCAGGGCAATATTTTAGAAAACGATTATCAATCGAAAATATAGCGATATTACCAGGAATTCAATGCTATTTTTGAGAAAGATAAGTGTTTTTTCATCACGCGCTCAACATATCCGCTTAGCAAACAGTTTGTCGCCGGGACAGTGAATTGACAAATCAATAAAACGCATGCAATGTAACGTCAAGGTAACTTCCTTGTCGTAAGCATGTTGAAACCTGGCTAAAAATGGGGCGCAGTCTGTCGATTGTTAAACACACGTGTCAAACACATTTAATCCTAACTCGACATTCATATCATCTTTGATGTCTCCAAAACAACGTACTTATTCAAATAAGGAAATTCATAATGTGCCTCGATTGCAAATAGAGCTGTTTGTGCAGGTATTATTTATTTTGCAAAATATATTTATTTATGTATATAGCATTGTAATTATATTGTAATATGATGTGATTTATCGCGTTGATATGACTGGATATTATGGTAAACTATATTTTGTTATATTGTATTGTGCAGACTTTAGTAAATAAGAAAAGACCGCATTGACCTTTATTTTATGTTGCCTAGATTAAACATGCCAATGTCATTGTTTGCAACACAGGTATTAAAGACGTATCACATCTTTTTGCTATTTCTTTTTGTCGAAACAGTTTAAAGGTACAAACACCCAATCTTGATACCACGAAATACCCTTCGTTATGCTAGATTTTTTTTTTAAAGAAATTAAATATTTGCAAATGATATTTAATAATTTCACAAAAAAAGTCTGCTTTTTGTTCTCACTTTGCTAACGTTTTACAAGCAAAGTACAAACGGTAGAGAAATCAAGGTTTGAAAACTGAGGGTATTTTGTTTACGCATTTACTGTAACAGGAAACGTCAACAGTCGCCCATGTTGACGTGTTGTAAAATCATTGCACTGGAACTACCATTGTGCATACTCGTTATAGTTGGTGCAATTCGCACTGCGGCAGTTCATGGTTACAGAAAGTTTGGCATTATATTATTTGTGTTTCAATGTTTGTTTCAAATAAATGATTTTGATGACAATTCAAAGTTAAAACCTATTGTTTTGTTCTAATTATTCGTTTTTATATTAAAAATTGGTATGCAATCAAAAGGTTATTAAATTGTATTTGGGATATATGCACTCGTTCTTCCGAGTATAAATATTGCGCTCCTAAAGTCGCACAATATTAATACGCGAAAAAACTCGTGCATATAACCAAATACAAATCTAATAACCTTTATATATATACCATGTACACTGTACGATGAACACTTTGGTTGACTTGACGAAGGTATTAAAAATAAAATAACGTTTTATTACCATGTTATTCAAGTTTTGAAAATTAACACAGATTATGACTATGTACAATATGAACATTATCATTCAAAACGGAAAAGAGTTGTGAGATATTATAAATTATAAATATTGGCATGTCAGGAAAAATCCTTAATTTTGCATATTCCCAATTCATGAATTGTAGAGTACATCAAACATTTAGTAAGAAGTGATAATTACAAAATAACAAAGGAAATATAAATTTCAAATTTAAATTTACATTGGCAGACAGCATAAAGTAAAATAAAATGACACATTCTTAAGAAATCAATTAAAACATCTAACATTTGATAATGATACTCCCAGATTGTCGTGTATCCCTTTAACTAATATAATATGCGCGAGCCATAGAGAACATTTCAGAAATACCATTTCATGGTTATTTGATGACCATCATGGTTATTTGATGACCATCTATACTTACGCTTGGTAAACTATTGAATTAAGTGACTAACACCTTAGTTACGGCAAATGTTGTTGCCCTTAGAGATTTTGTTGTTTGCATGGTGTTTAACGTCATTTCCAACACAAGCAAGGTTATATATGACGGTCGACTTGTTTGTGGTGGAGGAATTACACCCACTTTTCCTGGGTAGAACTAATACTATACACCTCCCAGTCCCGCCATCCTTACTCACAAGTCGAGCTGCACTTATTGGTATATACATATTTGTGTATTCAATGCTAGCTAAACATGGCATGCACTTTTCACGCACATGTCCCTTTTAATACAAATATCATTACTCCGGATCATATAAGGATAAAACGTTGTGTCGGCGTGTTGCTAGAACGAATGCTAGCCTAGTTAATACCAAAAGTCGAACAGGAAATTGAATTGACCAACAGCTAAGTCAGATGGCGACTTTCCAGCTTCCACTGGTGGAGGAAGACCCCAGGTGCCCCTCCGGGCAATTTTCGTGCACGGGCGGGCACCTGGGTAGAACCACCGACGTTCCACAAGCCAGCTGGATAGGGAACAGGAAATGTAGCATTCACAGAACCTTACATTATCGGTAAAAGTGCACCTATTTAATGACCGTCCCTCGTATATCTTTAGAGATGCGTGTTTTAAAACTTTTTTCTGTGGCTAATTACGTATACATATATATATATATATCATTTTGTTTTCAGATAACCAACAGGAGAACTGAATAGTTTTAAAGATGGATATATTAATAAAAAGACTGAAAGCGTTACCGTGTTTTTTGGTAACTCTTCTCTTCTTCGTTCACGTTATCAATGGTGCTGACCCAGTGTATTCGCCAGCCGGACTGACGGACAGTAGCGGGAACTCTATTGACAGTGCTGCTGCAGTCACGTGGGCGGACTTGCCATCGGGACAACCGTACTAGTCTGATGTGCCATCACGAGTCAGTGCGGGTCTCGAGCCTTACTACGGTCTCGTGCACAGTTTTATTAACTCAGTATTCTCTCAAGGAATACCCACGGGTAAGATTTCAAATATATGTCGGTGTGATTAGATGTACGCAATCAACATTTTAAAGTAAATTTCGGCAATCTTGCTTTGTTCACTCAACATTATTTTAAGGATTATGTCCCCTTTTGTGGAATCCCATTGAAAGTGCATTAACAAAGAAAACAATTATAACTCAAATAATCCTGAATATTTTTACATGTAACTTGAGTTAAATGTATTTACACATTTATCTAGACAGCACTATTTACAAACTTTATTGATCCATATTCAGTTTATGTCATACTCAAGGTCATGTTTGTATTGACTAATTCACATATTTATCAAGTATGAATTGGTAGCGCTGCCTACTACGGTCTCGTGCACAGTTTTACTTGATAAATATGTGAATTATTGACTAATTCACATATTTATCAAGTATGTATTTATAATTCAAGGGTAGTGCTGCCTAGATAAATGTGTAAACATATTAAACTGGAAGTTTAATGTAAACGCATTTGAGACTATAAGAGTTCTGTTGTTGTTATCTTTTTCAGATGCAATCTCAATGTGATTACACAAATAATGTTTTTTTTACAATGTATATAGTTTTAACTGAACGGATTACCTTACTTGAAGGGAAACAACTAGATAGTCAAAATCTAAACTATTTATATTTTACTGATGTTATTCTTTTACGCACACAGGGTAACCGTAAGAAATATTATAGACACCTATCAATATTAGGGACTGAGGCAATGCTATTTAAGGAGTCTGTCTTTAAAAAATCAACGGTTCTGATATATTGCAATTTCAAGTTGTTAACAAACTCACAGCTATGCATAGTCAAAGACTTTTCAAGATGTTAGTCAGTGTCAGAAACAGATCACTTACAGCTAACCAGGGTCTAACATATTTTAAAATGTCAAAATGTCCATAAATAGTTTCAGATAAGTCACGAAGTACACGATCATCTTACTGACGCCAATACGACACGGTTTTAAAAATTTCAAATGTCATTTTGAACTAGCCTCGGTCACCCGGCCCGCTTCTGATTTCTTCGTTATGCTTCATGGATCCAGAACCAGGGCCTGGGGAAAATAGGACGATTGAAATCGCCCAACGTTTAGGCGATTATAGCGAGATTTTGGGAGATTCAACGAGACTTTCAAAAAACATTTTTAATTTAATTTAATAATAATTTCTTATTTTTAACTTATGACAAGCAGCAGGTGACGTTAAAAAGTTTGATTCATCAACAATTGACGTTATACGTTTATTTAGATAATGACGTCACGCAAACGTCGAATTTATATGCGCGTGAAAAAAACGCGCAAACAAATTGTGCTAATCGCTAGTCATATTGACGTCATATCGAATTTTTCAAATTCGTCACTGATATTTCAGGACTTCATCCGCGGTACAGTAATTCGGTGTGCACATGCACTACTGAAACATAACGCGTTCTAATTAAATTATTTCCTGTTATCTAGGCATTGACTATTTCATATTACTTCTAAATGAAGTCGAAAAAAAAGTCATGCACCATAACAAATTCTTCACACGATTTTTCCATACGTACAAGGATTGTCTTTGTTGAATATCGTCTTCACTGGCGTGTCCTGCGTGATGGGGCCGCCATGTTTGACCGGACTTCTTTTCCCCCCATAATTCCAAGCGCCAAACACGAGAGATGATACTAGTATCGATCGAGGGCGAGAATGATCGTTAGTGGCAATCGTGAACGCTTGGCCAATACCGCCATTCTTCGGGATCACGGCGCTTCGGTAGACTGCTACACAGCGATTAAATATAAACGACTGTATGTGTCAGACCGGTGAAAATCAGCCCATTGAACACAATGCAATATAGGCTATATTTGGAGATCAGTCACAAGTTCCACAACATTCGTTCGCTGAAATACACTTTTATTCTGCGTACTAAACACATTTGGCTAGCAAACGGTCCCATATCTGGAATAAAACGCCGATTCAGTGTTTCAACATTTCGCGTCTTTCATTCACACTATGCGTATTTTGAAATAAACATCTGTCAAAACTACATCTCTACATAACCTCAGTGCTCATACTCTCCAAAGAAATAATCCTGACAAACACAGTAAAATGCATACTATTCATGACAACAGACATGTTACTTTAACCTCAGGTTAGATTTAACAAGGAAATAAAAACTAATCTTGGGAAAAACACATGCAAACTAGAAACTTTGGATTTTTTCAAAGAACTATTTTAGCACCTTACGACCCGGAAGTACTTCCTGACTGGTCTGTCACCTGTAGAAGTCCGCCATTATGTTTACCTGTTTGTTTTATAGGCGTAGCCATTTTAACAGTTTATTGATATCCCGCCACCTTACTTACTTTAGGTAAGTGACGCGTCTGCATTATGTAAACAATATTGAGTGAAATCCCAATACATGTATATGTTTTTTATAGAACGTCGATCAGACGCTTGGCCACGATCATGGTTGGAATGCGCTTTATTTAGCCTTAATTTACGGCAAAGAAATCGGTCTTTGACTGTCGCTTGTTTGAGTGAAACGGTACATGCGCAGTGAAGCAATATAATTCAAAATTCTTTAGCCGGAAGGCAACGGCACAGAAAATAGTGCACTGTTGCTATGTAAACAATATGTCCGCTTGCCAAACGTGTTGATGTATAATTTGCGTTGTTTTTTACAATGCAGATGAATATTTTATCACAGCTTTCATGTAAATAAACTATTGATGGAGCTATCGGCTGAATAACATTGCAACATTTGGATGATAACTTTGAATGTAAATTTGTTTTGGCGGTTTTGGCGGGAATCTAAGGCGCCATGACGTAACCAATATGGAAACCTGCGTATTACATTCGAGTAATGCTGCGAAGCAGTGTACGAGATGTTGCGAATGCGCTAGTGGGCGCTTTAATTGGCCTAATCTGCCCAGGCCGATATCTGCAAGTAAGACATATGCATGATACGGTCTAGCTGGCCGAGACTAATTTTGAAGGAGACTCACCTCGATTAAGCATGATATTAAAGAAACCATAACATTAAATCACAGCCTGAATAAACGCGTTTGAAAGGATCCCATCTCAGAGCAATATACGTCCCATCTAAGAACAATATACGTCCCATCTCAGAGCAATATACATCCCATCTCAGAGCAATATACGTCCCATCTCAGAGCAATATACTTTTTTCTAAATGTACTTCTGCTTTGAAAAATAACACATACTTGGCATTATCAGTACTGTATGAAATAGAAGTGTATAATTTATGGGTTTTTTCCAGGCATTATAGATAAAGCAGTTGCTGGGGACCTGGGCTCTATAGCAAATAACTATAGCGATGTAAGTAAACTGTTGTATTAATATACTGTTTCAGTAAAGATTTACTATCATGTGTTTTGTTCTCAAACTCAATATAAACGAAGTGTGCAATTGTTCTTTTAGTATATCATACATCTTCTAGACATGTTTTATGCCATATATAACAGTGTTTCAACAAAGATGTCAACATACTGTAAATATATATTTTGTTTGAGGACAACATGTCGGACGGGCTATCTGGCTATACTCCAGACATTTTATCCTCGTAAGAGTAGGTCAGGTTCCCTGATATCTATGTTTCCTTCGCTTCTATGTTTCCTCTCTCTCTCTCTCTCTCTCTCTCTCTCTCTCATAATGTGAGTGTAATTTTTCAAACCTAAACCCCATCTAGGTTTAACTTCAGATCTGATTTCACCTCATACAGAATGCACTATATTAATAAACCACAAAGTCAACACACGCTATGATATCTTGATATATTAGGCAGTATTGTAAGGAGTTACAAGTTAATATTAATGAATTGCAGTTGCTCGAGGATAAAGACTATAGTATTGAACTAATCATTTCATTGCTAATAGCCAATTTGAAATCCTGTCTGTTTAATCACGTCATTATTACTGATCAGTAGTTTGGGGCTTTTGTCTCATCGTCATAACATCGAATATTAAATTTGTAAAAATCATCATGCACCCTATTCAGTTAAAATAATTGAACATATTGTTATGTATGGGGTACACAGATCCGATGCGAACAAAAAAAGGTTAATATGCTAGTCCGAACGATTTGTGGAGAACTAGAGTACCACATATTATGTTCTTGGATATCCGTCATTTTACCGGGACTAGATATTTCCATCGCACCCTAGGGTCGAGATAAAATTCACGCGCACACCAACATCCGATAGTAGCTGGCGGCGTCAACGCACAATATGTCTCTGATATGCAAAGAAAAAGAATCTATCATGGATATTCGGTTTAGATAAGGAATTCCAACCCTCGGTATAAGTGTTTTAATCGGACACTTATACCTCGGGTTGGATTTCCCTATCTTCACCGGATATCCATGAAAGATTCTTTATAAACTTATATCTAAAGATGTTCACTCGAACAGAATAGTGTAAGGATGTATCGATGCACATATCGATATGCACAGACCTTATACACGAGTACTCCGTTTATACGGTAAAAATGCGATGTATCGTATATTTCATTAATGAATAATTGAAAATCGCCCGTACTCAGATTTGGTAAGCAGCAACTGCAATGGCTTTTGCTATAAACATGATTACTATGCCTCGAAAGTTTGATTGAAAAAAACTAGAGATCTGGAATTGAAATAGAGATGTGGAACTGAACTAGAGATCTGAAATTAAAGAACTAGAAATCCGGAATTAAACTAGAGTATCCGGAATTGAACTAGACATCTGGAATTGAACTGGAGATCTGGAATTGCTGGAATTGAGCTAGAAATCTGGAATTGAACTAGAGATTTGGAATTAAACAAGATATCTGGAATTGAACTAGAAATCTGGAATCTGGATATGCTTATTTGTATACAGGAATATGCAGGCCATGCCTTTCTAGTCTTTCGCGAGAATACCTCCCTGTTTCGATCCTTAAACTATGAGAGGACAAACGAATCTGGCTGCGATCGCGCCTGGTATGCAATAAATATATCATATTCAAAATGATGTTTAACAGATGTGTACAGGCATCACTACTTTATTAGGTTCAAGGTCGGACGACCAGTTTCCAACATAACTATCAATCGTCGATACAGGATCGAAATCAGTAGGTTTCAGTTATACATATACATGATTCAGAGAAGGCCTTCAATTATACATATACATGATTCAAAGTAGGCCTTTAGTTATACATATACATGATTCAGAGTAGGCCTTCAGAGTAGGCCATCAGTTATACATATCCATGATTCAGAGTAGGCCGTCAGTTATACATAAACATGATCCAGAGTAGGCCTTCAGTTATACATATACCTAATTCAGGGTAGGCCTTCAGTTATACATATACATGATCCAGAGTAGGCCTTCAGTTATACATATACATGATTCAGAGTAGGCTTTCAGTTATACATAAACATGATTCAGATTTGAAGGCTTTCAGTTATACATATACATGCTCCAGATCAATATGCCTTGAGTTATACATAATTATACATGATTCAGAGTAGGCCTTCAGAGTAGGCCATCAGTTATACATATCCATGATTCAGAGTAGGCCGTCAGTTATACATAAACATGATCCAGAGTAGGCCTTCAGTTATACATATACCTAATTCAGGGTAGGCCTTCAGTTATACATATACATGATCCAGAGTAGGCCTTCAGTTATATATTTACATGATTCAGAGTAGGCCTTCAGTTATATATTTACATGATTCAGAGTAGGCCTTCAGTTATACATATACATGATCCAGATCAGTAGGCTTTCAGTTATACATATCAGTATGCCTTCAGTTATACATATACATGATTCAGATCAGTAGGCCTCCCGGTATACATTTACATGATTCAGAGTAGGCCTTCAGTTATACATATACATGATCCAGATCAGTAGGCTTTCAGTTATACATATACAGGATTCAGAGTAGGCCTTCAGATCAGTAGGCTTTCAGTTATGCATATACAGGATTCCAATCAGTAGGCCTTCAGTTATACATATACAGGATTCAGAGTTGGCCTTCTGTTAAACATATACATGATCCAGATCAGAAGGCCGTCAGTTATACATATACAGGATTCCAATCAGAAGGCCTTCAGTTATACATATACATCATTCAGATTAGGATTTCAGTTATACATATATACATGATTCAGATCAGTAGGCCTTCAGTTATACATATACATGATTCAGATCAGTATACCTTCAGTTATACATATATATGATACAGATCAGTAGGCCTTCCGTTATACATTTACATGATTCAGAGTAGGCCTTCAGTTATACATATACATGATCCAGATCAGTAGGCCTTCAGTTATACATATACATGCTCCATATCAGTATGCCTTCAGTTATACATATACATGATTCAGATCAGTAGGCCTTCCGTTATACATTTACAGGATTCAGAATTGGCCTTTAGTTATACATATACATAATCCAGATCAGTAGGCCTTCAGTTATACATATACAGGTATCAGAGTAGGCCTTCAGATCAGTTGTCCTTCAGTTATACATATAATACAGGATTCCAATCAGTAGGCCTTCAGTTATACATATACAGGATTCAAAGTAGGTCTTCTGTTATGCATATACATGATCCAGATTAGTAGGCCTTCAGTTATACATATACATGATTCAGATCAGTATGCCTTCAGTTATACCTATACATGATTCAGATTAGGCCTTCAGTTATACATATACATGATTCAGACCAGTAGGCGTTCATTTATACATATACATGATTAAGATCAGTAGTCCTTCAGTTATACATAAACATGATTCATATCAGTAGGCCTTCAGTTATACATATGCAGGATTCAGATTAGGCCTTCAGTTATACATATACAGGATTCAGATCAGGCCTTAAGTTATACATATACATATTTCAGATAAGTAGGCCTTCAGTTATACATATACATGATTCAGATCAGGAGGCCTTCAGTTGTAGATATGTATGATTCAGATCAGTAGGCCTTCAGTTATACATATACATATTCATATCAGTAGGCCTTCAGTTATTATAAATATACATGATTCAGATTAGACCTTCAGTTATACATATACATGATTCAGATCAGTATGTCTTCAGTTATACATTTACATGATTCAGATTAGGCATTCAGTTATACATATAGATCATTCAGATCAGTAGGCCTTCAATTATCCATATTCATGATTCAGATCAGTATGCCCTGAGTTATACATATATATGATTAATATCAGTAGGCCTTCACTTATACATATACATGATTCAGATCAGTAGGCCTTCAGTTATACATATACATGATTCATATTAGGCCTTCAATTATACATATACATTATTTAGATTAGCCTTTCAGTTATCCATATACAGGATTCAGGGCCCTGTTTTATTAAACATCTTCCGTTAATGCTCACATTTTAAAATTGTTCACTTTTGTCACCAAAGCATTCAATATAGACAATTAAATATGTGTGAACGTGGTGCAAATATATAACATGTATAAGAAAATGAAATGAAATCACATTGATTTGAAAAGTGTAGTTTATAGTGAAGCATTTAAGAAATTGATTTACGATCAAAATGGTCGTAAGTTGTTTCATAAAACGACCCCAGGATCAGTAAGCCCTCAGTTATACAAGTTACAACGTGTAATGCACCAGTTTTAACGTATCCTGTCGTTATCATCGTCGGATACCCGCGGATGATTCTCGTCGATACCACTATCATATGATGAATGGAGTGATGAAGTAATCAGTCGAACGTGGGTTCCGATTATGGTCGTTATAAACAATATCGATAAAACAATGGATTTCAAATAATTCATTCACTACCGTTTATAACACGCCACAGGTGGAATACATTTTTAACAATCTCAGTGTTTATACATGCAAGTACATGGATGCTACCTGAGCAGTAGTATTGACACAGCGATTGCGAGTATCTCAAGAAGTGAGATAAAGCCATAAGACAGCATCCATATTGTTATACGTGAAGTGCTTGCACTCTTCTCAATCACGGCCTCTTTGATATTGCTTTTGGGTACGAACGGTCAATCGGTATCTTTTCAGTATTTACGCGACAGCTGTAAATCAGTCCGAAGTTTCACAATGTTTATTTATTTAAATATGCGTTAAAAGTGCCGTTCAGATAAGATTGGATCTCAAATTGTCCTACTTGTAAGACACTCGGATCGACTGAGTTTTCAATATATGTCAGAAAAACGTTTTTGCTTTAATCTGCTTGACCTTTGAGACAAGGATACATTTCATAAGAGAAGGATGAATCAATATTCATTTTAGCAATAACATTTTGAGCCGGATTGCCTAGCAAATCCAGGCTCAACGTTTGCCGTCTGTCTGTCTGTCTGTCCGTCTACGCGTTTTGACGTTTTGATTAAACTTGTTGGTTAAGGTTTTTGTTTTTCCTATCTCAAAAACGAATTATCGGAACGCTTTGAAACTTGAAACACGTGTTCATTGTCAAAACACAATACTATATGGCAAGAACAATAACTCTGTCATGTACACTCAAGTGATATGAAAACGCAACACGGGAATTTCCGCTATATATTGTATATACTGCACACTTAATGGCACATAATATTCCAAAGAAATCCCAAGATGTTTTTTAAAAAGAAAGTTGCAGTTAACTAGAGAAAGGACACAACTGTGTTGTTGTAGAAGTTTTAATCACACTACACTTTGTAACAAGAACTTCAAAAATGTTGAAGTAGCTCTTTGAAAAATTGAGCTAGTTCAGTACTGTATTTAACGTAAATAGTTTGCAAAATGTTGCATCCTAAGTTTGCTCACATGATTGAGCCAAACGCGTACTGAAATAATGAAACATTGAAGGAATACTATTTGCTGTATTATTTGTTGTTTTAGTATTTTTTCCAAAAGGAAAGGTCTTACGTAGCCATGCACCATTCGATTAAAAGCAGCATATTGTACATACAATATATAGCGGAAACTCCCGTGTTGCGTTTTCATATCACTTGAGTGTATTTTACTTGAATTATCCTTACTTTTTACTTCTTTTTCTTTTGTTAAAATTGTTTATTCGAAATCCGGCATTCGCACCACTGTTGGCGCTTCACTTGTTCTTTAGTTTTATGATTCATCGTGACATCCATTCATGACGTATTTTTCATGCTATCTTCCGAGTCATCTTTATCATTTGATCATTTTAAGTAAATAGACGATCTTACATGAGTGACTCTTTAATCTTAGTTCGAAATGAGTATTACCTCAATTAATTAATCATGATGAATTAAATGTATGGCAGAACACTCCAGTAAAGCGCTCCGTAGTAGTTTGATTTTGCCTAAACTGCTTTCCATTTCATTCCAGTATGTTTCCTACTTTATCGGGTACGCCATCTGTGTGGTTGTTGGCGTGCTCTTCATGCTCATCTTCCCACTCGTGGCCTGCTGCTTCTGTTGCTGCCGTTGTTGCGGTAACTGTGGTGGAAAGATGAAACAATCAGAAGAAGACGCTGACAGCATGTGCAAAAAATACGTATTTGCGGCCATCCTCCTGGTAGCCGTAATGTTCCTCACGTAAGTAACTGCACTATGAGTTATTAATGTTCCTCACGTAAGTAACTGCACTATGAGTTATTAATGTTCCTCACGTAAGTAACTGCACTATGAGTTATTAATGTTCCTCACGTAAGTAACTGCACTATGAGTTATTAATGTTCCTCACGTAAGTAACTGCACTATGAGTTATTAATGTTCCTCACGTAAGTAACTGCACTATGAGTTATTAAAATGATTTGGATTTTAAGATGCGCCACACAAAAAGGTCATATGGCAACAGGAATTAACATTTCAGACGCACCCTCCATTTACATCGAAATTGAAATATGCAGAAATTGTCTTAGAATCTTCTCACCATCTTTGCTGCACATTCTATTGTAGACACTCCATCTTTCACGTAAGTAACTGTACGTATATATATATATGTACAGTCAAATTTGCCATTGCCATTTTCTTGTTTTAACAACGTTTGTTAATCTGAATACCAAAAAAGTAGTTTTCAGACCGTCTTCCGGCTCTCTCAGGCCGCACGTTTTTGTTGGGTTATCATTATATGTAAGTGTGATTGTAGTATTAAGGGTGTTGGGTGGGTGATGGTGTGTTTCTAGAATAATCTCAGTTTTTAAAAATGTTTCATGATAATAACGTCACTTCGATGAAAATATAATGCTAGAACTGTTTTGTTCATGTCTAAAAATTAAAATCGCCGTAGATTTTGAGAGAAAAATCAGGTTAGCACATGTAACTATTCTGTGAAAATTTCGATTGTAAATAAATGGATCCTATTTAAGGCTATTTTATTTTGTATTGGTTTTATAGAATAGTAATATCATCATTTGACAACATTACGCCGGACCCGAGACTCCCGCGAAAAGACGTATGTACCCACAACCCGCTCTTTTCCCCACTATGTTGGTGATTAGTCCCTCTGTCCGTTTCGGTCACACTATAGTATAGTCTCTATCATCCAGACTCACTCAAGCTGACTGCGGGTTGGGGGTACATATAGAAGTCTCGCGAGAGGTCTGGATGATCGAGACTAACTATAGTATTATCATTATATATTAAATATTATACGAATGACAAACATCAATGGGAAAGAGTGGAAACAACAGGCTATACCTACAGTACAGTTTTTATTTTGCACAATTATTATTATTTAGCTGTTCCGTAAAACAAAATATTCTTATGGCAGTCTGTTCAATACACATATCACGTACATAATGTACATATTTCTTAATTGTTTACAGGGTAGGCATGGCCTGTATTTACGTGAACAATGACAACACGTCTACGACCTTAAACAGTATATCTTCAACAACCAGCAAGAATCTTGGAGACATCAAGCTATTTGTCAACAACACGGCAACGGTAAAATCATACATACATAATTATTGAATGAGTACATCAACATCATAAAAGACGTTTTTGAAATAGCTTGTATATGGATACAATATCTTTCAAAATTATGTTTATTTAGTGCTTCTCTTCTCTTGATACGACAAATTCTCATGCTATGACCGATTAAGTTGCCACATGTAGGACTTAGCTCCCCTGATATGTTTTACTTCACTATAATTTATTTTCCTTTGACAACTTAAATACGAAGAGATTAAGCTAAATATAATTTTATGGTTTCTTGAAAGACAAATGGTGCTATTTGTATACACTACTATATATGTCATTAGGAAACATCATTCCGATGATAATACATAGCAAATCTGGTATGAAAACAAAACTCGCACAATTATGATTACGACATATGTGAAAAAACATTATACAATTAAATCATAACGTCATTATTACGACATATGTAATATCATCGGAATGCAAATCTCAACGATAATATTAGTATTGATCATCTTCGACGCTTGATTGTAAATACAAACGTCTTGACCCTTTGTGCAGAAAAAAAATGAAACCGGAAACACGTGTCTGTAATTATTTATTTTTTATTAAAGTATTTTTGATTATCCACATTTAGTTCGTCGATATAATGATGGATTCCATCTTTGTTTATTTATTAATTTAGTGCCTTTCTGTCGATCTGTATATCGTCGATAGTAGGTGCATCCGTATCAGCCAATCAGAAACGATACCAGAATCTCGGCAAACTTCAAAAAAAAAATTAGAATTTTAGAAGAACTGTTCTAGACGTTTGTCTTGAAAACAAGCAAGCGTCGCAGATGATCTAGACTACTATAATATTCGAAGTGCACGATTGTATTTTTTTCATCGCTAACTCCTTGTAGTGCATAACCAAACACAATATTGTCATAATGGGACAAGTCAGCACGAATTGTCTGGGTCGTTTCTTGCACAATTAGACAAATGGAATCGTGCATGACAACAAATGTTTCATGACTTACACCATTTAATGTTCTAGGAGATGATAATTCCGGATCAAATTGTACATACTTGGATCATGCGGCTGTATCGCATAGCCTTCATCAGCAGGCAGGTGTTCTTGCCGGAGATCACGTGACCAGACTAAAATGAGTGAGTCGTATACTGGAGGTAAATCCAGGTCCCCCGCCCTTGCTCAGTGATGGGCGTCTTGCGTGATTTTAATGGCCTCCTTGACTTTTTTTTTGATACATAAAAGTAGATATACACGTCGAAAAGGAAATGTAGCATTCACAGAACCAAAACACGCATACAAAACAAACAATTACAAGGCAAGGCAGAGTATGCGACATCATAAACATAAACGTTTGACAATAGGACTACCGCCTTGGAATGATCAGTGGCAAAAAGGACGATGGGGGTTTGAACCAGGTTCTATAGTACACCACACTTGACTTACCCTATTGCCATCCCAATACAACGGGACAGTGAAAATAAAGAAATCCCATCCGGGCTATATTCTCCAATACACTAGACAGCATTAATAGGCAATATCCATATTACACAAAGATGCTCATGTATATATGAATATAAAAGGCATAGTAAGCAACAAAACAAGTACTCATTGATTTGGCAGAAGCCAAAGCAACCAGAGAATAGACCATTAAAGTTTCGACAAGACAAGATTGAAAACAGACAAGATTGAAAACACATAATAAACGTTACCGTCCTGTCAGGATTTCGGTAGACGTCATCATAAGGTCCACAGCCTGTCCGGTCTTTGCACCAAGAGGAAAGCATAGTTGCAAACTGTAAATGGGTTAACCACTAAATAGAGTGTTGCAAAATGATAGGTATAAGTCTTTTAATGTGAGAAGCCTGGTGTGAATTGGGTCGAAGGAGGCCATTGCAATCAAGCAACGACACTCATCACTGAACAGGGACGAGGTGCTATATCTACCACCAGTATACGACGCCCTCTCATGTTGTCACGTGACCAGACTAAATCGCTTGATCTCCAGCAATAACACCAAAGCCGAAATATCCAAATGTGTACACTTTATGTACAATAATGAAATTATCATCTGTTTCAACGATTCCAGAGAAAGGAAATAACAGTTTAGTTGCATCTTATGTTCATTTGTTTACTTTTCAGCAAGCATCACACATTGCACGGACAAACTTCAATTTCCTGAAGCTGGCGGTGGGGCGTGATCTCGACAGTACGTTGTACATTTGTTGTAAAGTAATCCAAGCAAACGACACTCCTCCTCAGATATTATTTTAACGCCATATGTTAGACGATTCAACAATGAGTTGTTTTTTTGCATTTCTTTGAACATGTCTTATTTAATTTTCAGTATCACTAACACTTGTACTGAATTTCAATTCAATATAACTGTTACGTGTATGATGAAATTGTGTGTTGACATAATAGTTGTTAAAATGGCATGTCGTTAGCAAAGAAGTTTGTAAACATGTTGTAAATCTAATTTATAAAGACCCATATGCGAATGCATGTTTAAATTGAACATGTGTATACTAATGTATTCAAATGAATAATATGTTGCGCTGCGTTGTGATAACAGTATACGTTTTCTATACAAGTTTATTAACACATATAGGTTTAATTTAAGTCCTGTACCTAAGTGAAAATTAAAAACAAATGTGTTTTTTGTTTCATACAGCAGATGTGATCGTCTGTTTTTGTATTTATAGCACTGTCACGTCAATTATAATTATAGAAAAATATGCAGTTGTAATTATTCCCGGTGCACTAATTTTTTAAATATAATGTTTATATTTTGTTTCAGACATAGAGTACCTGGTAGGACTCCCACTGCGGACGGAAATAGAAACACAAACCAATATCAGAGCCACACTCACCACAGCATATTCACTGTCTGATGGTACATGCACTTTTTACATTTCACTTTATTGTCTAAATAAATGTTGTTCTTTCTATTACTATATTATTATTAATGCGACATTATATCGTTACAATCAAGTAATCATGTAGATCACATTAAGCGGCAAGGAATCCAAGGAATTAACTCTTATCAACCTTTACAGCCAATGGGAGATAGCAGTCTACGGTTAACTAACTCCATTCTAGCCTTATGCGCGCTTTCTCCTGCTGTTAACATGGCCCTGATATTTGAACTTCTGTGTGTTTATTATTGTATTGCATGAATACGGTGTGTTTGCAATAGTATTTCTTGCATAAGTAACTATCATTTCAAACAATATGACTGTAAACAATGAGTGAAATGGTTTGTTTTTTGTTTGTTTTTGTTTGTTTGTTTCGGTTTGTTTGGTGTTTTACGTTCTTTACAACGCATGTAAAGTTATATACGCGGTCGATTTTTTGTGGTGGAGGCAGACCACCCACTTTTCCTTGGAAGAACCGGTACTGTACACCTTTCGCCATCCGTAATAATCGACACTTCCTCACTTACAAGTCGAGCTCCCAGTATCTTCATAAATATTTACAACTTGTAAACACATTTTAATGAAAAAGGAGTTTGCAATTGATAATTGGGTATCGAAAATGCATACTATTAGAGCGAAACAACAATAAAATCAGATGCGAACCAACTGGTTGGACGTGGTTGTTTGGGGAGAGTTATCAGGGGAGACAAATCTCTGCTGTTCCTCATACCTTATGTTATGTATCTTCAGGCCTAAATGCAGCAGACAATGCACTGGCAGATGTAGAAACAAAGTTAAATGACCTACAAACTGCTCTCGTATCTCTCAGCACTGCACTCAGTAGTTGGCAAAATAGAACGGATACCATATTCACGACCTGTGGTGCAAGCTGTAGTGGCAGCAGACCTAATTACGCAAGTGCTAACACGGGTGTGAATTCTTCGAACGTATGTACTTTTCCCATTTGGTTGCAGTTTAGTTGTGTTCTTTAATTATATATATAATTTATTTAATCACTCATATGCACACATTTTTTCCGGAACATGATGCGGATTGTACAGTGGCTTTAGTTGATAAATATACTTGGTCAATTTAAAGATTTAGAAAACTTCAAGTCATTGTGCCAAAGACTTTCAATTATTATTTTCACCCATGATCACTCACACACACGCACACACACACGCGCGCGTATATAAATGTGAGACACATTATCAACCAAACAGTGTTTAAATTAACAAATGTATAGGTATGCATTTGCACACCTACACACGGTAAAATAGTATACATCTTCCAAGACACTGTCTGGATCACTGGATCACGGGTTCCGGGAAGATAGGTATTTAAAAAGATAAATGTGAGACACATTATCAACCAAACAGTGTTTAAATTAACAACTGTATAGGTGTGCATTGCATTTGCATTGCATTTGCACACCTACACACGGTAAAAAAATATACATCTTCCAAGACCCTGTCTGGATCACTGGATCTCGGGTTCCGGGAAGATAGGTATTTAAAAAGATAAATGTGAGACAAATTATCAACCAAACCTTGCTTAAACCAACAAATTTATATCGAGCGCTTTCGGCTTTTATAGCCTATACGTACCTATCCCGGAATCCTCCGTGATCCAGTGATCCAGACAGGGTCTTGGAAGATGTATGCTATTTTACCGTGTGTGTGGGGGTGGGGTGACAGGGTGTGAGGGTGAGTGGGGTGCAAATGCAAGCTGGTGCAAACGTGGTATCTGGTATGTGGCAATGGTATTGTAAACGTCAGATACTGTAGAACGTTATACATTTCAAATACACTGAACGACTTTAAAAACGCAACAGGGAAATAAACTAAGATAACTGACATATTTCAATAAAAATTAAATTTTAATTTTATCTATTCTATTTAACCAAACCATATCTACAGTTGAATTGCTGAACATTTTATTCAAATAGATCAACATTAAACTTGTTAAATTCAAATATGACATTACTACCCCCAAAAGCAAAGTCACAATATCCACCATTAGCGACAATGTACGCCTGACATCTCCTACGCCTATTGGGATACTTACCGGGGTATTAGTTTTGAGGCTTTTACTTTTGGAGGTATTGTTGTTATGCTCTGAATTTAACAAGTTTATTGTTGATCTTTTCAGCAAATCAACTGTAGATATTGTTAAATAGAATAGATGACTATTGAAATATGTCAGTTATCTTATTTTAAAGTCGTTCAGTGTATAGGGTATTGTTGTTATGTATACGTTCTATTTGGAAACCCAGTAAAATAGAATATTTACTGAAATTTGAAACCCAAAAGACACTAATACATCTTCAAATACATAAACGATCCTACACGAGTGTCTGTTTAATATTTAATGTATTATGTATCTCAAATTTCTCTTAGTTTTATGCGTATTTCGAACGCCTATTTATTTTTTGTTTGTAGGTTTGAATTCTAGAAACAGAACCCTGCACATTTCTTTACCGTATAAAATGTCAAGTCTACTGCATATAGCCTATTTAGCTTTTTAATAACAAAGTGTATTGCATATAACTAGAGCCTCACAATTGAAAATGATCACGGCGATAATGGTACAGATACAACGTCTACATTTATTATTAATCTGAAGAAAAAAAATGTGTACACTTTGTCAACCTATATTACTGTTTCAACTGAATGAAGGAATAGTATAATTCCGAATTTTTTGCAGAACACTGATAAATGTTTACAGATGTTTCCATATTTGAAATAAGCAGCATTAAAAGTTCGGTCCCTCGAAGTAGGGAAGCTGAAACCTGCTTTGGAGAATTTCAAGATTTGGACCGTTCGGTGATATGCCTTTTGCTTCGTGCACAATTCAAATTCATTTTTACCAATCAGAAGAGGTTACAAAAGTATTTCTTCGTGCGTAATAATCCATGCTAAATGAATAATGCGAAAGGCTGTGTGTTAATTAAATACTTTATATAAAATGCTTATTCATAAGTGACCTGTCAGAAAACGCTTTTAAAGGGTATTGTATAATTGAACGGGAGAACATGTGGAGTGAGCGGGAAAATGGGAGAATATGGAAGTTCAGAGGAAATACCTATGTCACCAGATACTCAGGCAGATGTTTGTCTCCTGTTGTGTCTTGTCGTGCCCTTAATGGTTTAACACTAGAAAGTGGGGAAGGTTAGGTTTCGTGAACGTCCATATGAGTTTGTTTTTTCCGTTTCATTTTTTTTTTTTTATTAAAACTGTCTGGGCGAGTGTGCACACATTATGTAAGACTGTCTGTCTATTTGCACAGCAATATCTTTTTATAATTAGTTATAGCAATACAGATTTCAAAACATGCCTATATCATGCTTATATCATTTATTTTTTCGACAGTTCCCGGACTTGACGGGACCGAGAACAAGCATGGCTCAAGCCAAAGGTACAAACTTGACCGCGCAAATTCAAGACGTAAGCCATTTCTTAATTTGTGTAACTTCTTGAGAGATGCTAATGATATTGACCTTTTGTGTAACGAATACAATTGTTACGGCTAGTGTTTATTGATGAAAGTGAAGTAAATATATCATTATAATCATGGAACAATATAATAAATAATGTTCAGTACTACAACTTAACAATATTTGTTTTTAAAGTATTATGTTTTTATTTAACAAACATGTTAAGGTTGAAACGTTGTTATATCAACCTTATTAGTAAGACTATCATTAAACGATGATGTAGGACAACTTTATTTAAATGTTGAAAGTTATCAGTACAAACTTTTTAATAGTAACACTCAGTATGCATTCCTTTTGGTGACTTTGCATGGGAGAGGCAGAATCAAACTCTTACGTCGGTCACGTGAAATCACGTGTCAGTGAACCAATCGAACAAAGGCATTTTGTCGCTTATAGAATACATTGTAGAATCACTAGAATGTAACTTTCATGAAATAACTGATCAACTTATATATTTCTCGACAGGCTGAAAACGAATTGGACTCGATTCCAGAAAGAGTTGGAAATGATTCACTAACAAATAGGAATGGTAAGTGGGTATTGCACAAAATGTTTGATCGTCTGTGTTTTCAGCATAAAACTCAGTTCTGAAAAGGATTAGCCATGAGGCACGTTGCGGTATGTAACAGGATACAATTTCATTTAAGCGTAACGTAATGTTTTACTTTTAACAAATAAGTATGGGTCAAAACAAACTTGGTTCCTTGTTCTCTATCCTTTTTTAGATACATAGTTAATACAGTTTTGAAAAACAAAGACATTTGAAATGTAATAAACACATATTCTTCATTTGTAAATGGTATAAGGAATGGTTCTATAGGTCTATTCTTTCTCAAAAACTCAATAATGAAACGAATTACATCACCGATAATATGTTTACGTTATATAGATTTGAAGACCACGCTCGATGACTTGGCTGACGACATCGACCCACTGGTGAATCAGATAGACAATTTGAATGGCCAGGTAATACTTTGTTTTCAATAGTAATTTTTATGCCCCGCATCACGCTAGTGGACGGCGCTTATATTTGAAACTCTGCCCGTCCGTATGTCACACATTTTTCAATGTTTTTCATTAGGTCCGTTTCTAAGTCACTTACAAGCTCTTCAAACGTGATACGCATAAACATCTACACAAGTACTATACCTTCCGAATAAATGTAGTAACTAGTAACCTACAGTATTGAAAATGCATATACTGCTGCCAGATGCATCTACTTTCAAACAGACAACCCCATTCCCCCTTCAACAAAGCTGCTGTCTAACTCTAAAATGCACGACTTTTATTAAGTTTGTGCACGAGATGTAACACCGTCCACACACTCTAGTTAGACTAACACCCTGCTAACTATCTTCAAATATGATTATTATTGTTGTTAATCAAGAATATATAAATATTTTTAATTAGAAATGTACGCCTAAAACAACAATTTAGCTAAACATAGAATCCGACTGGACTGCAGTTGTATTAATATTGTTCTTATTTAAACAGATCAGTGGAAAAAATGCTACGATTGATTTGGATAGTTTCTCAGATCAGATCGACAGCTTTGCGAAGACAATCAAGCAATACGACCAGTACAGGTAGGAATATAATACAATTTATATAATTAAATGAAAAGTATACATTTGTAAATCTTGCATTTATATATATCATAAAATATGTCGTTTGCGATTTTAGTTAGCAATGACATGCCTATATGTTCTGTATTGATTTTTCCCCTGGATTCGGAGAGTCGGATAGCATATAGTATTTGGACCATCAGTCCGTCATGTCCAATATACTGTTTGTCCTTTTATTTGCAAACTATCACCATACTTTTATGCCCTGCATAACGCAGATACCATAACTCTAACATGCATGTTTGGATACTAATCCCTCTTTTTATACTTAAGTTAGACAAATTGTGTCGTGTTCACATACGTTTGCACTATTAATAATGACATTCAAGGGCATTCGTCAGATTGTATTAAATGTCTTGTTTATGTGTCTCTTTGTATGCGAAGTTTATCTTTAATGTTGCAATTATGTTGCGTTCATGCTGTAACGGAAGAATATAGGCATGCCAGGACGATCTCAAACATATTAACATGTAAATATAATGTATGCAACTATTACAGATGGTATGGCGGTATAGGGCTGGCATCAATTGTTTTGCTGGTGATAGTAATGGCGGTATTTGGAATGATATTTGGTGTGATAGGATCCAGCATATCAACAGCACCATCACAACGAGGCTGTGTTTCCAATTGTGGTGGCGTATTCCTAATGTGGTAAGAACCAGACTATATCTATGCACGCCGCTGATTGTGGTTAGTACCAGTCTATGAATGCCTCTAAGTGTGGCTAAGCAACATTCAACTAGCATACACAATACCTTTTGTAAAGGTTTACGATTTTTACCAAATGTGTGAGTGGCTTTATATCAATAAGAATTGTGACAAGTTTGACAATGAGCGACAATGAGCAAAAAAGACACATGCCTTAATGAATAATTGCCCTGAATAATTGAAAAAAAATAGTTTCAGATTGTGTAAACAATAAAATGAGCACAACAATACAATGAGCACATGATGACTTAAAAATAGTACGACACCAATAGCGGTAGCGTTTTTATATGAGCAGTGTACACCTACACCTGTATGTAATGTTGAGTACTTTTCGATCAACCTAATGACAGTTACATATTGTTTTGCTCTTTATACTCCAGGTCAGCGGCGTTTGTGTTCCTATTCTCTGCTCTCCTGATGTTACTGACACTTGTAACGTTTTTGATCGGTGCTCCACTGCACAGATTTGCATGTGTTCCAATAACAGATCTTGATGAACTGGAGAAGGTATTACATGCTGTGCATGCTTTTGGTTGCTTGTGGTCTTTGAATGCTGCATTTCCTGTTCGTCTTTTATATCTACTTTTGAAATGTTTAAAACGTTTACCACTTTAAGAGTGTCACATAACGAATATACTTGTTGTTGTTGTTGTTTTTGTTTTTGTGTGAGGGTTGGGTGGGGTTGGGGTGAGTGGATAAGGGGAGAAAACGTAAAAATGTTTCAAGTAGAAGTGAACAAACTTAGTTTCACAATTGCATTTAGCAAGAGGAAACATCTGAGCTTTTTTACTTTGAGATAAAACAAATATCCGATTTCACGACGAATTGATGAACTGAAGTGATTTATTAAAAATCATTAACCGCACTCAACACACACGCACCAACACCACCATCCCTTTAGTTTCCTTTGACAATGAACATTAACTTGGAAAGAAGAAGGGAATATAATTTCAACAACGTCAGTTGTTCTATTAAAGGTATTCGTTTTCTTTATAATTTGCATAACTTGAAAATTAATTATTAATAATTATTTGAAAAGTTCAAAGCAAATTGTTTGTGCATATAATAACATATAACAATACAACTTGTGCACATGTAGTAGAATAAGTGGAAGAAACATAGACTACTCCGATTCCTCCAAATTGTAATACCTTTTGGTTAATTATACATGTACGCAAGCACTCTTATGCAAGCATTATAATTGATTTATGAGGAACTTATTTTAATGCTTTACTAATACTTCAACATTGTCATGTCACAATGTTCCTTTAAATGACAATATTCAATACACGTTAAATTGATGTTTTTTATCTGTTTTATCCCATTTTAGCTAGTTACAATTTACAATGACCAAGAAGTTGGAAAGGGAAAGTATTTCCTTGGAAACATGTTACTGGGAAACGACACTATAGAACTTACTGTGACAGGACTGCTCAGGTGAGTAACGTGGTTTGTGTTAAATACTAGGTTTGTTATTTATCAGTTGCGTCTTATATGTTATATACTAAACAACGTGTTTGGGTCTATTCTGTTTCTTTTCTCGGTGTCGGGTGACGTGGAAAGTTTTGATTCACGATTGCTTTTCATAAGCACAGCTTACCATATTAATATCAAATGTTTACATATATCAAGCAACACTCCAATGATACATTATCAAGTATTTACATATAACAAGCAACACTCCCACAATGATGCATTATCAAGTAATATAAAAATCTAACATATATTATGGAACACCCTAATGATGCATTGTCAAGTAATATCAAATGTTAACATATATCAAGCAACAAACTAGTGCCACATTATCAAGTAATATCAAATGTTTACATATATCCATCAACACTTCAATGATACAATATCAAGTAATGTCAATTGTTTACATATATCACGCAACAATTCAATGCCACACTATTTTAGTGATATCAAATGTTAACATATATCAAGCAACACCCCAATGATACACTGTCAAGTTATATCAAATGTTAAAATATATCAAGCAACAACTGAGTACCACATTATCTTAGTAATATCAAATGTTAACACATATCAAGCAACACCCCAATGATACATTATCAAGTAATATCAAATGTTACACATATCGAGCAACAACTCAGTGCCACATTATCAAGTAATATCAAAAGCTTACATATATCAAGCAACAACCCAGTGTTACATTATCTTTGTTATATCAAGTGTTAACAAATATCAAACAACAACCCAATACTACATTATCAAGTAATATCAAGTGTTTACATATATCAAGCAACAACCCAATGATATATAATCAAGTACGTTCAAATGTTAATAAATATCAACCCTATGTTTTAATGAATACAAATGCTTGTGATACACGATGTAAATCATTATTTACTTGCATCTATGTACGTGCTTGTTCTTTTCTACATGAATTCGTAGTCAAAATTTGCATTCACAGGGACTGCAAGAATGGGAAGTCTGCCCTAAATGCGTTCAAACTGGACAGCAAGTTTGATATAGATGACATTCTGAATTACTCAAAGGTATTATTACTGACTTACTGTAATGTATTTCAAGAGACTATACATATTTTTACAGAGGTGTTAACATTTAACCATAGAATAGCCTTTGCGGCCATTGTAAACTTAGATCAGCCTGCGAGTAACATAAATGGAATGGTCTTAACAGTCCATTATATATATGTAGCAGGTCAAGGGTTAATAATATGTTTACGGACTAGTATGACATTCACTTGTCTCCGATAACGCTTTGAATTTTAAAGGGAAAAAAACAAATTCAATAAAAATTGGCATGACAAGAGGTTCATCATTTGACACTTTTTAAACAGTGTGTGTGGGGCAGGGAGAGAGGTGGGGATAGAACGATTTAAGTTGGTTTTATCTATCTTTCAGTCATACCTCGACTGTGTCTACCTGTACCAGCCAGCTTAATGTTAACTCTATAATGCTACTAACTAGAATATTATAAAAAAATAGAATTATTTTTTCAGTCACGTTTAGTTTTAATATTCAAATTGTTTATAGTTTTAATCAGTGATAAATGGATGTTATTCGTAGTGTGAACTCGTTCTCATGTAAACTGAAACATTCTCTTAATTATATCTTTTCAGTGTGATATATGTTTAGCATGATCTTGACTTACAGTACTTTCATATGGGTTCTATTTATTGCAGTATATGTTTCTTCTGACATATTTCAAATAAGGTGATGGCATTATCTCAGTCCTATCAGCTTGATCAGTTTGATGCACTTCAGCGGTCATCAGACCTTTAGATGGCGTTTTTGTGGTTTTTTGATAGGGGAATGTTTCCTTTCTGCTCTTGCAAAGTGTCTCAAACTTGCATCTAGCTGTCTCTCTCCTACATAAGCTTTGTCGCAGTTCTTAGATAAACAGTAAGAAGAAGGTCAAAGTAATGACTGAAACGGTTAACGTAAAAAATGATTTGTGGTTTGTGTATGAAGTAACTAATCCAACACAATGAACAATTTCAAGGATGTTGGATATACACTTACATAAGGTTGGTACATTAAACAGTGGTTAGAACGTTTACTTATTTTCGCTGATGTAGATGTGTCTCCATTTTACAGACACTTGATGTTCAAAAAGAAATAGACAAAATTACCGTCGACTTCTCCGGTGTCACCATTTTCCCTACAGCATTGAAAAACCAGTCGGCAGATCTTAAAGCTGCTGTGAACATCAGCTTTACAGAGTTTTACGTTGAGGTAGGTATACTTTTTCTTGAATACACTGTACACTACGGTGTCCGGTTGGGGCCAAATACAATGTCGCATTGTCGTGGGCGACAATTCGACGGCCGACAACGCGACATCTCGATATGACATTGTGACATTGCGATACGACAACTCGACATTGCGATATGACATCGCGACATTGCGATACGACATGGCGACAATTATGTCGTCATGTTGTATCGCAATGTCGCGATGTCATATCGCGATGTCGCGATGTTGCATTGTCGGGCGTCGCATTGTCATGCACGACAACGCGACATTATGTATTATTGTCGTCATGTCGCCCATGACAACGCGACATTCTTTCTATTGCCGTAATGTCGCCAATGACATTGCGACATCGCGACATTCTTTCAGTTGTCGTAATGTTGCGTTGTCATGGGCGACATTACGACAATGCATCATAATGTTGCATTGTCGTGCGCGACAATGCAATGCCCGACAACGTGACATCGCGACATCGCGATACGACATCGCGACATTGCGATACGATATCACGACATAATTGTCGCGATGTCCTATCACAATGTCGCGATGTCGTATCGCAATGTCGAGTTGTCGTATCGCGATGTCACATTGTCGTATCGCGATCTTGCAATGTCGCATTGTCGGGTGTCGCATTGTCGCTCACGACACTACGACATTGTATCTGGCCCCAACCGGACACCATAGTAAACACCCTTTGCACGGTTTCCATGTCTTGAATATACTGTAAACACACTTTACACGGCTGCCATTTCTTGTATATACTTTAAACTCGTTTTACACAGTTGCCATTTGTTAAGCCTTAACTTTACTTTATTTTATATTGAGGCTGGTATACTTTACACTGTAACTATTTCTTGAATACACTGTAAACACACTTTACACAGTTGCCATTTCTTGAATATACTGTAAACACGTTTTACACAGTTGCCATTTGTTAAGCCTTAACTTTACATTATTTTATGGTGAGGTAGGTATATTGTACACTGTAGCTATTTCTTGAATACAATGTAAACACACTTTACACAGTTGCCATTTCTTGAATATACTGTAAACACGTTTTACACAGTTGTCATTTGGACACTGTCCGTAACTTTTAGCGCTGATAAAACACCCAATAATTATGTTCGCAAACATTATACACTAAACATTTTTCAATATTTACTAATTAAAAGCAAGATTGTTTAACGGAATTCAATCGCGGTACAAAAAAAAAGCAAATCCACTTCGTGGGTTTGAACTCGCAGCCCAAACTCGCAGTAAAAATAAGTGTGCGTGAGCGTAAAGTTGTCGGAACTCGCTCCCAACTGAGCTAGGCGGGCTATACATATTACGCAATACATACTATGGTGAAAACCTAGTGCGCTATGGAAGTCACGTGAACGCATAAAAGGTAAATATTGTGGGTCCCACTTTATTTACATTTAATAATTAAAACTTTTTTTTTTCAAACTCACGAATGTATTCCTACATACTTCTTAGGGTCTATCCTCATGTTTTCATGTATACATTTCAATGAATAAAAGTCAGACAGTTATTTGGTTATGCTCAATATCTGCTTACTTACGGACAGTGTCCCTTAACGTTACATTATTTTATATTGAGGTAGGTATACTTTACATTGTAGCTATTTCTTAAATACACTGTAAACACACTTTACACAGTTGCCATTTGTTAAGTCTTAACTTTAGATTATTTTATATTTAGGTAGGTATACTTGAATATACTTGAAGGCACACTTTACACAGTTGCCTTTGTTAATTTGTCAGTTTACTGTTTTATATTGAGGTAAGTATAGTTTACACAGTTGTCATTTCTTGAATATACTGTACACACACTTTACACAGTTGCCATTTGAACTAAAAAAACGAAAACAACAATAAACCATGATTGAATTTCGGTATTACAATCACACAAACAAATATCGACCTTCAGTCATTTAATACTTTTATATAATGCTTACTTGTTTAATTTAAGTTGGGCAAGACACCAACAACAACCGACCTGAGTTCTCTAGCCGACAGCATTGATGCATATGCTATTGGTGTACCAGATCCGGCTAACGTAAGTTTCCAGAGCGTGATTAAACAGCTAGAAACTCCTTAATTCCTAAACATGCAAAATACAGTACGTTTTTGTACATGTAACTCGTTTAATCTTATTATAAATTAAGTACACATTTCTTATATTATTCCACAAGTAAAGAGTATGTTCTTGTATAATATTCCGCAAAACATTGTCAGATTGATACTGCATTAAAAAAATACCCAGACTAATGTATATCTTTTTATCAACCTAATGGACATATATGTCAATTCACGATGCTTATTCTCCAGTTATACTACGTTCAATATGCCTATATAACTTATGTACCATCATACTTATACAGAGTATTTTTCTGCGAAATTAATATTACAATAGTGTTGCATTCCAATAAGCGAGGCTTGTATTTTCAATTATGCTCAACCTAATAAACAATTCATGATTCTTGTTTTTTCAATTACGCTCTTATACTTATGTATAATATATTTTAAATGCCTTATATATAGTACATATAATATAACAATAGTCTTGCATTCCAATAAACATTCCTAAAACTGACATGTCCAATCAAACACGACTTCTGTTTAGTTATTTCTGTTCCATGTACAGTTTTCTTCCAATTTAAATGCGCGTGATAGCCGGGTATAGCATGTTTAAAGTGTATAACTTTTCATTTGATAAGTCAAACATTGTGAACAAGCTGCCAACTTTCTTTCTGATTTTGTTTTCCAGTATAGTTTACGAGTCGAAGCAGCATCACTACGGTCTATCGAAACAAGCAAGTACGCAGCAGTCGTAGCAAAAATAGTAAGTGTGATTTATATATGCGTAAGTGGCATGGCCATACACTAACACATGCGTTGGTTAGATGATGTAAGAACGGGATTGCAGCTTTAATTCAACTTAAAATATAATTTGTTGTCAATCAATTAAAACATGTACTTTCTTGTTACATCCTGCATCATGCTGATCACTCACATGATCATGTCACATGATGAACAAATGACAAAATATAATACCTGTTATTCTTATAGCTAAACGTATTTTAGGCAAAAAACAAAGACACCTTTAAAATGAATTATTTATTGCTATACGTTTTCATCTGTTTTATAAAATTTCACTTGGTTTATTGTGGTGATTTAACTGTTTCAGTGAGTGAGGATACACGCGATGTTAAAAAATGTTTTGTATCTGTAAATGTGGGTATAACTTACCCACATTCCTATCCCTTTGTGACGTAAACTCTGTATTCCGAAAACAAATTTACGTTTATGTTCAATGGTATTCTAATTTCTCCTTCAGTGGAATTCCCATCCCCTACCCCTCTGTCACAGTTAAGAGGGTTTCCTATCACCGTCCATCTGTTATACGTAGTGATATTCACACACCCTTCTCTTCGATTACATGCAAGTGGTATTCCCATCCCCCACCCTTCTGTTATATGAAAGTAATATTCACATCCCTAACCCTTCTGTTACATGTAAGTGGTATGGCCACCCCTCACCCTTCTGTTACATGTAAGTGATATTCACATCCCCCACCCTTATGTTATATGTAATTGGTATTTCCATCCCCCACCCTTCGGTTACATGTAAGTGGTATTCCCACACCACCCTTCTGCTATATGAAAGTGATTTTCACATCCCCACCCTTCTGTTACATGTAAGTGGTATGGCCATCCCCTCCCTTCTGTTACATGTAAGTGGTATTCCCATCCCACACCCTTCTGTTACATGTATGTGGTATTCCCATCCCACACCCTTCTGTTATATGAAAGTAATATTCACATCCCTAACCCTTCTGTTACATGTAAGTGGTATGGCCACCCCTCACCCTTCTGTTACATGTAAGTGATATTCACATCCCCCACCCTTATGTTATATGTAATTGGTATTTCCATCCCCCACCCTTCGGTTACATGTTAGTGGTATTCCCACCCCACCCTTCTGCTATATGAAAGTGATTTTCACATCCCCACCCTTCTGTTACATGTAAGTGGTATGGCCATCCTCTCCCTTCTGTTACATGTAAGTGGTATTCCCATCCCACACCCTTCTGTTACATGTATGTGGTATTCCCATCCCACAGCCTTCTGTTACATGAAAGTGGTATTCCCATCTCCCACCCTTCTGTTACATGTAAGTGGATTCCCATCCCACACCCTTCTGTTACATGTAAGTGGTATTCCCATCCCACAGCCTTCTGTTACATGTAAGTGGTATTCCCATCCCCCAGCCTTCTGTTACATGTAAGTGGTATTCCCATCCCACACCCTTCTGTTACATGTAAGTGGTATTCCCATCCCACACCCTTCTGTTACATGTAAGTGGTATTCCCATCCCACACCCTTCTGTTACATGTAAGTGGTATTCCCATCTCCCAACCTTCGGTTACATGTAAGTGGTATTCCCATCCCACACTCTTCTGTAACATGTAAGTGGTATTCCCATCCCACACCCTTCTGTTACATGTAAGTGGTATTCCCATCCCACACCCTTCTGTTACATGTAAGTAGTATTCCCATCTCCCACCCTTCTGTTACATGTAAGTAGTATTCCCATCTCCCACCCTTCTGTTACATGTAAGTGGTATTCCCATCTCCCACCCTTCTGTTATATGTAAGTGGTATTCCCATCCCCCACCCTTCTGTTACATGTAAGTGGTATTCCCATCCCACACCCTTCTGTTACATGTAAGTGGTATTCCCATCTCCCACCCTTCTGTTACATGTAAGTAGTATTCCCATCTCCCACCCTTCTGTTACATGTAAGTAGTATTCCCATCTCCCACCCTTCTGTTACATGTAAGTGGTATTCCCATCTCCCACCCTTCTGTTACATGTAAGTAGTATTCCCATCTCCCACCCTTCTGTTACATGTAAGTGGTATTCCCATCCCACACCCTTCTGTTACATGTAAGTGGTATTCCCATCTCCCACCCTTCTGTTACATGTAAGTGGTATTCCCATCTCCCACCCTTCTGTTACATGTAAGTAGTATTCCCATCTCCCACCCTTCGGTTACATGTAAGTGGTATTCCTATCTCCCACCCTTCGGTTACATGTAAGTAGTATTCCCATCCCACACCCTTCTGTTACATGTAAGTAGTATTCCCATCTCCCACCCTTCGGTTACATGTAAGTGGTATTCCCATCTCCCACCCTTCTGTTACATGTAAGTGGTATTCCCATCTCCCACCCTTCTGTTACATGTAAGTAGTATTCCCATCTCCCACCCTTCGGTTACATGTAAGTGGTATTCCCATCTCCCACCCTTCTGTTACATGTAAGTGTATTCCCATCTCCCACCCTTCTGTTACATGTAAGTGGTATTCCCATCGCCCCACCCAGCCTTCTGTTACATGTAAGTAGTATTCCCATCTCCCACCATTCTGTTACATGTAAGTGGTATTCCCATCTCCCACCCTTCTGTTACATGTAAGTAGTATTCCCATCTCCCACCCTTCTGTTATATGAAAGTGGTAATCCCATCCCCACCCTTCTGTTACATGTAAGTGATAGACCCATCTTCAAGCCTTCTGTTACATGTACGTGGTATTTCCATCCCCCACCCTTCGGTTACATATAAGTGGTATTCCCATCCCCCACCCTTCTGTTACATGTAAGTGGTATTCCCATCCCCACCCTTCTGTTACCTGTAACTGATATGACCACCCCCACCCCCCTCTCTTCTGTTACATGTAAATGATATTCAAATCCCCCACCCTTATGTACATGTAAGTGGTATTTCCATCCCCACCCTTCTGTTACATGTAAGTGATAGTCCCATCTTCAAGCCTAGGAATCTTTATGTGAGGAAGCTATCCAGCTGGCTTGCGGAACGTCGGTGGTTCTACCCAGGCGCCCGCCCGTGCACGAAAATTGCCCGGAGGGGCACCTGGGGTCTTCCTCCACCAATGGAAGCTGGAAAGTCGCCATATGACCTTAACTGTTGGTGCGACTATAAAATCCAATTCAATCAATCAAAACCATCTTCAAGCCTTCTCTTACACGTAAGTGGTATTCCCATCCCACACCCTTCTGTTACATGTAAGTGGTATTCCCATCTCCCACCCTTCTGTTACATGTAAGTAGTATTCCCATCTCCCACCCTTCTGTTACATGTAAGTAGTATTCCCATCTCCCACCCTTCTGTTACATGTAAGTGGTATTCCCATCTCCCACCCTTCTGTTACATGTAAGTAGTATTCCCATCTCCCACCCTTCTGTTACATGTAAGTGGTATTCCCATCCCACACCCTTCTGTTACATGTAAGTGGTATTCCCATCTCCCACCCTTCTGTTACATGTAAGTGGTATTCCCATCTCCCACCCTTCTGTTACATGTAAGTAGTATTCCCATCTCCCACCCTTCGGTTACATGTAAGTGGTATTCCTATCTCCCACCCTTCGGTTACATGTAAGTAGTATTCCCATCCCACACCCTTCTGTTACATGTAAGTAGTATTCCCATCTCCCACCCTTCGGTTACATGTAAGTGGTATTCCCATCTCCCACCCTTCTGTTACATGTAAGTGGTATTCCCATCTCCCACCCTTCTGTTACATGTAAGTAGTATTCCCATCTCCCACCCTTCGGTTACATGTAAGTGGTATTCCCATCTCCCACCCTTCTGTTACATGTAAGTGTATTCCCATCTCCCACCCTTCTGTTACATGTAAGTGGTATTCCCATCGCCCCACCCAGCCTTCTGTTACATGTAAGTAGTATTCCCATCTCCCACCATTCTGTTACATGTAAGTGGTATTCCCATCTCCCACCCTTCTGTTACATGTAAGTAGTATTCCCATCTCCCACCCTTCTGTTATATGAAAGTGGTATTCCCATCCCCACCCTTCTGTTACATGTAAGTGATAGACCCATCTTCAAGCCTTCTGTTACATGTACGTGGTATTTCCATCCCCCACCCTTCGGTTACATATAAGTGGTATTCCCATCCCCCACCCTTCTGTTACATGTAAGTGGTATTCCCATCCCCACCCTTCTGTTACCTGTAACTGATATGACCACCCCCACCCCCCTCTCTTCTGTTACATGTAAGTGATATTCAAATCCCCCACCCTTATGTACATGTAAGTGGTATTTCCATCCCCACCCTTCTGTTACATGTAAGTGATAGTCCCATCTTCAAGCCTAGGAATCTTTATGTGAGGAAGCTATCCAGCTGGCTTGCGGAACGTCGGTGGTTCTACCCAGGCGCTCGCCCGTGCACGAAAATTGCCCGGAGGGGCACCTGGGGTCTTCCTCCACCAATGGAAGCTGGAAAGTCGCCATATGACCTTAACTGTTGGTGCGACTATAAAATCCAATTCAATCAATCAAAACCATCTTCAAGCCTTCTCTTACACGTAAGTGGTATTCCCATCCCCCACCCTTCTGTTACATGTAAGTGGTACTGCCTTCTGCTACATGTAAGTGGTATTCCCATCTCCACCCTTCTGTTACATGTAAGTGTTATTCCCATCTCCCACCCTTCTGTTACATGTACGTGGTATTCCAATCCCCCACTCTTCTGTTACATGTAAGTGGTATTCCCACCCCCCACCCTTTGGTTACATGTAAGTGGTATTCCCATTCCCTACCCTTCTGTTACATGTAAGTGTTATGGCCATCCCCCTACCTTCAGTTACATGTAGATGGTATGGCCCCACCCCATCCCTTCTGTTACATGTAAGTGGTATCCATCCCCCACCCCCAGTCCCCCATATTCCCATCCCCAACCCTTCTGTTACCTGTAAGTGGTATTGCCATACCCCACCCTTCTGTTACATGTAAGTTTATATACCCACCCCCTGCCTTCTGTTTCATGTTAGTGGTATTCCAGATTCCAGGGGTATATATTGTAATTTGAGTATATCTGTGCCACATTAAACATCTGACAACTCTTAGTTAATATAAACACTTTCGAAAAGAACATGACGGAACATTTTGCTGCAAAACAGTTTAAAAAAGTACTAAACATGTTAAGGTATGCTTTCTCCATTTTCTTCATCGTTTCTCTTTTTTTTTCTCACGCATTCTTATTCAAACTGAAGGTCTATTGAATATTGCAAGTTTAAAAAATTGCCTAAGAAATAACGTAAATTAAAAAGTAGATCTCTTTATGAACTTAATTTGACAACTTGGTCAACAATAGCTTACAAACATTTACCTATTAATTCACCAAACAAATTGTTTGAAAATTGTGTCCTGGTACCCTTCGGTTACATGTAAGTGGTATTCTCATCCCCCAGCCTTTTGTTACATGTAAGTGGTATTCCCATCCCCCAGCCTTTTGTTACATGTAAGTGGTATTCCCATCCCCACCCTTCTGTTACATGTAAGTGGTATTCCCATCCCCCAGCCTTTTGTTACATGTAAGTGGTATTCCCATCCCCCAGCCTTCTGTTACATGTAAGTGGTATTCCCATCCCCCAGCCTTTTGTTACATGTAAGTGGTATTCCCATCCCCACCCTTCTGTTACATGTAAGTGGTATTCCCATCCCCCCCCCCCCCCACCCAGCCTTTTGTTACACGTAAGTTGTATTCCCATTCCCAACCCTTCGGTTACATGTAAGTAGTATTCCCATCTACCGGCCTTCTGTTACATGTAAGTGGTATACACATCCCCATCCCTTCAGTTACGTGTACGTGGTATTCCCATCCCCCACACTTCTGTTACAGACAATATCATATTGCCTTCTAGAGGATTTCAAAAAGCTGTGTCCTTTTCTTTTTGCTATCTTGTTTTAAACCCCTACTCTTCGAACTAATTTAGATATAATCTGATCTATCGAAAAATAGTATAAACCTGCAGTTCTCATATTGTATTGCTGTTATTTAATACCCATTTCAGGCCGCTTTAAACAGCTCTGTAGCTGCTATGGATGCTGCCGTGTCAAACATACCTGTGAGTAAATGATATGTGTTTATTTTCGTAAGTCATTTGCCGGATCTCTGTGGTCGAGAGGGTAAAGATGCTGAGTTTGAAACCTCCTCGCCTCTCACCATCGCGGGTTCGAAATCCATCAGGAGGTCTGCTTATAAGTGAGAATGTTTAGATTCTTACGGACGGTAGGAGGTATACAGTACTGGTTCTACCAAGGAATAAGTAAAAGTCGAACGTCAAACATAGCCTAAAATGTGCTGAAAAAATACGTTAAACGCCAAACAAAACAAATATTTTGCCTGATTTTGAAGATGAGGACTAGCTGAAAATGTAATTCGGCACCTCTTACATGTGTACTACTTTCACTTCCAAAACTTCCATGTTGATAAATAAAATCATCATACAACCATGCAAATTGGTTCTTAGCTCTCACAAACAAGTCCATGAAGTCATTTTGGCCAGCAAAAACAGAACTTTAATACTCAAAAATGCCTTTTATTACTAAAAAAGTTAGGGATCACATATATATTTGGGAACTCCTTTCGACTATGTATACCAGACATGAATACCACAGTGATTTACTTCCTGTATGCCTGTAGCTCATTTCGTATTCGCCATAAACGTATATATAGGTAATAATAGTAATTCTGTAATCATTTAGTAGATGACATACATATAAACTATGCAAAGGTATATAGGTAATAATAGTAATTCTGTAATTATTTAGTGGATGGCATACATATAAACTATGCAAAGGTGTATAGGTAATAATAGTAATTCTGTAAACATTCATATAAATTATGCAAAGGTGTATAGGAAATAATACTAATTCTGTAATCATTTAGTAGATGGCATACATATAAACTATGCAAAGGTGTATAGGTAATAATAGTAATTGTGTAATCATTTAGTTAATGTCATTCATATAAACTATGCAAAGGTGTATAAGTAATAATAGTAATTGTGTAATCATTTAGTAGATGGCATACATATAAACTCTGCAAAGGTGTATAGGTAATAATAGTAATTCTGTAATCATTTAGTAGATGGCATACATATAAACTATGCAAAAGTGTATAGGTAATAATAGTAATTCTGTAATCATTTAGTAGATGGCATACATATAAACTATGCAAAGGTGTATAAGTAGTAATAGTAATTATTTAATCATTTAGTAGATAGCATACATATAAACTATGCAAAGGTGTATATGTAATAATAGTAATTCTGTAACCATTTAGTAGATGGCATACATATAAACTATGTAAAGTTGTATAGGTAATAATAGTAATTATGTAATCATTTAGTTAATGTCATTCATATAAACTATGCAAAGGTGTATAAGTAATAATAGTAATTGTGTAATCATTTAGTAGATGGCATACATATAAACTCTGCAAAGGTGTATAGGTAATGATAGTAATTGTGTAATCATTTAGTAGATGGCATACATATAAACTCTGCAAAGGTATATAGGTAATAATATTAATTCTGTAATCATTTAGTAAATGGCATACATATAAACTCTGCAAAGGTGTATAGGTAATAATAGTAATTCTGTAATCATTTAGTTGATGGCATACATATAAACTATGCAAGGGTGTATAGGTAATAATAGTATTTATGTTATCATTTAGTTGATGGCATACATATAAACTATGCAACCGTGTATAGGTAATAATAGTAATTATGTTATCATTTAGTTGATGGCATACATATAAACTATGCAAAGGTGTATAGGTAATATTAGTAATTCTGTAATCATTTAGTTGATGGCATACATATAAACTATGCAAAGGTGTATATGTAATAATAGCAATTATGTAATCATTTAGTTGATGGCATACATATAAACTATGCAAAAGTGTATAGGTAATATTAGTAATTCTGTAATCATTTAGTTGATGGCATACATATAAACTATGCAAAGGTGTATAGGTAATAATAGCAATTATGTAATCATTTAGTTGATGGCATACATATAAACTATGCAAGGGTGTATAGGTAATAATAGTATTTATGTTATCATTTAGTTGATGGCATACATATAAACTATGCAAAGGTGTATAGGTAATAATAGTAATTATGTTATCATTTAGTTGATGGCATACATATAAACTATGCAAAGGTGTATAGGTAATAATAGTATTTATGTTATCAATTAGTTGATGGCATACATATAAACTATGCAAAGGTGTATAGGTAATAATAGTAATTCTGTATTCATTTAGTTGTTGGCATACATTGTTTCTGTTTCAGACATCGGTGGACACACTGACCACAGGGCTAACTGCTGCTGATACATACATACAGACCAATGCTTCCACTGTCACCAAAAGTGTAAGCTCTTGTTTATGCCTGAACACATGGGAGATTATTGTTTTATTACTTTATATATGTTTTCATGCCTGAATTAATTAGATAGAATGAAAACAGACGCTCCTGGATCTGTTTGGATCTGTTTGGAATTTTGCCGTGTCCATTTTTTCATTCTATCTAACCATATCAGGTATGAAAACATATAGCAAGTAATAACAAAAAAAGCTCGATTCACATTTGATGTCTAGGCACTCTGAAATGCACAATAGGTGTTATTAGGCGTAATGTTGCAGTACCATTTATAATTATAACCACGGAATGTTGACGACACGGTCTGGGAGATAAGTGTGGAGTTTAATTCGATCGATATTTGAGGTCATGTTTAACAAATATTTCAATTGAAAGGTAAATTTTTTAAAATATGCAGGATATATCAAAATTTATAATTTTACAAGCATTTCAATTTTGTTTCCATATCGATGCCATCGTAGCGGGCTTATTTCCAAGTACCATAACACCTATATAATCGTTATTTCCATCCTACTGTCTTACTTCAATATTTATAATAGTTCGGTACACGTGTTATCACATTTCCTTGCAAAATGTAAAGAGAAAAAAAAAGAGAGGTGTCATAGTTCTAACTATTTGCGGATTCTAATCCGTGTGATTTATTATCCGTGGTATATAAAAAATATATTCCAGGATAATGAATTATGTCATGTCAAGAAGCTCATATTTAATGTATTTATACTAAACAGGCATTTAGGTTTATTATGAACAAAACTAGTACATGGTAATCCAAATTCTCATTAAGTGGGAGGCCATACTCAAACCCCTTTGTTAAGTGTAATTGCAGACTCCATGGCGATAAGGTGATATCCTCATATTCAGTCCTTTGTGAGGAACAGTTAATACGTTTATTGTTCTTTTCAGCTGCTGAACACATATGTGACACGTATTCTCGGGATTGTAGACTCGTATGTGGCATACACCAGAGATTCTGTAAGTTTGAAAATGTTTAGATTTGATGGATTTATGAAACGTTGAATAATCGTTGTAACTATATAGATTATACAACACCTACTCATTTACCTTATACCTGCATTATAAATAGTTGCTCTATATTGACTATTGAGTTCACTAATGTATATAAGAAACTTTGTTGATTTTAACATGACCCGCCTACTTGCTAGTAGAAACAGTTGGACAATTGGAAAATGTAAAATATACCTCATTTTACCTTATTCCACAAATTATGAAAACATAGCAAAACTATGATTTAACCTTCGTAAGTACTCTGCAAATGTTGATTATTTTAAATTCTTCGTTTTTGTTGTAATACCCCACGCTTTCACAAAGTGATGTAGGGGCTATATAGGAATCACGTGGTCCGTAACGTACGTCGCGTCCATTCACGTAACACATGTCGCGTCCCGTAACACATTTTCATTACTTGCATATCTCAAACACTTTCGAATGGGTTGTTCCCAAACTTCATATGCTCATAACAACTGATGACCGTATGTCCCTCTACATCACCCATCCTTGATTGCCTAATTGATTAGTCTACTTTTCCACTCTAATTTGTATAATGACATGTTAACACATTTATTCTCAAACATTTTTAAATTGATTGTTCCAAAATGCCATGTACACATAGCTGCTGATGATCTTATGTCCCAGTACATCACCCATTATTGATTGCCTAATCTATTACAGAATTATGGTCTCGTCACGTAACACATTTTTGTCCCGTCGCGTCACGTCCCGTAACACATTTTCAGTACTTGCATATCTCAAACACTTTTGAATGGGTTTTTCCCAAACTTCGTATAGCCATAATAACTGATGACCTTATGTCCCACTCAACATCATCCATCATTGATTGCCAAATGTATTACATAAGCATGGCCCTGTGTTTGACTTATACTTTTCCACTCTATTATTGTATAACGACCTGTTAACACATTTTTTCTCAAACATTGTCGAATTGAGTGTTCCCAAACTTAATATAAACATAACAACTGATTACGTTATGTCGCTGTACATCATACATTGTTGATGCTTAATTTATTACAGAATTATGGCCCTTTATTTGTCACTCTATAATGAACTTCATATGGCTTTCACTTTAAAACTGATCGTGGATTGTTATAACACTTGACATACAGTTCACACCTGATGATATGATGTGTCTCTGCATCAACGGCTTTTCTAAAAAAAAGTATAGAATTATGGACCTTTGTTTTACTTAGAATTTGTATTACATTCAAAAATTAACAGATATTTTCTACATTTATTATTCTTGATTTTGCCCATCCTCATCGGCTATAGCAAAAACGCGAGGGTATTCATCACATTCAGTTATAGTTCCGGTTTCCATTTTGTTTTCTGAGAGGGGACACATTGTCAACCAATCAAACTGAAATAGCTCCGAACCTGTCGTCATTTCCTTGGCCGCTGATTGGTCAATAATTGTATAGTCTGGTCCACATGCAACTGTGTTGGTTTCCTCATTGAAGGAGAGGGCCGTTAAAATTCACTCCGTACGTTTCATTGTTCTGATAATGTTATCAAACGTACATAGAGCACTCCTTGTTGAGTATTAGTTATAGAATGTCCAACGAGGTGTTATGAGCATATATCGTGAAATATATCGAGGCGTGAGCCGAGATATTTTCATGATATATGCATGTAACACCAAGTTGGATATTCTATAATAGTTTATATTCATACGATTTTGGACAATAGAAAGTACTCTCAGGCATGCAATAATATGGGCAAACTAGTACTTGCAAGTCTTAAAGTGAATAGTACTGTAGTGCTTAGTTCCATCTTCAAATATTAACTTAAAGGTTAAATAACGTTTAGACATGTGCGGGTGTGAAACTGTAAATTACCACCATGTTTCAGCAATTTCGATACCCTGTCTTCATTTATGTACAAAGAGACAATTTATTTTTATTTTTTGTTCGTGATCTTCAGCCTTTATATAATGTTAACATACTAATGACGCTCGTTATTCAGAAATTGGATCATCTACCTTGTTGATTTAATAATGCTTTTTTAAGAATGCCGAGTGATTCTAAATACGTTTACATGATTCGTGCATGTGTGTTCTGCCGTAATGTTACTTGAGCGTATTCAATAACACATACATTTATGTTACAGGTCTATAACAAGATGGGTACATGTGAACCAGTGTGGGACACGTATAACTCCATGATGGTCTACACGCTCTGCTACAACATCATGGACACATTCGTAAGTAGGAGTACTGCAGATAGTGTTACTTCAACGTCACGTGTAGCTGGTTTATATACATCATGTTTTGTAGAATGTTTTCCAAGGAAGATTTCTTACGTTCCAAGCAAAGCAGCTATAAAAGTCGAACAAAATATGTAGCATTTAAGAAACACAGTTGATCAAAAACACGCATAGTAACAAACGACACTAACATGTTGAATAAATGTTGATAAACCTGTTTTAAACCACTGACCGTTCCAAGGCGGTAGCCCTATTGTCAACCCTTTTGTGTTTGTGATGTCTAGTTTGAAATTTTGTTCATCTTTAAAGTTGTTCTTTGTTTCTGTATGTGCTTGTGGTTGACTGTCGTCTTTGAATGCTACTTTTCCTGTTCGATTTTTATATCCATATTTAAACCCCCAGCGGTCTTTTTTGCCACTGACCGTTCCAAGGCGGTAGCCCTATTGTCATCCCTTGTGTGTTAGTGTTGTCTTATTTGGCCTTTTAGTCATCTTTAAAGTTGTTCTTTGTTTCTGTGTGTGTTTGTGGTTGACTGTCGTCCTTGAATGTTACTTTTCCTGTTCGATGTTTATATCTATTTTTTATGACATCACAGACATACCTTATCACCCATAATGCAGAAAACAATGGTATCTGTCATTGTCATTATTTATCACAAGGCTTTGATTATGCCGTATATTTAAGAATGAAATATGTGTTTGCTATGTTATTGTAGATGATGTAATATATCTAATTAGTATACAAGCTCTTTTTTACAGAACTAGTGCATCTGTAATAACTATAGATAATTGTTTTTAGCTTATACTACATATTTCAGAATGGGTTCTGGTTCTCGCTTGGCTAGTGCATCTTCTTCTTCATGTTTAGCTTGATCTTCTCCGTCAAGCTCGCTAAATATTTCAGACGCATGGAGCCGGATGACTTTGACAGTTCCTGTGATAGTTCTATTGACAAAGACAGGTATAGAGCTCGACCGCGCATGTCGCGTTATAATTGTAAACGTTTTATTTATTGTAAATGTCTTAAGTTTTGAATTATCTCTAAATATCTGTTTTCCAAAAAGTCTGAAGCTAGTTTGTTCAGGTACATAAAACATTGATTCTTCAAAATAACAAAAACATTACTGAATCGCTTGTCTCATGAATGTTTACAAAACACATACAGATCAGATAGCTTATTGCATATAATGTGTATGAATGTCCATTAAGCTCATGATTAATTTGATTGTGTTTTATTTTATTTTTAGATTTGCTGATGCTCAAGTAGTGTAAGTATATGAATGAATTATATGAAAGCGTGTTGAATAACATTTCAGCAATGTATTACAAATGTGTATCATATACATAGCTGCCAAACGTCGTGTGACCTGATCTTGCGAAACAAGTTCAATATTCCCTATTTTTTTCTGGACACTGATCTTAAAGGCACTGGTTGCGAAATGGAAGAATAATGAGTGTCAATCCAAATACGAGTAAAACCATCATAATATATTTCAGTTGCGTGTGTAATGGGCATATGCACTAAACTAAGACCCAAAACATATTCTATTTAATTAGTGGTAATGAAGCAGTTGGGAAACACGATGACTCGGCTAGTCTGTGGTGCATAAATCATTAGTTCATATTATGCTTTAAGGCTATAACTAATTCCTGTTTTGTGATCTAAACAGTGTCATCAAAAAACAAGCGAGTCAAACGAACTTATTTTGCGTTTTAAATAGCGCATTAGCACACTGCATATAAAACAAGGGTATACTTACTCCCTGATAAAACTGAAGCACACTATGAGGGTTTTCTCTGGTATTTGTATTGGCCCAAATTACTCTTCAAGGTCGCCTCCAGTCCCTTGAAGTTGTTTCTTAAAATGCTTCAGAGCGTATTTTTGCATGTACATGCTCGATTTAAACCGAACAACTGTTGGGAACAAAGAATGAATAGTACAGTTGTACTATATCACCGTTGTTCAGATGGTATTATTCATATGCTTTTGTGGTCCAAGTAGCATATAGAATTTGTATCGCAATCATAAGAGGTGGGTTGGAAATGAATGAATTCCATTACGCGATTCTAAGAAACGTCGACGCTGTTCACAATCAGTAATATGTGTATTCACTAAATACAAACACCTTGTGACAGTAACATTATATATGCTAAAAACTAACACGTTTGTGACATCAACATGATGTATCATAAACACACGCGCGCGCGTTTTTGACATCCTTATGATTGTATATTAGGAGAACTCGTTACAAGTATGTAGTTTTCTCAGCAAAGTATTACACATAAGTAGTGATACAATACGTTACGTTATTCTTTCCAACTTTCAGAACGCCAATGCCGTCCAAACCACAGTTATGGATGAGGTAATATAAACATAGTTCTGTTTGATAGTTGCAGTATTTATTAAAAGCATACTCGTATAGTTTAAACAACTTGACGATACAAATATAGACTGTTCCTTGAACATTTTCACAATAAACGTATTTGTAAAATGTCATGTTAATACTGAAAAACATATGAGCCACTATTGATTTGTTAATTTCAAAAATATTTTCCTCATATAAGATTATTTTGCGATAATTATGAATTGCAACTTATGAATCATTTATTTATCTTCAATCTTTCAGAAACAACAAAGTTCATCATTCTGACAATGACTGGTAAAAGAGGAACCATGCCGTTTTATTTAGTTATCCCTCCTGATTTTATTACAGAATCATTTAGAGTTATCCCTCCTGATGTTATTACAGAAACATCTATCTTTCAATAACAGAGTTTCATTTAAACTCTTTTTGTATTATCTGCTTCACCACCTTTAATTTACTGTATTTCTTGCGTTTTATTGTTACTGTTTGCATTTATAGTGCATCTGTGTGATTATATAAATGAACATCATGGCTGCGTCTTGCTTTGATATGTGTTTACTCAAATTATGATCCTGCTGTCAGGTGATCATGTTAAGTCACGTGACGTGCATTATTAAGCATCAGTCAGTTGATGAAAATGTTTTGCTCTGTGCAATGGAAACATGCATCAACTGATAATGATTGACCTTTATCAATACCAATAACTATTGCCTCTATGTTATAAAGTGATTGTAAATGTTGAGGAATGATAGATTGTGTGCATTTGTCGTTCCTGTACATGCTTTATTACTTCTTAATTACTAAACTTCGCTGAATTTAATGCAACGATCGGTTAAATGACGAAACATGACGACCTTAGGCCCTCGTACGTTAGTTAAAGTATGTGTATCCACGCTAACGGTAACATAACAAAAATATGTCAGGATTGCAACATGAATATGTGTCTGCATTACTAATTAAAGAGGTTTTTACCTGCACGCTCATTCATATGAAACTGCAGGCAACGAGTTATTGCTAACTTGTTCTAGGATTTGCGAGTTAAGTATTTAGATTTTGGATCATTTATCGAGTTTCATATTATTTTTAATATGAAACTAAGATGCATATTAGATGTTATTATATAACATATAAATAGACGCGTTTTCATTGGCTAAAAAGTAATTTTTTAGAAAAAATATCTAGCGGTATTGACCTGATTTTTTGATATTGACCTGTTTTTTTGATATTGACCTGTTTTATATAATTGTTTTTTTGATATTGACCTGTTTTATATAATTGTAAATTGAGGGTTATATAATAAAACAGTTATGGACTTTTCAGCTGTTATACATGATGTTGATATGTACCAAAAAATCATTATTGACCTCGGCTATCGCCTCGGTCAATAATGATTTTTTTGGTGCATATCACATCATGTATAACAGCTGAAAAGTCCATAATTGTATATTATTTCCCTACGACATCTTTTGTCTGAGTTGGTCATTTAAATAAGGAGTAACTACCCGTATTCAGAATTCATAAATAAGACTGTATGAAGCACCATTTGATAAATACGCATATTGTTTATCCATAACAAGGTCAAAATATTGCCTAAAATGCTGTATGAGCTTAAAGGAGAAATGGGACTAAACACGTGTTCGAGGTTGCACCGAAGTTCTTTTGCAATGTTTTAGCATGTTTGTGCCACATATTGCCACATGTTTATATGTTGTGCTGTACAGATAGTCTTGCCTCCATATCATGATTGTATTGCTGCGTTTTTGCTTATATTTTACAATATATACATTAGATGGATCATATGCATGTGCTGTTTTGCAATGCATACTTTAGAATAAGTTTTTTTTCTCTATTTTTATTTAGTATTTTAGGTTGAGTTTTGCCTCCAGGCATGTGTAGCAGAAAATGTTATTTTAATATCTCATGTTTTAAGAAGAAAAAAAAAATTAAATCAGTGACTGAACTGCAAATGCATGAGTACCCTGTAAATGCGTTATATTAACGTTTTTAACAAACGCTTTAACGCCTCTTAGCGATAATGTTATTTTTATTAATCAGGTTAAAATACTTAATATGAATATCATTATAATGGTCGTATTGAGTAATTGGTAGAAACATAATTGTTTTGGTAACTAAGTCGTCATCGCCCGTTAAAGAATTTATTTCATTTATTTCTAGGAATTAAAAACAAATTCAGGAGTTTTACGTTTGTGTTGTCGCATACTTTGTTTCTATTTGTCCTTGTGTTTGTTGTTTTCTGTGAGTGCGTATTGTTGACTATGTTCTATGAATACTACATTCCTGATTTGCATACCTACTTGGTTTGAGTATGTATGGTTGTATGGTCCTCACATTTTATTCAGCATTCGTTACCAATCAAAGATTTAAAAGTATTCAGACACATTTAAGTAGTTTATTTCTTGTGAAAAAAACAAAAAGTCAATGCAAAAACAAAAAAAACAAAAAATGCAAATGAGATTACAATAGTCGTTGTTTTAGCCTAACTTTCAGAGTAGTCTCAATTTATAAAATTGAATATTCCATCATATTCGTCAGTCAGACCCTTTATTTATCTATTATACGCTTGGCTATAAGATCAAGACAGATTCGATCTTTCGCTTATTCACATATCTGTCAACCAAATTGTTCGTTATTGTAAGCTACCATGTTTAGCCTCACGATCGTTCCTACTGTGGAAACACATAGAGCGAAACAAGTCAATATTCCGAAAAATTGTAAAACTATAAAATACCTCGACAATATTTCATTATTCGGAGTTTGTTTTTAAATACGATCACACACTATTTACAATCAAAAGGCTTTTATAAAAGAATAAAACAGTTTGACAATGTTGTCGACGTTGTCGAAAATGCTGTGAAACATGCTATCTGTTAGTTGAATTTGATTTTTCTGCTCATAATATTGATTAGATGAAATGTCGCTAGAAATGACCTGCGATGCAATACTGTCAGACCCTGGAAGAGGAGAGTATCAAATTGTGATACGGACATGCTTTCAGTGTGATTGGTCAAGCACTAAAGAAAGACAGAGATACATCTTAAACGCAGTCATTTTTATAACAAAAATGCTAAACACATGTTCCTAAATGGTATGAAATTAATTAACAAAATGTATGAACGATGACTGTAAAAAAAAAAGGTAAAAACATCTAAACATCGATCATTTTAATGAAACAATCGAGTTGCACATGTACCAAGCTTGTAAATAGCTCATCAGAAAAATATATGAATTAAACTTGTTTGTGCAGTAATGTTGGAATACGGTTAAAATGTACCCATACGGTTTTAATGAAAAATAAAATGTATTTGAAATAATATATGGGGGTGTTAGGAGTTCCGTTTGTACTGAGTGAAGTTGGCACAGTATCAATGTGTTAATCTGTAGCTTTGCTCTCCAAAGTGTCGTCTGAATGTTTATACTATGCCATCTCTCTAAAGAGTTACACTTTGAAAGTATGTTCATTTTGTCGTGTTTATTTTATTCTGTATTTTATTCAGTTGTAACACAGGTACAAAACTATTAATGAGTTTCCTATTAACACACACTTCATAATACTGTTTTGGCATTCTATATCATACCATTTGATAAATTCGTTTTTTGTATATCATTTGTTACAGTTTTAATACTTATATGAAACGTAAACTTCATCAATATCGTCTAATAATGCTATACTAACAGTGCTTCAACTACATGTCGCGTGTTTCAGTTTGAGTCCTGCGCATGGTATGTTTGATACAGAAAATCCACAGGAAGGTATGACGGACAACTTCCAAACCCCCGAGAAGCATCTTTTGTATGGATATTCTGAAGCAGAAAATGGACCATTGCCTGATTTAAATGTAGCGGTTGTAACAACAGAAAAAAATAGTATCGAACTAAACCATATTAATAGTAATGATTCCGCTGCTGATTCCGTTGAACATGGTCAGCATTTAACTGAAGCAGAAAATCATATAACCGAAAACGATAATAGCCCTGGCCACGTGACAACACACCAAATTGAAGTATTGCCTATATTTCCGGAGACTGGACTATCACATGAGGTTTCAACTGACCTTGTGGACAACCCTATCAATGACGGCACGCCCAGTGCAGACGACATGACTGCTGACAATGCTAAAACACCTGACGATCAGAATGAAGGTATATATCTAAATGATAACTAAAACAACTCATCTGATTTAAATGTAGCAGTTGTAAAAACAGAAAATAATAGTATCGAAAACGATAATAGCACTGACCTTATAACAACACACCGAATTGAAGTTTTGCCTATATTTCCGGAGACTGGACTATCACATGAGGTTTCAATTGACCTTGTGGACAACCCTACCAATGACGGCACGCCCGGTGCAGACGACATGACTGCTGACAATGCTAAAACACCTGACGATCAGAATGAAGGTATATATCTAAATGATAACGAAAACAACTCGGCTGTGGCAAATGGTGGTTCTAGTGTTCGCATTGAATTAGTTGATTGAACGCAGTACAGGTTGGCATGGATGTATGCATTGCTCTCTTGCCTCAATGGGGTGACTGCTACATACTTGTCAGTCGGATAACTAATACATGCTAGGTAATGGACTGTGCAATATAAATCAATTGGCACATATACATTCTAGTTAATGTTTCGATGAGTCGTACATGTTTAGGCTCTGTTTGAGATGAAATATATACAAGTAGTTGTGTATAGTACGTAATTTTGAACTATTTACAGCAAGTCATTTGAAAAAAATATTCTCCGCTGACATCTTATACCATAAACCCCTTAATTAGACCAATACGTCCTTTGTGATTTGAAATAACATTCATTTATAAGAGTACATAGTATTCTATTTTTCAAATAATAATATACTAGTGTAAACAATCCTTACTGTCATTTGTTGTGTGTAGGCTGGCGTGGCACAGTCGGTAGCGCGGCGGATTTGTAATCCGGGCCCCGGGTTCAATCCTCCGTGGTGCCACTGAGTTTCGTCGGTGTGTTCTTGGGCAAGACACTTACCCTTAGGATGGTGACGTAAACCGGGCGGTCCCGTGTATCGGTCTATCCTCCGAGCACGTTAAAGAACCATAGGAATCCATTCGATAATAAGAGTAGGGCACGGTTCCCGGATTCCTATGTATCCTTCCCCTCTCTCTGGGGCGGCTCTAAATAACCTATACTGTGTTGATGAGCCGTTAAACAACATTCAGTTCAATTCAGCGTTTAGCGTTAACATCTGGATATGTACTTCACACTTGAATAACATTACCAGGGCCCTATACGGTTTCAATTTTCACCCCAGACATGACATAATGAAAAAGAATGGGGTGCCTTTTATTTATAGAATAATATAAATAAAGTAGCAAACTAATATATTTTAGTTGTACGTCTGAATGATTTAATTAACCTCTTAAGACGACATACAGACAATACCAAACGATATGTCACAGTATGTCACTGACCTATATATTCGTGCCGCTATTAACCCTGATTGGTGAGACCGGGGTGCCTTATATCAGTAAGCATAAGTGAGGTGAATAGTATAAATTATGATACATGTAAATAAGTATATGCGTTTTGCTTCGAGGATGCAATATTAACATTTTAAAACGCTTTTCATATCCAGAGACGTTTCTAATTTGCTAATCATGTGTGCCTTTAGTTTTTATAAAGAATACATTTGATTTGCATTGAACATTGTTAAATATTATACAGATTGTTCTTTATCTACAAATGGTTTATTGTATTTTGATTTTAATGTACAAACATTTTACCAAAAATATGTGAACGTTTTTTGAGTGTCTGTTTAAACATGCATTTCTTTCTATTTTGTGATATGCATGGTATATATATATATATATAATATTTATATTGCTCTATTCGGGTCCATCCACGCATTTATAAAACAAAATCGTATTGCTCCAACATGAATGAATATGTCAACCCCATATTCCATGTACAAGTGGTCATATCAATATATGTGTATACATGTACTGAACTTAAGGTGAAGAGTTATTTGAATATAGTAATATGATAGACATTTTCTGGTACTATTTTATATTTAATTTGTCCTCGCGAAATTTGGAAATCACCTTTCCTATAAAACGTTATATTCATCACTACCAACGACTACACTGGTAGTTTAAAAAAAAGCAGATTATATTAACCCATAACCCGCTACATATATTAAATGGACCGTCTTTCTTTGAATTACGGCCATTACATTTATCTGACAAAGGGGTGTTTTGTGGAAATGAGTGATCAGCAGCCGGACATTGTTACAAAGGACACAAAGGCGATTATAGTTGTGCTTAGCGGGTTAAGGGTTAAACATTGTTGTATTAAATTAATCACACACATTTTCCCACCTGTTTAGCTTTATAACATTGCATTTTTTTAATATTTGCTTAATTGTCAAAGTAAGTTAATCAACATTAATGACCGAAAGAAAGTCCTACTTTTTTGAATATTAAACAAAACATCATACGCATAATTTAACAATTTCTTTGTTATTTCAACTTAAAAGATTGTGTATACTGTTGATATGTTGTTGTTTTTTCAACAAGTCTGTGATACGTGTTATTTGTTATACTATCTGTGATGGCTTCTGACTTCAACACCCTTTCTGTTGTATTTTGTCTTTTGCACTGTATAATTACTTAAATATTGCTTATTTTAGTCATTATTGTTTAAGGGACACTCGGCATTGTTTACATATGTTCATACATCTACTCAAACCAAATCATCATATTCAGCCATGCTACGCCCCTGGTGATGGCCGATTGTCCCATTAAATAAGAATCATTATATATTCTGTGATGAATTATAGAAATTTCCCAGTTTGAGAAAATCTATAACATATCCCTTCCTCTACTGTGCTATCTCGCCTTGTGTGCAGGATAGCACAGTAGCCAAATGTTATGAACTAAACGATAGACGTCACGATATTACGTCACGAATTGACGTTATGATATTACTCCACGCTGTCGCCAAAGGAGTGACAGAAGAAGGAATACTTGTGTCAAAAGACGATTGTAAAGAAATTTATCACATCATATATATTATATAGCTTAATTAACATTTTTGTCGTGATACGGAAAATAATTCACTCGTGAGAAATAGTCGTGCGAAAACGCACTCGTTTCTATATCGCAAGAATCTTTCTCACTCGGGAATTATTTCCCATATCATTAAACTCTATGTCTCAATGTGCCGAATATAGACTGATACATGGAATTTCCAACGCAATTCAAATCCAAATCAGTGAAGTTTGTGCATATGATAAAACGCCATTATTTCAAGGACACCACTTAAACGTTTCGGAAACTCAGACCAAGTTATGTTTTACCGCCATTTATATTGAACTCGATGTATCTAGAAAACGTACATCTATTGACGTTGGCGAATGATGAAAGAGAACTGTTTTATCTTATAGCAGACGACTTTACCCATTGCCATCATGCAGAGTCAGTCTTCATTTGTTTCATAGTTTTGATCATCATTTACGCTTTTGCTCACTTTTGTGATACCTTTAAAACCACAGGAAATTGCATCGTTTGCTTATTACCTTCTATTATTATAATTGTCTAAAAATGACATGAACGGGAAATGTTGGTGTTCTTTTTCAGAGGTCAAGCAAACGTTCAAAACAATCTCAATTACACGCACACCATATACTATCGTATGCAGAAATGAAATTCCTATCTTCCTACGATCCCTATCAATGTCAAAAGTGCAATTTAAATCTACTCGTCATTTGTCTAGATATCCGGTTTACATTCCCAAATTATGTTTCTGTTATTTTCGGAAATCCGTTGCAATCGAGATATTGCGATTAAACAAATGATGTCGTAATGTAATGCATTATGTCATAATTAAATTTCCCGTTCATGTCCTTTATGTATAGGATAGAGGCTATGAAGGGAAATCTTCACTATTAAGAAACCGGAAGAGAGGGAGCTAGCGACCGACCGCGGTTTCTTAATGGTGAAGATTTCTGTTCATAGACTCTATCCGGTTTAGTGTTTACCATAGGTTATCGATAGTCTCTATACACGTCACACTTTAAACTGTGAAGAACGCTGGTAGTAAGTTAAATGTAACCATTATTTTTAAATTCTGAGCCATCTGATTGGTTTAAAAAGTAGGATAAACACTAAAGACAGTTATAATAACAGAAGGTAATAATCAAACGATGCAATTTCCAGTGTTTAAAACGAGTGTAAACATGTTTTATGGTTACAAAATTATATATATATAACCCAAAACGGAATGTTTGTCTTGTTTATCATTTTAATTGCTATATTTGGATCAGGAGAACTTTTGGTGAGGAGTCCTTAGTTCGTCTGTCTGTCCGTAAAATATTTCATAGATTTGGGTTTTGTGAACATTTACAGAAATGTTGATTTTGATGTGCCCTGTTGCCTTAAGGTATATCTGGTCGGCTGGAAATCCAAGATGGACGTGACAGCTAGAAATATATTTTCTAAAACGAAATGATACTGAAACTTCTAGATTAATATCCATGAAACTGTACAGGGCTTTTGCTTCTGACGTGTTGTTTGTCCTAAGTATACTTCAGAATGACAGGAAATACAAGATAGCCACACTCCAAATATGAATGCTGCATGTTTGTGAACTTTTACAAGTATGTTGATCTTTGTCGCTAATTGGCCATTAGCTGGTCAGTCTGGAACTGGTCAGTCTGGAATGAAAGAGATGGACGCCGCAGCAGTTTCGAAAACAGTTTTGAGGCGATTATTTCTCTGAAACTATTGCATGCATTTTTGTGAAACCGGTCAAACATCAAAACTTTTCAAAAGAAACTGTTAAAACAGATTGTTCAATGAGAATGATTTAATGTATAGATAACAATTAGGCAAATGGGGCCTGTATTCTATTTGGGGTAAAACAAACACTTATTCTTCAACATTTTTTTTATCATTATATTACTTAAAGGATATTTCGAAAGAAAATTATTTCTTTTTACTTTACTGACAGTATTAGGAAAACGAAATTCCTTTTGCATTATAACACGTGTGCCAGTCGTATAATGTTCGACGCAGTGAATTTTTCTAACTAATCGTTCATATTATACCTCATTTGAATATTCCACTCTTTGTTTAATGTGACGCCATCCGGTCCATAAAGTTGCATATTGACCGGTCGCCCTGTCCGATAGCTATATTAACGGACGTGTGAAAAAAACGACGTCAAAATAAATCATAAAACGTATTGATTTAATTTGTTGGTCAGATTCGGTATAATATAACAAATAATGTATGGTGCTTCGGTCCATATGAAGTTTATAGACTGGGCAGTCCATAAACTTGCATATGGTCAGATACCACTATTGATTTGGGGCTTCTGATTGGTTGAAAAAAGTATAGGGCATGCACTATTAGGGCATATAGTCAGATTGTAAGGTAGATTCCGATTGGATTAAATTACCCAAATCATACCAAATCCCCATAAAACATCAAAATATTATGTTTCCATCATAAAACATGTTGATTTAGGATATTTTGACTGAAATTTGCATTTTTATGGATACAATTTTACTGAGAGTATACTTGCAAAAAGAAAATAATTTCTTTACTGCCATTCTGGGGGTGGCCACCTTCAGTGAACTATTAGAGGCTGAAAGCATCAGATTATCCCCAATTTGCTGGTCATTTTTGAGTGTCTCTAAGATAGTTCTTTAAAAAAAAGTTAGGTTTTATCATCCATTCCGATATAGGAATAAGGGTTGTAGGCCAAAAGGCTATAATGGAGGCCTATGGGAAATGCAATAGTGGTATATGACCATATGGACCTCAGCACCATACATTATCTGTTAAATATATTGATAAAGAGTCGAACAGGAAATGACGCATCGGCGGACCGCAGTCAACCAGAAACACGCACTACAAGGTTAAATAAGTAGATTAAATAGAATAAGAAGTTAATTTGATGCAAAATATGCCATACCACATACCTAAATAACAGTGGTATTGCACATACATAAATAACAGTGGTTTTGCACATATATAGATAACAGTGGTATTGCACATACCTAAATAACAGTGGTATTGCACATACATAAATAACAGTGGTATTGCACATACATAAATGATAACAGTGGTATTGCAAATACATAAACGATAACAGTGGTATTGCACATACATAAATAACAGTGGTATTGCACATAAATAACAGTGGTATTGCACATACATAAATGATAACAGTGGTATTGCACATGCATAAATGATAACAGTGGTATTGCACATACATAAACGATAACAGTGGTATTGCACATACATAAATAACATTGGTATTGCACATACCTAAATAACAGTGGTATTGCACATAAATAACAGTGGTATTGCACATACATAAATGATAACAGTGGTATTGCACATACATAAATAACAGTGGTATCGCACATACATAAATAACAGTGGTATTGCACATACATAAACGATTACAGTGGTATTGCACATAAATAAATAACATTGGTATTGCACATACCTAAATAACAGTGGTATTGCACATAAATAACAGTGGTATTCCACATACATAAATGATAACAGTGGTATTGCACATACATAAATAACAGTGGTATCGCACATACATAGATGATAACAGTGGTATTGCACATACATAAATAATAACAGTGGTATTGCACATACATAAATAACAGTGGTATTGCACATACATAAACGATAACAGTGGTATTGCACATAAATAAATAACATTGGTATTGCACATACCTAAATAACAGTGGTATTGCACATAAATAACAGTGGTATTCCACATACATAAATGATAACAGTGGTATTGCACATACATAAATAACAGTGGTATCGCACATACATAGATGATAACAGTGGTATTGCACATACATAAATAATAAAAGTGGTATTGCACATACATAAATAACAGTGGTGTTGCACATACATAAATGATAACAGTGGAATTGCACATACCTAAATAACAGTGGTATTGCACATACCTAAATAACAATGGTATTGCACATACATAAATGATAACAATGGTATTGCACATACATAAACGATAACAGTGGTATTGCACATACATAAATAACAGTGGTATCGCACATACATGAATGATAACAGTGGTATTGCACATACATAAATAATAACTGTGGTATTGCACATACATAAATAACAGTGGTATTGCACATACAGAAATTATAACAGTGGAATTGCACATACCTAAATAACAGTGGTATTGCACATACCTAAATAACAATGGTATTGCACATACCTAAATAACAGTGGTAATGCACATACATAAATGATAACAATGGTATTGCACAGCCATAAATAACAGTGAAATTGCACATACATAAACGATAACAGTGGTATTGCACATGCATAAATAACAGTGGTATTGTACATACATAAATGATAACAGTGGTATTACACATACATAAATAACAGTGGTATTGCACATACATAAATGATAACAGTGGTATTACATATACATAAATTATAACAGTGGTATTGCACATACATTAATGATAACAGTGGTATTACACATACATAAATTATAACAGTGGTATTGCACATACATTAATAACAGTGGTATTGCACATACATTAATAACAGTGGTATTGCACATACTTAAATGATAACATTGTTATTGCACATACATAAATAACAGTGGTATTGCACATACATAAAATGATAACAGTGGAATTGCACATACATAACTGACAACAGAGGTATTGCACATACATAAATAACAGTGGTATTGCACATACATAAATTATAACAGTGGTGTTGCACATACATAAATAACAGTGGTATTGCACATACATAAATGATAACAGTGGTATTGCACATAAATAAATGATAACAGTGGTATTACACATACATAAATGATAACAGTGGTATTGCACATACATAAATAACAGTGGTATTGCACATACATAAATGATAATAGTGGTATATTGCACATACATAACTAACAGTGGTATTGCACATACATAAATGACAACAGTGGTATTGCACATACATAAATGATAACAGTGGTATTGCACATACATAAATACCAGTGGCATTGCATATACATAAATGATAACAGTGGTATTGCACATACATACATGATAACAGTGGTATTGCACATACATAAATAACAGTGGTATTGCACATACATAAATGATAACAGTGGTATTGTACATACATAACTAACAGTGGTATTGCACATACATAAATGATAACAGTGGTATATTGCACATACATAAATAACAGTGGTATATTGCACATACATAACTAACAGTGGTATTGCACATACATAAATGACAACAGTGGTATTGCACATACATAAATGATAACAGTGGTATTGCACATACATAAATAACAGTGGTATTGCACATACATAAATGATAACAGTGATATTGCACATACATAAATACCAGTGGTATTGCACATACATAAATAACAGTGTTATTGCACATACATAAATGATAACAGTGGTATTGTACATACATAAATAACAGTGGTATTGCACATACATAAATGATAACAGTGGTATATTGCACATACATAAAAACAGTGGTATTGCACATACATAAATAACAATGGTATTGCACAGACATAAATGATAACAGTGGAATTGCACATACATAAATGATAACAGTGGTATTGCACATACATGAATAACAGTGGTATTGCACATACTTACATGATAACAGTGGTATTGCACATACATGAATAACAGTGGAAATGCACATACATAAATGATAACAGTGATATTGCATATATATAAATAACAGTGGTATTGCACAGACATAAATGATATCAGTGGAATTGCACATACAGAAATGATAACAGTGGTATTGCACATACATAAATAACAGTGGTATTGCACATACATACATGATAACAGTGGTATTGCACATACATAAATGACAACAGAACAGTGGGTATCACACAAACATAACTAACAGTGGTATTGCTCATATATAAATGATAACAGTGGTATTGCACATACATAAATGATAACAGTGGTATTGCACATACATACAAGGTTTGATAACAGTGGTATATTGCACAAACATAACTAACAGTGGTATTGCACATATATACATGATAACAGTGGTATTGCACATATATAAATGATAACAGTGGTATTGCACATACATACAAGGGTTGATAACAGTGGTATTGCACATACATACAAGGGTTGATAACGGTGGTATTGCACATACATACAAGGGTTGATAACAGTGGTATTGCACATACGTAAAAGGGTTGATAACAGTGGTATTGCACATACATACAAGGGTTGATAACATTAATATTGCACATACATACAAGGGTTGATAACAGTGGTATTGCACATACATACAAGGGTTGATAACAGTAGTATTGCACATACATACATGGGTTGATAACATTAGTATTGCACATACATACAAGGATTGATAACAGTGGTATTGCACATACGTAAAAGGGTTGATAACAGTGGTATTGCACATACATACAAGGGTTGATAGCATTAATATAGCACATACATACAAAGGCTGATAACAGTGGTATTGCACATAAATACACGGGTTGATAACAGTGGTATTGCACATACATACAAGGGTTGATAACATTAATATTGCACATACAAACAAGGGCTGATAACAGTGTTATTGCACATACATACACGGGTTGATAATAGTGGTATTGCACATACATTAATGATAACAGTGGTATTGCACATACATACAAGGGTTGATAACAGTGGTATTGCACATACATACAAGGGTTGAGAACATTAATATTGCACATACATACAAGGGCTGATAACAGTGGTATTGCATATACATGCACGGGTTGATAACAGTGGTATTGCACATACATTAAAGGGTTGATAACAGTGGTATTGTACATACATAAAAGGGTTGATAACTGTGGTATTGCACATACATAAAAGGGTTGATAACAGTGGTATTGCACATACATTAAAGGGTTGATAACAGTGGTATTGCACATACATAAAAGGGTTGATAACAGTGGTATTGCACATACCTACAAAGGTTGATAACAGTGATATTGCACATACATAAAAGGCTGATAATAGTGGTATTGCACATACATAAAAGGATTGATAACAGTGGTATTGCACATACATAAAAGGGTTGTTAACAGTGGTATTGCACATACATTAAAGGGTTGATAACAGTGGTATTGCACAAACATAAAAGGGGTGATAACAGTGGTATTGCACAGACATACAAAGATTGATAACAGTGATATTGCACATACAAAAAAGGCTGATAATAGTGGTATTACACATACATTAAAGGGTTGATAACGTTTGTATTGCACATACAAATAGCTGATAACAGTGGTATTGCACATACATAAAAGGGTTGATAACTGAAAGTGGTATTGCCTCGGAAGGTCAGTGGCAAAAGTGCTGCTATGGGTTTAAAACGGGTTCTATAGCATAGGAAAAATATTGTGACATGTGTCACATATGTGTTACTTTCTTATTATTTGCACGTTTCTTTCATATGTACATCATGTTATTTACATATATGTCGCATATGTAAATGATAAATATGTGTCACATATGTACCACATATAGTTTTCATGTTAAAATATGACACCTGTGTCACATATGAAATGTATATGCATAGTGTACATAAAGTATTTATAAAAACAAAATTGTAGAATAGTGTAAAAAAATGGTTTAAGGAGGTTGGCTGGGAAAGGACGTAGTGATGAGATTTTTTTTTAATTCATATTTAAAGCTTCTTTGGTATAGTTTAAATTCAAAATTATCAACAACAAAAAGGCTATGTCACCACACTTTTTTTCCCACTAGACGTCATTGAAGAAGGCATATATTTCTAACTTCAAAATTTCACTAAAAAGAGGAAAAATATAGTCATTGAACATTTTCACAATTGTTTTCATAACATTACGTTTATTGAAAAACAACAATTAATTTTCGATTGCATATATACACATCTTTCAAATCATACAAAAACAGTTGTAACCCTCATTCGTCTTTTTACTTTAAAAAGCAAACATATATGGACCGTACTCCACCCACTTTTGTTTTTACCGAAAAATTAATTCAAGATAAAAAATTCTAATGATCAATTTTTTGTAAAACTTGTATATGTCAAGGTCCTATGACATTTCTTTCAAAACAAGTAAAACAATATATAGGTCACCAGGCTTCTAATGATTTTTTATTAAAAAATCTTTAAATTACACCCATTTTGGAGTTATTTTGACATTTTCAATTATAAAATACTGTACACACAATATTGACATGAAGATCGAAAATAAAATTACCTTAGTATCTACTTTTATATATGTATTCCACTACTGAAAAACAAAAATCTGATTTCGACGGGGGTGGGGTGGGGGGGGGGGGGGGGATTTCCGGGAGATTTCGACTACGATTCCTGATTCCGCGTTGTTTTTATTTTCGCTCTTCTACAACATGTAGTCGTCGTTTATTGGGCCATAAGGGTGCAACAGTTGTGAGCACGTCGCCGTGTGGTTTTGTGGTTTTGCAAATGTTCCTGCTTTGTATCGCCGGTACGCATACAATAGGCTATACTTATAGTCAAGTGTTTGACGAATATAAAAGAATGTAAAACAAAATCACGTGACTGTGATACTGAGACTTTTAACAATTACCAATGATGTTTTAAATCGGTACTTTCATTTGGAGCGTGCCAATTGTGCGTGAACGATCATCTCATCAATCATCTATATCGAGTTGATACATTTATGTGGTTCGTGTTTGTTACCTTCGGTCGTTTGATACGCTTTAGATCGATACATTCCCACAACTAACAAGATAACCCCACTTTTTCCACGCTTTAAGTCCAACTAGACTGTCTAAGTCCTTATGTTTGTTAATGTTTATACTATTTGAGACAACTCAAAGCTATCATCAAATACAATAGTCTGCATTAAGTCCCCTTTGAATTATTGGCTTCAGACATATGTGGTTTAGAGCTATTAAGAAATGTTCGGGATTTTATTTTGATTCTGATTGCAAAATATTAAAAAAAAAAAAAAAAAAAAAAACACTGGGAAGACAGCCAGTCTATAGTCCAACATGCAAGTGCAATTTTATTTTTAGTGTTAAGCTTGATGGACATATTACGATACTGGGATGTTTGCCTATTGTTTTAAGGCTGTTTTAGTGTAAATACTTCAAATAGTATCCTTGTCTGAACAAGAGGTCGTTTTGTTTTCTCAGGATCAATTCGATCAAATAACAAGCATCATCAATATAAAACAGAATATAACAACAACTATACTGTTTGCAGGAAATGCGATTTATTTTTTATTTAGAACTCTACAAACACGCAAACAGTCAAAACAACAGTGCTAAACTGGATGGCAGGAAACCGCATTGAAAGATGAATGGCCACCCTTATTGTAGTATTATCAATTAAAGACATTTGCTATAGTTTTTTTCTGCATAACAGATTTCCTTTAAACGTTTTATACAGTAAGTCTGTTATATATATATATATATATATATATTTCCTATTTTATGTATTTTTCTAAAAATAGGCATTTATATAAATAAAGACAATAAGTATATAATATGTAACGTTTCTTTGGTAAATATGTATGCGGGAACGTTTCGCTTTCATTTCTAACACGAAACCAGGGCCCGTATTAATAAGGAGTATGATAATGGACATTTGGAAACGGCCGATCACGACACATACGAAATATTGCAGTCTCGGTTTGATTGAGACTGTTCATGAGCGGTAGTGAAATATGCTAGCTACCGCTCACGCCCTCTAGCCCCGGGAAGGAAAGCAACTTAAGAAGAAAATATCACTTAGTCAAAATTTAAGATTTTTACATAGTTTCTCAGCGACACTACATAGCATTTATTTTAAGATAAAGATTTCGCTGTGGGGCTTATTATTCCATAGCATTATTTAAATATAAAAAAAGGATAAAAACTGGTGTTTACAAACTTAAGTTCCAATATTGCTAAGAAGCTTTATGACCAACCCACAACATGATCATGTTTAAGACCAGTAGAAGTAAACAAATAATAAGAGAAAGCCATGGCTACATAACCAAATTTATATTAAGGAATTAAACCAATCCCTCCAAGAGCCATTGCGTACTCTGCTGTTGGATGAGATCCGTACAACAGGGCGCCAAACGGAACATTTCCATTGACATGTTCTAGCAGATTGAAGCCGGAACGCACATTAAGCAGATGAATCAGGCTGTACGAGCCCCAGCCGGGAACCGTAACTGTTGTCGACGTTGATATTAGTGGGTTCCAGTTTAACCTTAGACCTGTTAATATAATAAGTTATATTGCGTGACCAACCATAGACACAATGTATTGTACTATCATATAATATGAAATATCTCCTAACACTTAAGAACTTGGATGGTATTCATCACATTATTCATATCTGAAATATAAGCGCTCGTACAAAATACTATATTTTACTTTTTAAATTACTTCATTGTTTTTTGTTTTCTCATTATTTAAATATGTGTCTCACTGAGTTAACAGAACTCCGGGTATGACAACATGATCCTCATATCATATTTGTATAAATATGCATGAACCTTTTCTTCTTTCAGATATCAATTTAAATATTGCTTTATCTATATAATGCAATTATAAGATGGTGACTAGTAAGCCAAGTTAGGCTGGGTATATCCAATTTTGCTCATTGTTGCCTATTTGCTTTATATATGTACATTTTATGTTACCTATATGCCCTAAATATGTAATATTTTGTAAAACATGTATTTGTCACTGAAATAAAAAAAATACATACATGCATTGTTAAATATAAACAAATTAAACGAGAATTTGGAGAGCACTATTACCAATCACAAACAATAACATTTTAAGATTTAAAATTGTTAACACGTACGTTATGTGATTTACAGAGTATGGTCCCATCGAGTTGGTTGATTTAAACACCAAAATGGTTGTAGCACATATATGTGTTTAAAATAATCAACAAGATGAGACCACACCCTAATTGTTGTGTAGCATGTCCATTTCATCTGTCTGTCATACGCTAACTTCCAATATATGGTAGTTATTGAACAACACTCATTCTGACAGGTGTTATTTCAATTAAATTATTTGCCCCTTTGCAAATACAAAGGAAATTTCAGCGACTATGATACACATATGTTTATACTAGATAAATAGGTATGCTTAATACTTCGAACACAACAGTTACTGTATGTGGTATAAATAAAACGAATTTAATTAAAAATTATGTAACCAGATTTTTATTAAAATTAAAATATTAAAGATTTTTTTCCAGAAATATCTTTACAACATAATCAATATGTTACTTATAACACTTCTGTCCGAGCAATAACATATGACGTACATATCGTCCAACATGTACATAGAAGTGGCTACACAATTCGAACAGGAAATGTAACATTCACAAAACCTCAATCATTGAAGCATAATACAAGTATACTGAAGCGAAAAAGAAACGTACCTCGGGAATTTCCGCTATATATTGTATAGTATAGTATATATATTGTATAGTATATACGCACACTTAAAGAGGATGAAGCGTCACAGCCAAACAATCTTTATTAGGGAGAGTTCTTAAAAACTTTGAAAAAGGGGTAAGAATTATCAAAATCGGATAATAAACAAAGAAGATATGACCATTTAAAGGTTGTTCAAAAATAGATATGGGAGCCGCCATTTTGGGAACTATGATGTCATAGTTCTAAATGACCATATATTTATATTGGTAAATACCACTTAAAGCAAATAAAAACAATGCAAATGAATGCAAAATACTATATATAAATCCTATATAATGCATTATAACACTTTAGTATACTTATTTATAATACATTTGCCCTGATTTTCCCTCTAAATAGACTTATCAGCATATTTATAAATATTCCATTATGTTCATTTAGAACTGTGGCGCAGTCGGTAGCGCGGCGGATTTGTAACCAGAGGCCCCGGGTTCAATCCTCCGTGGTGCCACTGAGTTCCGTCGGTGTGTTCTTGGGCAAGACACTTTACCTTAGCCTCGTCCGTCGGATGGGGACGTAAACCGGGCGGTCCCGTGTATCGGTCTATCCTCCGAGCACGTTAAAGAACCATAGGAATCTATTCGATAATAAGAGTAGGGCAGGTTCCCGGATTCCTATGTATCCTTCCCCTCTCTCTGGGGCGGCTCTAAATAACCTGTACTGTGTTGATGAGCCGTTAAACAACATTCAATTAGAACTGTGATGTCATAGTTCTCAAAATGGCGGATGTTTTGTAAAATAAATGTTGCAGTTAGTTAGAGAAAAGACACAGCTGTGATGTTGTAGACGTTTTAATCACACTACACTTTATAACAAGATATTCATAAATGTTAAAGTTCCTTTTAGAAAAACTGAGCCAGTTCACTTCTGTATTTAACGTAAAGAGTTTGCAAAATATTGCATGCTAATTTTGCTCACATGCTTGAGCCAAACGCGTCCTCTGTCAATAATGAAACGTTAAAGGAATACTATTTGCTGCGTTACGATGTGTTGTTTTAGTGTGTGTTTTTTCTGAACGTAGCCATGTACCATTTGATTAAGGTATGAAAGCACTAATTATTTTCCCCATAGACACCAATGTTAAAGTGTCACATATTAATGATCTGCTGCAAATTCAACTCAAGTATGGATAATGCAGCAGTGTAATGTTCATATAGAAAACTATTTTTCCACTTGAAAAATCACCAGAAAACGTGGGGTCACAAGACATGTAAGAAAGTTCTTGTTTGTTTATTAAACAGGTGAAGGGTACAGCTGTTTTTATTGATCGACTGTATTCATTGCTCACAAAGTGTAAGCATAGAGTCGAAATTTCGAAAAAGTTCATCAGTGATCCAGTAAAACCTATTAATACCCTTCTTATACATATAACCACAAAATCGAATTGAAATGGGCAGTTTTCCCCTACTTATAATGCCCGTTTCCATCGAAAAAGGAGGGATTATTTTTTATTATATGAACTACATTCGACTACACCTCGGAGGTTTACATGTAATTGGTGGTGGTAAACCTTAACAGCAGTATATGCATACAATATAGAGCAGGAATTCCCGAGTTGCGTTTCTTTTTTGCTTCAGTATATGTCTATAGAAGCAAAGTATGCGAAAAAACAATCACTCAATGGTTTCCTTGACTAGGTTAGAACCCCCATCAAATGTACACATGTATTAAGTGAACTATGTTGCAATCCGTGATATTCATTGGTACATATAAGAATACATGTAAATATATTGCAAAGAAACATTTGTTTACCTGTAACATCGTAGGTATTGTTGAAGATTATGATCACCGTACTGTTGTCGAATTCATCTGGGACCCTGAAATAATAGCTCGTGTCAAACTGTCGCAGGCCGGGTATGATCATCATGGACGGGTCACCGAGATTGTCGTGCACAGACCCATGCCCAAACTGACCAACAAGAATAGGCTTGTTAGATACGATTGAGATAGTTTCGCCATTTGTAAAACTCGTAAAGTAAACACCGCGCCTGTTTAGTAGCAGTTCCCCAAATATGTCAACACCTGCATCATCATATACGCGGAATGAGGTCGCGTCGCTAGCAGCTATCACTTTGATTGAAAAGTGTGCTCTTGGTTTCATGTAACCAATAACGTACTCCGCCTGTAAAGACTCTTCCGGTGGCATTTGTTCTGCAAGGTGATCACACGATGAAACACCCGGATCCGGAAGGAATGCACACTTGTGACCATAGTACCACCACGTTTTCTGTCGCAGAGATAGCGATTCCGGAAATATCGCCACTATCGATGACATGGCGTGTTTGTAACCGGTTGAGTACCACCATCACTGTAGTTGCGTCCAAATACGTAATGGTAACATCAGTCTTATCAACAGTACCGATAATTAGAAACTCTCCACTGGGGCCGTGTGACATCAGGATGTAGTTCGACGACAACAAGGTATCCGGTAAAACAACAAAACCTCCCGCCGTATCCGCTTCAACAGTAACTGCAAACACAGTCACCGGTTTATCGGCAGTGACAAGCACAGCCTTGTTTGACAGTTCAGATGTCCCAGTCGAAACTAAACCACTATTTGCAGGAATGGTAAGTTTATATGATCCAAGGCCAAAGGTTACCGTATCAATGTAACTTATGTTCGGAATGTCAATAGTGAACGTCGTCGTCTCTGAGCCAACCATAATCATCTTCATGTTGCCATTGTTTTGATCCGACGACATAAAGCCAGTGAGGTATGAGAATGTGGGCCCTGAAAATAATATTAATGATAATACACACACGCATAGCGATATGTTTGCTCTCTCAATATACATACAGTTGGTACATTTATGGAAAACATTTAATTCTAACTATGCATTATTAAGCTCATTAGAGGCTTATTCACCTTAACGTGGCGTGTACAGCATAAATATGTTATCAGTTCATGTACTAATATATATTTAATATTAATTGTGCATGAAGAAATTAAGTTATTACTTAGGAAGTGTTGTTTTGGCAGAAGATATTATGAATAATATATGTAAAATCTGTATTATTAAATAGATACAATAAAATGTACAAAAATGTAATCTCAAGTAATAAAAATAAATAAAAAAAGTAAATACAATTTAAAATCCAATTTGATACTATTTATAACTTTACATTGTTTAGTTAAAATTACTTTTTTAAATTACTGCTAGATTTATCACATAAGCAAACCCATGGGTGTGTTTAATGGGGTCATAGGATTATCTTACGTTTAAGTAAAATCATTGCATACAGTATAGCCTGGCGGGATTTTTTTCTTTATTTACATTCCAGTTTTATTTGGATGACAATAGGGTAAGAGTGCGTTTTGGTGCACCCTAAAACCTGGATCGTTCCAAGGCGGTAGCCCTATTGTCAACCCGTTTTTGTTTGTGATGTAACTTATTAACATTATAAGTGTTTGTTTTAGATTTTTGGTTGACTGTGTTTGTGAAAGCAACATTTCCTGTTCGATTGTTTTACCTACTTTTAGTATTGGTGCAATATAATCGACGCTTAATAATTAGAAAAAAAAAATTGGCTTTGAAATATTCAAATAATGATCATTATTATACCTCACATAGAAATCCCATGCTAAACAATGTGTAATTTCTTACTATCTGACGAGAGGGTGATATTACAGGGTGATAGTTAATCTCACGGTGATAGTAAAGAAACATTATCGCATGCGCAGCTTTGATGCGCGTTGGTTTGCGTACTGTTCCGGTGAAGTCATTAGCTCAGTATTGTGAAATTGCTATATTAAAATCGTCATAACTTCAAAAGTACTTTACCAATTTCAATTAACTACCGCTTATTTTCTTAATTATTTCCAATCTAATGATATTACTTTAATGATTTACAAATATGCATGTAATGTAGAAAATCTAACGGACGCCGCGAGATTTAATGTGTATGTGTTGTCTATATTTGCGTGTTAAGATTATAGATTGAAGAGATTTGATCAGTTGAATGCTAATGTTTTAATAACGCATGGTGTATTATTGTTATTCATTCATAATACACATTAAGAACTTTTACTAAATCTTGAATGTCGTTTTAAAGGACACGGGGCAATTTTGATTTTTTAAAAAGTTAGTTTTCTACAAGACTTGCATTTGTTCAATCATTACTATTAATTATAAGAATAGCTCCAAACAAAGTGTTTTTTAGTATTAGTACCTTCTGACTATAAAATCCGGTGTTTTTTTGTTGTTGTTTTTTAAAAAACATAAATATAATGATGCGCTGTTCTAATCATTGGCGGGGGAGTTCCTGTATTATCTTACCTTATTTGATACTATAAGTATTGGCACTTTTTCAGCGATACAACATCTTGATTGTATGTGTTTTTTTAAATGTGTGACTTTTATTACCATAGCGGTCAAATTAGTAATGTATTACCTGATTCTGTTTCAAACCCAAGTGTCATAACATCGAGATTAGCGACGTCTGTGGCTGAAGACACACCTTCCGAACTCAGCTGACAGGTCCCGTTTTGTCGATGAAATGTTGCCGTCATACAGTAGGCCGGAGCTCCGGGGTTGCATTTTGAGGCACACCGACTCTTAGATAATCCCTCATGAGTTTGAAAAACGTTGTTAACCTGTTTCCCCTTATAAACTTTTAAATAGCTTTCTCGGATGATTCCAGTGGCTGTCGCATGTCCAACTATCGAAAGGGCGATTGTAAAGTAAATGCTAAAATTAAAAAAAAACATCTTGTACCGCTCGTATCATAAAATAGTTTGTCTAAAGTGATATATTGAAAAAACAGTGGTACAAAGGCAACATATGACGTTCCTGTTGCCTGTGACTGGATAAAGTTCGCTGTCGCTGAATGACACTGTGTAAATTTATTATGCGCATTGATAACATATTTTAATGCTTGGCACAACTATACATACTTTAAGAAGTTCGATGAATCATTATCAAGTATAGCAATCCCATGCGAACATCTTGTGTAAATACAACTGTCTAATATAGACACTATTATGTGCTCAAATAATGACTTGTTTATAATTCGGTCGGACTTTATCTAATCATCACAGTTTCGAAACTTACCCACAGTCAACAGGATCAGAAGACTTCTTTGTTGTTACTTTTGGACGAGGCTAAGGTAAAGTGTCTTGCCCAAGAACACACCGACGGAACTCAGTGGCACCACGGAGGATTAAACCCGGGGCCTCCGGTTACAAATCAGTCGGTAGCGCGGCGGATTTGTAACCGGAGGCCCCGGGTTCAATCCTCCGTGGTGCCACTGAGTTCCGTCGGTGTGTTCTTGGGCAAGACACTTTACCTTAGCCTCGTCCGTCGGATGGGGACGTAAACCGGGCGGTCCCGTGTATCGGTCTATCTTCCGAGCACGTTAAAGAACCATAGGAATCTATTCGATAATAAGAGTAGGGCAGGTTCCCGGATTCCTATGTATCCTTCCCCTCTCTTTGGGGCGGCTCTAAATAACCTATACTGTGTTGATGAGCCGTTAAACAACATTCAATTCAATTCAATTGTTGTTACTTTTGCAATAAAACCGCTGGATTGCTGGAAGGATGTAGTCTGCTGTTATCTGCGTTACAATTAAAATAGTAAACTGCTCCGCGTTCGCAAATAGTCTAAGTGTTATGACACAGTAACAACGAGAATACAGCTTCAGTTTATTTCCCCCAACATGTCTGCAGTGCTTCAGTTTTATGGGATGTGGCTGGTTGTCCGTCGTCCGTCCGTCCATCGTCCGTTTAACTTTACCTCGTTAACACGATAAGGCCTTTATTTTTCATCCGATCATTATCAAACCTGGCCAAATTGTTAATATCAATGGAAGCTCGGATAATTTTGAAAACTAGCCAAATCGCACCAGTAACACCGGAGTTATGACCCTTGGATTAGTTAAATATTATATATTTTGCTTCGTTAACACGATAGGACCTTCATTTTTTATCTGATCTCAACTAAACTTGGTCAGATTGTTGATATGAATAACACCTCGGATAAGTTAAAAAAAAACAGCCAGATCGAAGCAATTACACCTGAGTTATGGCCCTTGATTTTCTTAAATATGCTACAAACTTGCCTTGTTTATGCAATAAGACCATTTGTTTGTGTCGCCTGCTGTAGGTAGCTTATTTGGAAAGAAGCTTTGTATTGCATTTGAGGTCACTGGGGTCAAGATCAAGGTCGCCGTTACTAAACAGAAAAATGGTATCCGGCCAATAATTTCCGGTGGGAATGAGATATTGGAACAAAACTTGAGGTAAGTAGCCTATATGGAAATAAAGCTTGTTGTTGTATTTGAGGTCACTGGGATCAAAGTCAAGGTCGTTGCTACTAAAATAGAAAAATAGTTTCCAGACAATAACAACAAAGCTTGCTGTGTAGGTAGCTGATATAGTAAAGAAGCTTGGGATTGCATTTTAGGTCACTCAGGTCAAGGTCAATGTTGCTGTTGCTAAAATAGGAAATGGTTTACGAACAATAACTTCAGTTAAAAATGAGATATTGAAACAAAACTTGCTTACATATAGCGTAAATGTAAAGGAAGATGATATTGCATTTGAGGTCAGTGGTCCAGGTCAAAGCCGCTGTTACTAAAATAGAAAAGTGGTGTCCAGCCAATAACTTAAGTTAGGAATAAGATATTGTAAACAGCATCGACCCCGGGTCCATCTCCATCTCTGGGTACATATCCCCTAGATCATAACTTGGAAACCATTGAGATCCCCACCCTATAACCATATATATACTTACTGTGTATGAACATACAGATAAAAAAATTCAACCAGCATCAACCTCAGGGTCCATCCCCACCACTGGGTAAACTATCACTATCACTGAATGTGATAAATAACCCCGCAAACATTTTTTAGTAAGATCAAGGGAAATCTACATGGCATGGACTGAGCCAACATTGTGTCACGTACCTGTACACTTCATGTTTATCATGTACACACAGTTTAATTCATTATCTTCTACATTGTAAAAGTAGTTCACTCCACAAGATTGCATTTGCTGAATAAAGCAATGTTTACTACGTGCAAGGGCAATAACTCTGCATGGAATTGACTAAGCCACACCAAAATTATGTCACACACATCTACATTTCATGTTGATCATGTACACAAAATGTCAATTCAATATCTTAATAACTGTTGAAGTAGTTCGCACCACAGTATTGCATATGCTGAATAGCAGTTTTGACTAAGTTCAAGAGCAATAACTGAGCATGGCATTAACTGAGGCAAAGAAAGATTGTGTCACGCACATATACACTTCATTTTGATCATGTATACAAAGTTTCAATTCAATATCTTTAAAACTGTAGAAGTAGTTTGCTCCACAAGATTGCATATGATGAATATAGCAATTGAATTTTGACAAAGTTCAAAAGCAATAACTCTGCATGAAATTGACCGGGCCGAACCAAAATTGTGTCATACACATCTTCACTTCATTTGCAATCATCTATACAAAGTTTCAATTCAATATCTTGAAAACTGTAGAAGAAGTTCGCTCCACAATATTGCATATGCTGAATATAGCAATTTTGACTAAGTGCAAGTGCAATAACTCTGCATAAAATTGAGCGAGCCGCACCAAAATTATGTCACGCACATCTACACTTTATTTTGATAAAGTATACAAAGTTTCAATTCAATATCTTGAAAACTGTAAAATTAGTTCGCTCCACAAGTTTTCATATGCTGAATATAACAATTTTAACTAAATGCGAAGGCAATAACTCAGCATGCAATTGAGTGAGCCACACCAAAATTGTGTCACGCACATCTACACTTTATGTTGATCATGTATACAAAGTTATCACCATCCAACCAGCATCGGCCTAGGTGTATATCCCCAGCCCTGGGGAAACAGCCTCTGGGTCATAAGTTGGAAACCGTTGAGATGCCAAATGTGAATAGCAAAAAGAGCGATACAGGCCCATGAAGGGCCTCTTGCATACATAGTACGGTGCGACCATCAGAAGTCAACGTACCTGCGTATGATTATTATAGCATTTTTCTGTGACCGAAGAATCAATAGTACTGCTTCTCTGTGACCGTGGCATCATTATTATTGCCTCTCAGTGTGACCGTGGCGTCATTAGTATTATCTCTCTTGGTGACCGTGGTATCATTAGTAGCACATCTCTCTATGACCGTGGCAATATTGGATTCTCCTCTCTCTGTGACCGTGTCAACATTAGACTTACCTCTCTCTGTCATCGTGGAAACATTAGATTCGCCTCTCTCTGTGACCTTGGTAACTTGGAATCATTAGTATTACCTCTCCCTGTGACCGTGGTATCATTAGGATTACCTCTCCCTGTGACCATGGCATCATTATTATTACTTCTGTGACCGTAGCATCATTAGTATTACCTCTCTCTGAGATCATGGCTTCATTGGTATCAGTTCTCTCTTTGTGACCATGGCATCTTTGATACCGCCTCTCTCTTTCTGTGACCGTGGCATCACTAGTATCGCCTCCCTGAGATATGGCATCATTAGTGTCGCCTCTCTCTCTCTCTCTCTCTCTCTCTCTCTCTCTCTCTCTCTCTCTCTCTCTCTCTGTGACCGCGGTACCATTAGTGTTGTCTCTTTCTAAGACCTTAGAAGTTGGGAGAATTAAATGCTTTAAAGCTACTTGATCAACATATGTCCGAACGATGATTCTGTTTTCGTTATCGTTTCAAGTCAACATGTGCACTTTTAAATGCATAATAAACTAAAACTACATTTCATGTGAACATGACACGTGTTTAGAAATCCATAACGGTCTTAAAATAACTGGAATACTTCGTCTCAAAAGTGGGCCAGCATTATGGATTACTCATTTTGGTCCGAAGTCTTTATGTCATTTTTAGATAAAGGCAAACGAAATTGCATGTTTACTTTTGGCTCAAGGACACCATATGTATTATAGAATCTAAGTAAATGTATGCATTAAAAAGAATGAATTAGAATACATATTGCCTGTTTCAACATTAAACATGTGTCTAAGTGTATCGAAACTCGTCGATAAGCGATGACGCGTTGACTTCAAACGCAACAAAACAAATATTCAAATTATGGCGCGCAACAGGGTATTATTTTCTTGTTGTTGACAAATATGTGAATGCAAATATTTGTTTGAACACTATATTGAGATGAACAGCTACGAAGCAAGACTTGAGTTTGATACATCCGTGTACTTCAATTTAGTAACTGTTTTTGCATTTTCACGAAACCGCGTCTTTGGCATAATTGTAGATCGCCTCGCATGCAGCAGGTCGTGAGTTTAATCCCTGGCCGGATCATACCAAAGACTGGTGTGCCAGGGTTATTTTTTCTTGTTGTTGACAAATGTGAGAATGCAAATATTTGTTCAACACTATATTGAGATGAACAGCTACGAAGCAAGACTTGAGTTTGATACATCCGTGTACCTCCGTGTCTTTGGCATAAGTGTAGATCGCCTCGCATGCAGGAGGTCGTGAGTTCAATCCCTGGCCGGATCATACCAAAGACTTCAATAGTAGCTGCCTTTCTTAACGTCAATTAAAATTAAAACTAACTGGTTTAAACATAATTATTCATAGCTGTGTTACCTAGCGATCGATTTTGTTCTTTGTCGTCCAAAAAGAATATTTACTACAGTCATTGCGCAAACAAGCTAAGATTCGCAGTTTCAGTAATGGCATTATATGATGCAATTTTTGCGTCTATGGTACGGCATCTGTTAAAGAAACCGTAAAACTGTATGTAAGTCCCTTAACCGGTTTAAAGAATCTCAAAACCGAAATTAACTCAAACAAAATATTGGGCCTGTGAACGCTCTACTGGCTAAAGATAGAGCTTATGTATAAGGGGCCAAATAATTCAACCAGAACATGGCAATGATATACGCAACTAGGCTTGGTACTGATCATCCCTGCTAAGATTCATTGAAATACGGCCAGGAGTTCAGAAGAGATTAGTCTGGAAAATGTTTGTGCATTAAAACCTTTAAAGGGCCATAACTCTGCCAAAAATCATTCAAACGGAATACGGCGATGATATGCACATGCAACTAGACTTGATACTGATGATCCTTGTCAAGTTTCGTTGAAATCCGGCCAGGGATGAAGGAGAACAAGCCAAAAAATAAGTTTGTGTTTCAAAAACATGTAAAAGGCCATAACTCCGCCAAAAAATTGTCAATCAGAACATGACGATGATATGCAAAACTGGGCTTGGTACTGATCATTCCTGCAAAGTTTCATTGAAATCCGGCCAGGGGTTCAGGAGAACTAGTCCAGACAAAGTTTGTGTATTAAAATCTTTAAAGGGCCATAACTCTGCTAAAAATCATTCAACCGGAACAAAGCGATGATATGCACAACTAGACCTGGAACTGATCATCCCTAAAAGGTTTTGTTTAAATCCGGCCAGTGGTTCAGGAGAACTAGTCCAGACAAAGTTTGTGTATTAAAACCTTTAAAGGGCCATAACTCCGCCAAAATAATTCAACCGGAACACGGTGACGATATGTACAACAAGGCATCTGGATGACAAATTTAATATTTAACATTGGTGGTGGACCCATTTACAGTTCGCCACTATGCTTTCCTCTTTAATTGTGCGATGACAGACTGTGGACCCTATGATGACGTCTACCTAAAACCCCAAAGGACGGTGACTTTGATGTTTGTCTGCAATATTGTCTTGTCATGCCCTCAATGGGTTATTCTCTTGTTGCTCTGACTACTGCCAAGTCATTGAGTACCTTCTTTGTGGATTTCTAGGCTATTAGTTATTTTGTATTTATATATACACGAGCATCTTTGTGTTTTTTTTATATTGCCTAATAATGCTGCCTTGTTGGTTAGAGAATAGTTCATGGCGGGGATTTCTTTATTTACACTGTCCCGTTTTATTGGGATGACAATAGGGTAAGTGTGAGGTTTGGTGCACCCTAGAACTTGGTTTAAACTCCCAGCGGCCTTTTTTGCCACTGACCGTACAATATGTAGCCCTATTGTCAACCCTTTTTATGCTTGTGACGTCATCTGCCTTTATTCTTTATTAACATTGCCATTCATGTTTGTCCTTTTGCGTGTTTTTGGGTTTACTGTGTTCTGTGAAAGCTGCATTTCCTGTCCGACTTTTATGCTTATTTTTGGTACTGATCAGCCCTGCAAAGTTTCATTTAATTCCAGCCTATCGTCCTAACGAGGCAAAATACAGCAGTTTTTAACTAACTCAAGGACCATAAATCCGGCGTTATTAATCCGGTTTGGTTGATTTCAAACTTGTCCATGAGCTTTAATGAGTCAAAATATAATGTAAATCAGCAAGACGTGCGAATACGTAAATCGTGCGAATACGTAAATCAGCAAGATATGCGAATAAGTCAATCAGAAAGATGTGCGAATACGTAAATCAGCAAGACGTGCGAATACGTATATCAGCAAGATGTGCGAATACGTAAATCAGCAAGATGTGCGAATACGTATATCAGCAAGATGTGCGAATACGTAAATCAGCAAGATCATCTCTACTCGTACGATCGATATATCTGTTTTTATAACTGACAATTTCAAAAGTAGCGAATTGGAAATAAGTTACATGCTAAAAGAAATAGCTTTTTTTTCTTCTTTTAACTTACTTTATTTTAAAGTACGTTATTGATAAACTACCTACTTCAATATTGAACGCCTTAATAGTGTAAATTAAATTATTAGACACAGAACCTGATGAAAGACAAGTATATATTGATCCGTCTGTAAACACAAACAATGTCAGGAACTTTTAATTTAAATAACTTTCAAAGTACTAACGGAAGATCCAGGGGAGTTGTGGTGGCTTTAAATTCAGAAAGCAGAGATTAAAACTTCTTTACTTTTTTAATGTCCACGGCTTGTTATTAAAATTTTAAAATACAGCAAACAAACAAAACCGATGTGTGATGTTAAACAGAATCATTTTATTTTGCATGTGTTAACTACTTAACGCTGTTAAGTGGTGGTGGTGGTGATGGTGGTGGTGGTGGTGACGGCGCTAGTACCAGTAGTAGTAGTAGTAGTTGTTGTAGTAGTAGTAGTAGTAGTAGTAGTAGTAGTAGGAGTAGTAGTAGTTTCTTTGCTTTTATATTCATTTTCAAGATATTCATGAACACGGTCATAGACATTCTCTCTTTCCAGAGTTTCTCAGCGGAACACTTTGTAGCAAGAATGGGGACACTTGAACTCTGAGATGTGAGCATCTCCACTCTGAGATGTGAGCATCTCCAATGATAAAAGTATTAGCGGTTAAGCGACTCACCTCGGCGATATTTACAAAAAAAAGCTCACGTTGAACTGCATTGCGATTGTTTTTATCTCCAGTTTAAAATAACTAACCCTTATTACGTGGTCCCGCCTTAATTCCATTAAGCGATGGGAAAGCGTATATGAACAGTATTGTATAACGGATATTTCGACAATAAAACAGGTTTAAAAACAATGTTTACTAAAAAAAAATGTGATAACCTGCTTCTGCTTAAAATATCGTATTAAATGTATTAATTTTACAATAAATAAACTTTTTAAGCCGTAATTAAGGTCTTATTTCATACCACAGCCAACCCCGTTTTCGCTTCTTAGAGAAGGGGTTGGATGGGTAATGAAGGTTAATACCTGGACCACGTAATGTGGTGCGAAACTTTAGTTAGGTACTAGCATATACCTTTGTTTATTTCGGGTCTTTAATTATATATGTTTAGTGGTATTTATTGTTGTGGTTATGCTCATTTATGTTATTGTTATCAATTTCATACAGAAATGATATATTTGAACAATTCTAAAAGAAGTAGCCAATCCAGATGTATTCCCTTTAAACTGGCACGTTCACGCGTCTTGATCTGGCCCATACCAAAACTAGTTACAGGTTATCCTGGATAACAGAATCTATACTGAAAGAAATAAGTTTAGCACGGTCTCTTGCATATCTAGCTTAAAGAAACTGAATGTTTATTTTATAATGTGAAGCATTTGATAACTTTGGCAGGCCTTGTTTTTCACTTATTATGTGTGATTCAAAGTAAGTATCAGAGTTATCTCCCATTTATATAAAACAACATGCTTCACATTAAAAATAAGAATATTATCAAGAACAGGGTTAAACTTTATTAAATAAATATTCTGGGTTTCGAGTGATAAAAAACGCAAAAACAATTGACATTAACTTACTTACTTACTTAGGCCTTTACACCCTACCAGGGCATAGGCCGCCAACAACAGCTCTCCAACGTCTCCGGTCCTGGGCCATCCGTTTGACATTAATTGACATTAACCTTGTCATTATAATGAAATTACGAACCAAAGTTTTAAATTTTAAAATGATCTCCCTTTATATTGAAATAAGAACGAAATTATAATTTCTGTAAAGCAGGTAAATTAAGACATGTTGCTACTTTTTTCGCAGATAATATCCTGCATATACTTGTTAATTATGTTAATTATACTGTTAATGGCGGGTGAAGCAGATCGCCTTGAATCTGCTCAATGGGATTTACCATGTTATTTATGTGCTAAACTTATTTCTTTCAATATACATATGGACTACGCATGCCCCACTCACATTTTATTTCGGACTGTTGGGAGGTCATCTGTGAAGTTTCACGAACTCCCAACAAGGAGTTAACGGACGGACAGCGCACCCCGCATAAAACTATACTGAAAGGAAAAAGAAACGTATAATGGGTATTTCCCCTATATATTGTATGTTTACCACGCTACTGTTAATCGAATGGTACAGGGCGGCATTAGGCCTGTCCTTTCAGAAGGACGTTTAAACAGCACCGAACACGCCAATGGTTACCCGTTTAAAGTTTCATTATCGACAGAATGCGCATTTGGCTCAAGCAGGTGAGAAACCTTAGGATTTAAACTTTGCAATATCTTAACATTAAACACAATACTGAAATGGCTTGACTTTTTTCAAGCGAAACTTCAACATTTATGAATTTCGTGTGACAAAGTATACTTTGATTAAAATGTCTACTACATGACAGAGTTGTCCTCTCTGTAGTTAGTTGTAGCCCCTATTTGCACAAAATACGTTGAGATATACATGTATCTGGAATATTGCGTATAACTAGGTGTATATAATAGTGTAGTATAGGCATGCGTTTCTTTTTCCTTTCAGTATATGAACAAGGGCACAACGTCTGGGGACTGTGCTCGCTGGCGAACTTTAAAATCATATCTCGGTTAATTTATGAGTACTCGTTCATTATTAAATTTATTAAACGATTTGGCAAAATGATATAATGCGAGGCTCTTAAATGATATAATGCGAGGCTCTTGCCGAGCATTATATCATTTTTGCTAACGAGTTTAATAAATTCAATAATGAATGAGAGCGAATGTTAGATTCTATTTATTACACAACATACGCCACAAAAAATCGACCGTCATAAATTACATAACCTTACATGTGTTAAAAATTACGTAATACTCCATACAAAACAAAAAACAAAAACAGTTTCATATCAGAAGCAACACCGTATACTGAACCAAAGTTAAAACGTTTACAAACAATAAACTTCCATCTACATGCAAATCACTACATGCACGAGATTTCCGTGCATGCAAGATTTCCGTAGCTATTTCTTTGTACATCGTGTAATTAGTTCAGACGATTCAGTGGTACTGGAATAAATGTTTACTGGTAAGAACGATATTGTAAAGAAATTAATAATTTATTTTAAGTTTCAGTATGTATTAAAGTTCGTTAATTTCAAATGGAAAAATAACATAAATCAATCATAATTTATGACAGTGTCTCTTTTCGGCGTGTTAAATGCAGGTTTCAACCGGTTCCTAGAGGGTGCTATATACTGGTTTGCACGTGCAAAGCGAGTATACGCTGACGTAAGAAGGATGGACATAGGCTGTGATGAGTTCCAATGAGTTCCGGACACTAAACAGTGAAAACAAGAGCTACTCAGTGTTTAAACGCGCAATTTCTAGCTCTTAATGAGAGCTTTATAGCTCAGTGTTCAATTCATATGTTATAAGGTACATTGGACAGGATCTCCAATATTCAAGGAGCAGGAACCGGAATCATCGCCATTAATTATGTTGTTAAGGTATGAAACCACTAATTATTTTCCCCATAGACACCAATGTTAAAGTGTCATTAATGATTTGCTGCAAATTCAACTCAAGTATGCAGCAGTGTAATGTTCATATAGAAAACTTGAAAAATCACCAGAAAAGGCGGGGTCACAAGACATGTAAGAAAGTTCTTGTTTGTTTACTAAACAGGTCAAGGGTACAGCTGTTTTCATTGATGGCTGCTCACAAAGTGTAAGCATAGAGTCGAAATTTCGAAAATGTTCATCAGTGATCCAGTAAAACCTATTAATACGCTTACAACCACAAAAATCGAATAGAGATGGCAGTTTTCCCTTACTTATAATGCCCATTTCCATCAAAATATGATACCTTTTATTATAGGAACTACACTCGACTACACCTCGGAGGCTTACATGTAATTAGTGGTGGTAAACCTTAATAAATCGAATAGTTGTTTGCCTGTGCGAGGTGGTAAACCTTAATAAATCGAATACTTGTTTGCCTGTGCGAATTAACACCCTTCTATTGTTTGCTATTCCTTTAGAATGTAACATTTATTGGTATAATTTGAAAACCTGAGGTTTTTAAAATTATTTTGGAGAATAGATCATAAGTGTTTTATGTTTGTTTGAACAGAGCGAATTAAAACATAAAATAATGCGCTTTATTATAGTACATAATATATCAATAAACTCTTACATATACAGGTAAAATATCTAGGCACGGAATTCATATGTGCCACATATGTATTCTACACATGTATTTCATATTAAAAGAACACATATGTAATAAATATGAAAAGAATACATATGTAATACATATGTATATAACATGAAATTCATATGCTAAGAAGTCTATATATATATATAAATACATGTAGTGCTATTTATTGATATGTATTGAGCCAAACAATGATTTATGCTGCACAAACTTAACAATTTTCATATTCAATCTAATAAAACGGCTTTTTGTTTACAAATGAAGTTTAAACTTTAATCATGTTTAATTTAGTACATTAAACTGTAATTGTGCAACATAATTCATTGGTTTTATATGCCCTGCAATTTTTACTGTTAACTTTGAGAGCAATCTAGTCTCGGACAATCGAAACAAACAAAAAAGTTAATCCAGTTACTCTGTTTACATTATTACTAACTTTATTCTCGGTCATCTCTGAAGTTCGGGGGTCTCTCTCCACATACACACTCACACTTAGTTGTTTGATATGAAAATTCATTATTTCCATAAAACAAAAAGATTGCGGATATTGCTCCAATGTTTATCTATGTTTCTATCGTCCACAGTTATCAAATTGGGACCATAATTATGTCGCTGATCGTGGAATTATACGACAAAACATAGGCATAAGAGCCGGGTGGGGTTGGGGGTGCCCCAGCTGGCTTGGGGAACGTCGGTGGTTCTACCCAGGTGCCCGCCCGCACATGAACATTGCCCGGAGAGGCATCTGGGGTCTCCTCCAGCAATTTAAGCTGGAAAGGTCACCAAAGGACCTTGTAGCCGGTGGTGTGATTATAAAATCCAATTCATTTGTCAGTAACGTTTAATTTGGTCAGTTTCTATTAAAGGGACACACGGCAATCTTGATTTTTTTAAAAACTCACGGCGTCCCGTTAGTTTTTCTCTTCACTTGCATTTGTTCAATCATTAATAGTAATTGTTAGCATAGTTCAAACAAATTATTTTTACATATTACTAACTTTCTATAATAGTGCATCAATAATATGTTTAAAAATTTGGTGAAATATTGAAGAAAACTGAAATCTCAATTTTTTATTTAATCATATGCAAGCAGTTTTAAAGTCAAAATGACGCAGGATAAGTAAATTGAGGAGCAAATTTTAATGTTTGAATAAAACTCAAGATTGCCATGTGTCCGTTTAAAATCAATCATATACAGTCATCAGTAAGATCCTCTCACAGGAGGCATTTTTTTTCTTTTTATGCCCCCCGAATTAGTAGTCACACTGTCAGTCAGTCCGTCCGTCCGTCAGTGCGTTCGTCCGTACTATCTTTTATTACTACCCCCTCCCCCTCTCTCCCCCCACACACACACCCTGCACCCCCACCCCAACACCCATCGAATGCTCCAGTTTTGGGGTTTGACCTGGCCGGTTAAAGCAGTTTATATTGTGTCTATATAGAGTTTGAATTCTCAAAATATGTAATTTATAGAACTACCTTGTCGTCAGTACTTTTTGAAATGGTGTACGTTGTTGCTACTGTAACCGAATAATGACGCCCACCAAGTGCTTCACATAAAAAGCTTCTTTTTTAAAAGCAATAATGAGTGTATATATGTATAATGACTGTCTATAAAAAGCTCTGCTTAAAGTTTGAGATAAATTGTTACAATATATTGATTCAAGATCTAAATTTCTTTTTAGAAGCATCATTTATATGTCTATTCTCATTTACAAAATGATTCCAATATAATAAGTACTTTTCAATGTCACTGTAGAGTTATTCTCTTCTGCTGTTGTAAAGATAATCCTCAAAACAATTGAAGGACGACGATGATTATTACTTAATCTTTAATATTATGGATTTCATTTTCATATAAAAAGTTAATACATGTGTGTAATGTAACAATTGTAAAAGAATACAACTTAAAATAAATAAACTTAAAAATCACAAAAAGACAGTAAATTGTTCAATTACAGCACTTTAAAAAATTACTCAAATCTAAACATGCTCCTTAAATTATTTTGAGGAGTAGATGTTGTATGTCACTGATGTTGTATGTGTCGTCTGACCACCAGTCTACGCCCGTCCGTCCGTCTGTTAGTTGTGTACCAATGGGCTAGGAGAAGCATAATCTGCTGTACTCTACTGTAGTCAACACTTTGCTGTAATAAACGTTGTGGAAGACAACTCTGATGTAAACAAAAATAAATAAAGATCCTGTATGTACTATTGACATATACATGAGTTCTGTTCAAGCAGGGGATAGAGGGCGTAAACGGTAGGTTCATGAACAGTCGCAACGCGTTCTGTGATATGATCTTACTGAAATACTTGATATGTTGATTAAAAACCTTATTCCTAATTATATTCTTGTTATACCTTTGTTACTAAATTTGTCCAGTGTCTTATATCTGTATACATGTGTTACTATGTCCAATGTCGTATACTTGTGTTACTATGCCCAATATCTTATACCTCTGTCCAATGTCTTATACCTGTGTTACAATGTCCAATGTCTTACACCTGTTAATATGTTCAGTGTCTTATATCATTCTGTATACATGTGTTACTATGTCCAGTGTCTCATACCTGTACGTGTTCCTATGTCCAATGTTTTATATCTGTATTCCTGTGCAACTATGTCCAATGTATTACACCTGTTAATATGTTCAGTGTCTTATATCATTCTGTATACATGTGTTACTATGTCCAATGTCTCATACCTGTGTTCCTATGTCCAATGTCTTATATATGTGTTAATATATCCAATGTCTTATACCTACCGTATGTTACTATGCCCAATGCCTTATACTTGTGTTACTATGTCCAATGTATTTTATTTCTGTTACTATGTCCAATGTCTTATACTTGTGTTAATATACCCAATGTATTATACTAGTGTTACTACCGTCTTATATATGTGTCTTATATATGTGTTATTATGTCAAATATCTTATACCTGTGTTACTATGTCCAGTGTCCAATGTATTATGCCTGTGTTAATATGTCCACTATTTCATAATTAGTTCTGTAGTTTTCGTACTTCGTTTCGTGATACTGGAGATAACACAATACTAAAATCTGAGTAACCAAAGAAAATGGAATGATATATAGGAATCTTGAAGCCTGATATTACTGTTCAATCGATTACAGTGCTTTGAGGGATATATACTCGTCTAATTTTAAAATGAAAGGAAATTTTTTATTTAATTTCGGATTTAGATTTACCCTTTTAGTTGTATGATAGCAAAATTTCTAAAATTATTGTCCTGAAACTGTGATTTTTTTAATAGGCGTTTTTGCACCAATATTTACATAATTTCATTTTATCCTTAAAAGTGCCAAACTTCAACAAGTTACATTAATTGATGAATGCACCCTAACATTTGTTAAAACAGCAAATATTCATTTCTGAGTTTATTGTGACAGTATGAATAACACACTTCATTCAGGTAGTATAGAATCATTTTTTCTGAGAGGTGTTGCACGTAGTGATATATTTTGCATGGAAAAATGTCCCAAATAATATCACCGTTGAATAAATGTATGATTATATGATATATCTTCAAGCCTGGAAAGTTTTAAAATAATCTAAAATATATGAGCTGAGAAAATTGAATTTAAACAGGAAATGATTCTTTACTACCAATGATTCTATACACCCCAAAGCACTGTACTATAGTTTTGTAATATGACTGGAGCATAAAGACAGATACACTGGAACAGACCTGGAATTCACCAGCTTAGGCTGCAAATAATCAAGTTTCATTCGCAAATGTTCAGATAACCAATCATATGATGTTGCTATTAGTATTTATTATTAATGATATGTATTAGCGTTTACCATATTTAAACATAAACATTTATCCTTTGACTTATATAGAAGTTGTGATTAAACGTTGCATACTTGGACTTACGTCTAAAAATAAGAATATTCTCCAGAAGGTTGGTAAATTCAAGGCCAGGTTTATATAGGAATCTAACATGTGACACATCAAAAAGACCCTAGATTTCCTGATTCAACATCACCCTTGCTATCCACCTGAAGTGAATACACTTTTTGTTTACCTTGGGTCCATGTCAGCTAAGTGCGGCCAATATACAATCACAATGGAGGGATACTATATTGAGAACATGAATAAAATAGTATTTAACATGTTGGTTTAGACGAATATATAAAAGTACTACTAAGTTACAATGTTCTTCACAATTTATATAAACACTACATGTATTGAATATATATTAGTTTCATATGAAATACATATGTGAACAGTTCATATGTGTCACAGGTGTATTATTTTGATGTGTAAAAAATATTTGGTACATATGTGCCACATATGTATCATTTACATATGTGGCACATATGTAAATAATATTATGCACATATTATATTAATATGCAAATCATAAGAAAGGAATACATATGTGTCACACATCACAACATTTTTCCTGTGAAGAGGTACCCATGTATTCACTACCTTGAGGTACGAAAACGAAACTGGGCAAAGGTGTGAGTGCGTGCGTACGTGCGTACGTGCGTGCGTGTAATTCTAAGTAGTATAGTCTCACCGACCTGATATCCACCAGAGAATCCCGGTACAGGAAAGGTACTGTCGGGGTATGGTGTCACACAAAATTACCTTTAGGTAATTTAAAGGTTCTAGAACTTTACAATTCCACCAATAACATCAATATGAGTCCAATATTATACAAACAAAACAGGCTCAAAATGTTGTCACTTATAGTAAAAGATCAGCACAAAATTATACATTTTTCAGAATAACATCAACGAAGTTACATAACTTTATTAATTATGTCTTGTTATGTGTGCTGGTGTGGTGTTCTTTACTGGCTTCAGCGTCTCCGTGGCCGAATGGTTAACGACGTTGCGTTGTAAACCTTCTCGCCTCTCACAGCTGCGGGTTCGAATCCCACTGGGAGCTCGATTTGTAAGTGAGGAAGTGTCGATTCTTACGGATGGCAGGAGGTGTACAGTACTGGTTCTACCCAGGACAAATTGGTGATCTGCCTCCACCACCAACAAAAATCGGCCGTCATATATATAACCTGACATGTGTTGAAAATGACGTAAAACACCATACAAACAAAACCATCTTTACAGGCTTATAATTTCGGCTGATTACATGTATGATTTGCAAGCCCCTTTAATATCAAATATCGTATGCACAATTTACATCCAGACTTGCTTGGTCGGTGTGTAAGTCAAATATTTGCCGTTCTTTATTTGTAAATAATGTGTCCTATGTTTAACCCATTTTATTTAACTATTAAACATTTTAATAATTGAAATTTACACATTCCAATTGTTAAACGTATCACACACACACACGCACGCGCGCGCACGCACGCACTCACACACACACACACACACACACAGAATGGGTATTGTAAAACGGTCGTATATACACGTTTCATATAACCAGATTTTTAAACCAGATATAATGAACAGTTGTTGGAGTTTGGACGAATTATGAGTGTCAGTATAAATAAACTCATGGTCTTTAAAAACGTATCAATGAAAACAAGCAAGGTTTTACGCAAGCGTAAAATAGCTGCCGAGAGTAAATAGCATTATTTCTGGGTAGGAACTGGGAACAAAGTTTAACATAATAACAGACCAAGTCACGGGTGTTAAAACAATATTAAAACAAAAGAGTTGTCACGGAGACGTAAACACGCCATGACCGTTTTTTTTTACCAGACACTTTCTTCCCAATTTGTGCTACCAAACATTTTGAATCAAGGTGGGCGAATCCTTGACATGCCTTACAAATTGATTACATATTCACCTTTGTAGCACGACGTGCTAAAGTACACATCAGCACAGAAATACAATTACTCGCATGTATGCTACCAGATTGCGTTATCAAAGCGAAAAATCTCAAAGAAACTATTCATTACTACCTTACCATGTGCAATTACTAAAACAATATAAATTCCGGCAGCGAATAAGCCAAGATACCGTAGTTTATAAAATATAAAATAATATAATAGATATAGAAGACTTGAAGGAATATTAAACCTTGACATACATGAACTTTTATACATGCCAACTTTGCTAATACAGAGTGACCGTTGGTATTTATTCAAGAAATGTGATGAACAATGTTTCGATAGTACATGAACAGGATTTGAAAACAAGCTTTCGATGAAAACTTATGTTAATTCATCTCCTTAATATTCATATTAGTGCATAAGATACGGCTGACATTGTATGTGTTATAAATGTTAGCATATGATGTAAAAAAGCATTTGATGGAATTTAACAATTAGAAATAGTGATTGTAAAACAGATACAGACCGTTCTTTACCCAACTCCTTTGATATAACATGTATTTTAATGCAGTCATCCTGCTTGAGAGCATACAGTCTGTTGGCCAAATGGATAGAATAGTAGACTTCAAATCCGAACGACCGAGTTCAAATCTCACCGGCGCCACTGAGTTTCTTTGGTGTGTTCTTCCGCTTAGCCTGGTCCTTCGGACGGGGACGTATAATAACGCTTTCCTTTTTTATAAGACACACATCTTGAACCTTTCTTCTATGATTTTTTGAAGTGGCAGCCATTTTACTGAGATTCTGGTATCGTTTCTGATTGGCTTATACAGATGCACCTTCTACCCTAGATATACAGACCGGCAACAAGACACGAAGAGGGAAACTCCATCATTATATCGACTGACTAAATGTGGATGTTCAAAAGTTCAAAAGTTCTATAATACAAAAAATAATAATTACTGACATGTGGTTGCTGTTTCAATTTTTTTTTTTGCACAAAGGGTCAAGCCGTTTGTATTTATCAACAAACGCGTCGAGGATAATAACATCATATTACTTGATGTTATGCAAATATCCCATCCCCATATGCGCATTTAACTGCCAAAATCAGCTCCCGACAAGCTGACCCCTTATCAGAACCCCAAGTTTCTCCGGAAGTTTAAGCTACGTGGTCATAAATTCCAAAGTCACCACAAAGAGATTAGTGCGACATGACGGAGAGGATGAAATATTTGGCACTAAACATATGGTGTTTAATAGCTCATGCTGCGACAAAGAAACCAGTCCGTGGGCAATCTGAGAAATGATGGTACGCTGACCAGTGCTTAGGGATGGTAAAAAAAGAAAATATTGTCAATATTTTATCAAGAGTAGGGGTGTAAATAAATACTGATCAAAAGTAAATAACATGGCACATCTCGCTGAAAAGATTTGGCTATATGCTGCGGTCATGAACTATACTAAACCAAATAGCTAACGCACCAGTAGACAATACCTTTAATATCTCAATAATAACAATCCATAAATCAAAACAAAATTCATTCTGAACGAGACAAATATCTTGTCAATAACGACTGTAAATTTAAAAGATTCAAATCACCTGTCTCCAACGGTACCAGTCGACAGATACTAAGTTCATATTGTCTACTGGTGCGTTAGCTGTTTGGTTCAGTATAGTAGGATGCATGACATTCTTTTTAAACTATATCTGCGAAAAGAATCACTGAGCAAACATCTTTTAATTTACCTGCTTTGCAGACATTATCAGTTCGCCTTGGTTCGCTATTACATACATTATTAGACAGGCCGTTTGGGATTTAACCGTTTGTTTTGAGAGAGAGAGAGAGAGAGAGCGAGAGAGGATACGGGTCTGGATTGTTAGTATGGAGAATGTACGTGCGCGTGTATACACAAAAACAGGCCTTGCAGTTTTCAAAGTCAGTTTTTGGTATTAGGTCTCATTGTATTATTAGGTCTCCTTTTAGGTAAAATTCATGTTGCCTTTGCAATGATAATTAATTGATTTATTTTTCATGTTCATTTTTGTCATTTTTTTATCATGTTCATTCAAGGTTTTCTTCATGACACCGCAGATGCAAATGTGGAAACGTGGCTCCATCGTAAATGGATTGTCTACAATAGAATTTGCAGCAACTCTGCAGTTCTGCAGGTTAGAAGGTTCTAGGTCCATTCTCCATATTTTATCTAGATGTAAATGGAGGATGAGCCTGGCATGTTCATCCCTGTTTGGCGCCATATAACCTTTCTTGTGTTGGTGCGCCATAAAACCCTAATTAAATTCAATTCCGCTAGATGGATGTTTCAGAATTTCTTTTGCCTTTGTTTTCTTCCTCTATAAAGTTACCACATTCACGAGGGCAAAAACTCCGTAACTTTCTGATCATTTCGTATGTATTTCGTATATATTGTTTTATTCAGAAAAATTACAAAAGGTCATACAACCCATGAGGATACAAAACATATATACAAGGTTGACAGAAGGTACATGAAATAAATGTTGGTGCAATACAACTTGCTCAACTGAATTGTGCATATATTTCAATAATCAAAGGCAAAGACAGACAGACAGACGGACAGACACGCTTTATTTCACGGGCTTCAAGTTCATCATCCGACGCAACCGTTTTTCTATATAACCTGCATGTTTGCAATCATAAATATTAATTGTTAGAATAGACCAAACGGTGTTTGTTTACATATAGTTGCCTTATATTGCTCCAAAATACATGTTTAACATACCTCCAAGTTTAGACTGGCTGAGTCCTTGTGTTTGTAATGTTTACACTTTTTGAGACAAGTCAAGCTATCATCAAATAAAATAGTCTCATTTGAATTATTGGCTTCAAACGTCAGTGGTTGAGAGCTATTCAGAAATGATTAGGATTTTAAGATTTTAGTTTTATTTTAATTGCAAAATATTAACAAAATAAATAAATAACCACTGGGACAAAAGCCAGTCTACTCCAAAATGATACTGGATTTATAAATTGAAATGTTCAAGTTCTGCACGATAAACACTTCAAGATTACGGTGTGTCCCTTTAACGCTTTCCATTTTACAGCCCCTTCAAGGGCCCCTGATGATCCCGGGGAAAGCAATTAATTGCCCCTGCATTGTGATGGCGCGTACATGCTAGCAGAGGATGCAGGTGGTTGAATAGGCACAACACGTGTTATTACAAAACAATGTTGGACCTTACAGCACATGTGAACATGCGCCGAATTTGGTTTGGAATAGCAGTAACACCGCATTAGTGCGAAAAATATGACGGAATGTGGACGTTTGGAAATATTATAATTTTGTTCACATGTGAAAAATGGGAGAACGTCAGGGACATGTCATAGTAAGTCTGCGCCTTTTTAAACCAGTAGTTTATAGAAGTATACTTACTCCCGTGATGTTGCTGTTTCTCCTTTGACTTTCTCTCACCCTCTGTGTCTCGGTGTCTCGGTCTGACCCGTCGGCCGTGGGAACCGTATTTCATTCTTTCTCTAGAAGTATTTTACAGGGGACACGAACTTTTTATTTATATACTTAACGCAATTAAAAACGCAAGTTTGGTAGGAAGCATGGGTTTCGCATAATTCCGATTTTACTTCTTTCAATACATGAATTTGATTTATAGGGAATGTGTGGATAATTTCTAACATGTACATAGGTAATCGGTCTTGGAGACATTTTGATATAAAAAAACAAACAATTAAAATAAACACAAAATAAAAACCTTGCACTTTTAATGGCGTCTTAAAATCTCTTAAAAGGACACGTGCCAGTCCAAACTCTGCAGTATAATTTGGACCCACTCAGTTCTATCACTGGCATGGTAATATGACCAAAACAACCCTATGTTATGTTGTGTGGACGGAAATCCATGGTTTTGTTTACCATATTCTTTAACTGAAGTTATACTGTTGTAATTTTAATTTGTAAGTACTTTATATAAAGGTGCATGATCTGCAGTATTTTGTGTTGACACAATCGGCAAAGTTTCGACGGCGAGGGCATGTCCTATAATTGAATAAAAAGAAGCAGAACACAGCGTAGTAAAACAAAATTAGGTTTGACGATAGTACACCAAAAAAAAACCGAATAATACTGTCCCTTTAAATGAAAACAGTCCAGTTAATGAATTATTTTTAGACGAATCCCCTTTAAAAAGCTGTCCCCATGATAACCAAAGTACACCTTAACCAAAGCTGATACGTTCCAATAAAGAAAGTCCAGTCATATATGAATTGTCATGCATTTTAGAAGAATCGATTACAAACAGTTGTCGATCGGATGAATCCGGTGAGATTTGCGCTAAAACAACATGGATTCCCAATTTCGAAGAAGTGAGAATTCTACTGGTTGGTTGAATGATAAGATAATTAATGCATCCCAAAACCTTCTAAATGAACTATTTCCTAATATATTCCTAATATTTCCGGTTTTCAGTCCACTTTAAACATTCCACACTTTGTGGACTAACTTCAGAAATGGAATTTAACAAAAAAAAAAGACAAATAAAAAGTCTCCTAGTTGCCAGATTCATTTTAATGGTAGAAACCATTGGGTTATGTCCTTGCAGAAAAGCGATTCGTGTTCAGTTTATGTTGTAGATAGTTTAAAATCAAATAAAACTTTAAATTCGGATATTATGTTACAACTTTCACCAATTTATGCAAACGAATCCCCTTTTATTAATGTTGTTGTTCCCGATGTACAGCGGCAAAATAATTCCTCTGACTGTGGCGTTTTTGCAATTGCATTCATGACCGAGGTATTGTTTAAATAATTTAATTTTGATATAGCCCAATGTCGATTCGATATTCCTGAAATGAGGAGACATCTTATTAAATGCTTAAGTGAGGGTATTTTTAAGCCATATCCGAAAGTTAGCAAAATGCCGAAAATGCCAGTCTGCGAATCCAAAATAAATAAAATTAAAATCTACTGCCACTGCAGATTACCGGGCCTAATTGACGACCTTGTTAAATGTGACAATAAATCATGTTACATGCATGGTTCCATAAATCTTGTGTAGACCACTTGAATTCTTCTACATGGAAATGTTCAAACTGCAAATAAATAATACATTGTAAAGTATGTATATACACATTTTACAAATACAAATATTGTATTCAGCAATTTTACAGTAAAGCCTACACAATTATACAAATATATGAAGATAATGATATAGTAGGTGTGATATTTAACTTCATTAGTTTGTCAATTATGCGTTGTGTTTTTTTGTACTGATTGTTGCACTCGATATATTTAAAATACATGAATGGCTAGTCTCTTATAATTCTGTTTTGAATAATGTAGTATTGTAGTATTGTTTTAGTTATATGCATGTAAAAACATTGTTTTATATGTTTTCTGTGAGAATGAATGAATGAATGAAATGGAAGGGAATGGAAATGAATGAATGAATGAAATATGCATTATTTGTATTATGTATAATTATACATAATGAATCACACTATGTTGGTTTTATTTTACTGTTGTCAGTCCTGTCACTATCCTTTAATAACACGCATAACATTTATCAAATCGGCAAATTCAACAGCTGTTTTCAAATTTATGCATACAACTTTGTCATTTGTTGACAGAATTTAGTCATTTTTAGATCTAAGTAAAGTGCATAACATATGCTTTAATAATATATAAATAAAAATATTATCGGTAAAGTACTTCATAAAAATATTTTGGGGGCCATGTGGTCCGAACCAAAATATAGCGGCTAAAAAAATACGATTTCACATGTCTATATACAGCGACTTAAAACTTTCCCAATTTTTAAACGATTTAAATTATTCTTACAGTTTTAGAAAGAAGTTATCTTCAGTTAAACAAATATATAAAGTTAATACCGATCAAAGCTGTATTAAATAATTCCGAGAGGGTGCCAGGTGTTTTAAGCGATCAAAATAAGGCAATTGCGATTCTGATGGGTGTATGTGTTGCATTTAATAACTCACTTATTTGACATCCAAATTTAAATATTGTCTGTGTTTTGGAAAGTACATATTCTAAGCTTTCCAATGACATATAATATTATCATATCTGATAAATACTAAAAAAGTTATTCCGGGGACCAGGTAGTCCTTTTTTTTTAAACACAAAATATAACAGTGGGCCAACAAGTAAACCTGTCCGGTTTACCCTCAACCTGTACAAGCGCTTGTCTGACTGCGAAGAATGACGTCATTTTCCCGCAAAATGTCTTCAGCATCGAAAGATGCGAGTGCAAGATGCAAAACAACAAAGTTTGTTTGATTACTTTAGTCAAAAAGACAAACCCAATAGTGAATCAGCGGAATCGATCGCGAAGTCAATTGTGAACGAGATTATTGACGAAGCCGTGAACCAGTTTATTGACGAAGTCGTGAATTCAGCAATCAGTTCACCGAATCGTCGTGAAGGAAACCTTCAAAAGTGGACGGCTTCGTTCCCATGGTTGAAAATTTGCGGCGATGCCGAAAGAGGCTACTCTCTGATGTGCATTATATGCCAGAAATTTAAGTCGACTTCTGCGAAGTCCAGACTCTATTGTGCCCATCGCGTCAGGTATACCTTGACGTGTTCGTTGGCGGAGGGACTATAAACCTTAGAATTACACACACACAGTCGACTTCTGCGTGAGGTAGTATTGAATCTACAAATATTCAGTATTCAGGTTTATTACAGATTAAATACGAAATCCACTCTCTAAAAACAAAATACATTTAATAATCATTCGCCCACGGCCACGTCGTTAAATTGTTAATTAATATACAATTGTCAATTGTGTATAATGCAGTAATAACGAGTTTCTTACGAATCATGCATTTTATAAGTTGAACTACGTAACTGAAAACCCACTAATTTTTATTGAAAAACCCCCACTGCTTCATTTCAGGGGGTAAAAAACCCATGGCATCAAATCTTATCTGGAGCTCTGCATTCTGTACGAATAGTAAAAGAAGGGCATATTTCCAGATTCCTGTGTATTCTTCCTCTCTCTCTGGGGTGGCTCTAAATATTTTTATTTATGGACAGTGTCCCTTTAATACTGATAGTGGGAAACATTCATGATTGTTTACCATATTACTTCTAATACGAGCTGTATAACTCAGCTGAAATGAAAGTCAGAGTTATTGGTCGTGGATAATGATGTTCCTTGTGGTATTGAGATGAAGATGTGTTTAGGAAAACTATAAAATTAATGCTAGCCTACTGAATGCTGACAACAGTTACTATCAACCTTCCATTAAGTCAAGATGAAGATTGCTTGAAACATGAATGATGGACTTTAGGCCTAAAAAAAAATGTGTGTTTCTGGTTTCACCCTGTCAAAAAGTTAGGATAGGTAGGTAGGAAAAAGTTTTTTTTTAAGATATTTTTTTATATATATATATATATATATATATTGTTCGCATATATTATGCCATTTTTGTACTAAGACAACTTCTTGATAACCTTTGCAAACAGTATGGATCCAGATTAGATGTTTAACTACTCTGGCTAATAAAATTATCATTTGAATAAAAATATTTGTTGTTTGATTGTGTAATATTATTAATTTTTTTTTAACTTTTTTTTTTTTTTTTTTTTTTTTTTTTTTTTTTCGCTAAACATATTTAGGGTCGGCAGTGAAAAAGTAGGGTCGGTCGGGAAACCGGAAACACACATATTTTTTTGTTAGGCCTTAGGCAAGACACCATGTTGCGCGCTTTATGTTTTATGAGTTGTTGCCCTTGAATAATTAAAAACTGCTAAACTTTTACTTAATATCCATGTGTTCTGTAATATCTGTGTTCATATTTCAGCTGGGGGCGTCCGTGGCCGAGTGGTTAACGTCTCCGACTTGAAATCACTTGCCCCTCACCGCTGTAGGTTAGATCCCTCAGGGGCCTAGGAATCTTTATGTGAGGAAGCTATCCAGCTGGCTTGCGGAACGTCGGTGGTTCTACCCAGGTGCCCGCCCGTGCAAAAAAATTGCCCGGAGGGGCACCTGAGGTCTTCCTCCACCAGTGGAAGCTGGAAAGTCGCCATATGACCTTAGCTGTTGGTGCGACTATAAAATCCAATTCAATCAATCATGTTTCAGCTGTCTTATTTATTTATTTAATTTTGGGAACAACTGAGTCAGATTGTGTGATTGCATCCCACAAACTATATTACATTTACCATTAAAATGATCAAACTGTTATGGCATCTTTAGCAAGTTGAGTGATACAACCCCAATACAGGTCCATCAGGGCCTTAGTTAAATGTTTCATGTTCAATACAGTGTTCTCCCCAGAAATGTTTGAAGGCATGTCGATTATATCTCAGAAAATATGGTTTAGGGTGTATCAGTGTACCCAACCCCTATATTTTAAGGTATTTTGTCAAAAAGACACCGGATTTATGAAAGAAATAGACTAGAGATACTAAATATTGTGGTATAAACTTATTCAAGATAAAAATAAATGAATTAATAATAACTGTATTACATGTTCTCCACAATTAAGGCATGTTGCAAAAGCATTTTGGCTGCGAAGGCATGTTAAATGCGACATGCCTTAATGGCCTGGGGAGAACACTGCAATAAATAAATCAGATTTGACCTACAGTCTATACTGTATAAGCTAATTCGGCAGCCCATCATCACAGATCTATACCAGGCTTTGTCTATATTTCAATATGGTAAAACATATAGAACAGAACAAAACATATTCTTTATTTATGACTTAAATGTTTCTCATATGATCATCTAAATACATATTACATTTGTTAGCTATTAATTATTTTAATATCGAGATATCAAGATTCAATTTCTTATAAATATAATTAAAACAATTGGACAGTCACAACATATGTACATGTAAGTTACATACTTTTTTTATGTACCTTTAATATCACACAGACCTAATAACAAACAGATTAATTGGACACTGTGAATTTTAGCTGAATTTCACGTGGAACAGAGCAAACATATCACAAAATGTTGCCCGAATTTAAACACTTTAGACTTGAAGAATTTTATAGATATAAGTTTTATTTATGCCAAAACCCATCACAAATTTAATTCTCCTTCTAATGATAGCATTTTCGTTACTCAACCATTTTAAACCAAAAAGGAGTTAAACGGAAACTGTTGCTATGTTAAAACCTTGATTTTTAAGAGAAAAGCCAAAAACTATAGGATTTTTATCTTTAAACTGCTTTTTATACAAATTCTTATCTTGAAAATAAAAAATAATTATTATATAAATCCCATTTTGATATTCATTATGAATCTTTTGAATGGCTTCTCATCAAAATCAATGAATAAATGAGAGAGGATATGAAAGGAAAAGTTAAGGCGCCACATGATATTTTGGGTATTTCATTGGTTGAAGACAGGAAGTTTCCTATCTGTTTATTAATATGTCTGTGCCTATCAGTAAGAAGCTTTGCCTTTTGTTGGCGGATAGCGGCGTTAAACAATAATTCAGTCAATTCAACAGTCTTTGATAGCATTAATCAGTGCTCTCCAGAAAATATGAAGTAGTAGGTGAAAAAATAATTGTAGTAGGCGCAGTTGCACACGATGCGAGATGCGATGGGGTGGGTGTTTGAGGGTTGTCTCCGACTAGGGGGGTTTTGGGATCCCCCTGATTTTTAGCTCTACTGGCCGAAGGCCAGCAGAGCTTATGGGATGGCGAGTTGTCCGTCGTCCGTCCGTCGTCCGTTGTTAACTTTTGTCTTGTGACAACTCTCGGGCCTTTATTTTTCATCTGACCTTTACCAAACTTTAACAGGTTGTTAATATCAATGAAAGCTCGGACAAGTTCGAAAACCAGCCAGATTGGAATAATTTCACCGGAGTTATGGCCCTTGTTTTGCTGAAAAATGCCATATTAAGCCTTGTGAGCACTCTAGCACCTTTATTTATTATTTGATCTTTACCAAACTTGCACAGATTGTTAATATCAATGAAAGCTTGGACAAGTTCGAAAACCAGCCAAATCAGATCAATAACACCGGAGTTATAGCCCTTGTTTTTCTGAAAAATGCTATTTTCTGCCTTGTGAACGCTCTAGCACCTTCATTTATTATTTGATCGTTACCAAACTTGCACATATTGTTAATACTAATTATAGCTTTAACAAGTTCGAAAATCAGCTAAATTGGGTCAGTAACACTAGAGTTATGTCCCTTGTTATTTCTGAAAAATGCCATTTTCTGCCTTGTGAACACTCTAGCACCTTCATTTATTATTTGATCTTTACCAAACTTGCACAGATTGTTAATATCAATGAAAGCTCGAACAAGTTCGAAAACCAGCTAAATCTGATCAGTAACACCGGAGTTATGGCCCTTGTTTTTTCTGAAAAATGCTATTTTCCGCCTTGTGAACACTCTAGGGCCTTCAATATTAATCGGATCTTTACTTAACTTTGCCAGTGTCTTTATATCAATGAAAGCTCAAACAAGTTTGAAAACCCGTAAGATCGAAATAATTTCGATGGAGTTATGGCCCTTGTTTTGCTGAAAAAATGGCATATTAAGCCTTGTGAACACTCTAGCACCTTCATTTATTATTTGATCTTTACCAAACTTGCACAGATTGTTAATATCAATGAAAGCTCGGACAAGTTCGAAAACCAGCTAGATCAGACTATTAACAGCAGAGTTATTGCCCTTGATTTAGTTAAAAATGCTATATTTTGCCTCGTTAAGACGATAGGGGCTTCATTGTTCATCCGATCTTTACCAAACTTTATCAGATTGTTAATATCAATAAAAGCTCGGACAAGTTCGAAAACCAGCCCGATTGGACCAGTATTGACGGAGTTATGGCCCTTGATTAAGTTAAAAATGCTAAATGTTGCCTTAAGACAATAGGGCCTTCATCTTTCACTCAATCTTTACCAATTTTTACCAGATTGTTACTATCAATGAAAGTTCGGACATGTTCGAAAACCAGCCAGATCGGACCAGTATCAGCGGAGTTATGGCCCTTGATTTAGTTCAAAATGCTATATTTTGCCTCGTTAAGATAATAGAGCCTTCATTTTTCATCCTATATTTACCAAACTTTACCACATTGTTAATGTCATTAAAAGCTTGAACAAGTTCGAAAACCAGACATATCGGACCAGTAACAGCGCGGAGTTATGGCCCTTGATTTTGTTCAAAATGCTATATTTTGCCTCGTTAAGACGATAGGGGCTTCATTGTTCATCTGATCTTTACCAAACGTTACCATCTTGTTAATATCAATGAAAGCTCGGATAAGTTCGAAAACCAGTCAGATCGGACTAGTAACAGTGGAGTTATGGCCCTTGATTTAGTTAAAAAAAAGCCTATATTTTGCCTCGTTGAGAAGATAGGGTCTTCATTTTTCATCCGATCTTTACCAAAAATCACCAGATTGTTAATATCAATGAAAGCTTGGACAAGTTCGAAAACCAGCCAGATCGGACCAGCAACAGCGTAGTTATGGCCCTTGATTTAGTTAAAAATGCTATATTTTGCCTCGTTAAGACGATAGGACCTTCATTTTTCGTCAGATCTTTATCAAACTTTACAAGATTGTTAATATAAATGAAAGCTCAGACAGGTTTGAAAACCAGCCAGATCGGACCAGTAACAGCGGAGTTATGGCCCTTGATTTAGTTAAAAATGCTATATTTTGCCTTGTTAATACGATGGAGTCTTCATTTTTCATCCGATCTTTACCAAACTTTACCAGATTGTTACTATCAATGAAAGCTCCGACAAGTTTGAAAACCAGCCAGATTGGACAATTTACATGGAGTTATGGCCCTTGATTTCATTTTCTGAAATATGGTATATTATGGCCTCATTAAGAAGAAAGGGCCTTCATGTGGCGAAATTTCATTGAAATTTTTCAGGGATGATCAGTACCAAGCCCAGTTGTACATATCGTCACTGTGTTCCAGTTGAATGATTTTGGCGGAGTTATGTCCCTTTAAAGGTTTTTATAAACTAACTTTGTCCTGACTAGTTTTCCTGAACCCCTGTCCGGATTTAAACAAAACTGTTTAGGGATGATCAGTTCCAGGTCTAGTTGTGCAAATCTTTGCCGTGTCCCGGTTGAATGTTTTTTGGCAGAGTTATGGCCCTTTAAAGGTTTTAATACACAAACTTTGTCTGGACTATTCTCCTGAACGTCTCCCCACATTTCAACGAAACTTTACAGGGATGATCAGCACCAAGCTAAGTTGTGCATATCATCGTCGCATTCCCGTTAACAGATTTTTGGTGGAGTTATGGCCCTTTAAAGGTTTTTGATACACAAACATTTTCCGGGCTAGTTTTCCAGAACCCTTGGCTGGATTTTAACGAAACTTGACAAGGATGATCAGTATCAAGCCTAGTTGTGCATATCATCGCCATATTCGGGTTGAATGATTTTTGTCAGAGTTATGGCCCTTTAAAGGTTTTAATAGAGAAACGTCCAGATTAGTCTGTTCTGAACTCCTTGCTGGATTTCAGCGTATCTTGATGGGGATGATCAGTACCAAGCCTAGTTGCACCTATCATTACCGTGTTCTGGTTGAATGAATTTTGGCAGAGTTATGGCCCCTTAAAAGGTTTAATACACTTAACTTTGTACAGACTAGTTCTACTGAACCTCTGGCTGGATTTCAACGAAACTTGTCAGGGACAATCAGTACCAAGCCAGGGAAAGAAAATTTGTTTCTCAGTTACTCGTCCTATGCAATATTTGAATGGCCAAATTGATAAATTGTTAAAGAATTTATCTGAATTTCTACTCGTCCTGCATCAATGAGCACTCGTCATAGCGAGCGGACGAGTGGAATTTTCGTGCCCTGCAAGCCTAGTTGCCTATATCATCACCATGTTCTGGTTGAACGATATTTGAAAGAGTTATGGCCCCTTGTGCATAAACTTTATCTTTAGCCAGTAGAGCATCCACAGGCCCTTTTGGGCCTCTTGTTTTTATTTTGACGGTGCAAAATGGTGCATTCTGGTGCATTTTACACTCATTTTTCATTGGTCTGTAAGGACACTTTTATATGTACAAAGATAAATAATTCTAAATAATTATTATTATTATATTTATTTTTTTGATATTTGAGAAAAGTAGCAGGCGCTAGGTTCTAGAGTAATATATGATATCGCCGGACGCCGGGGCTTCTGGAGAACACTGATTAATGCATTGTTGTTTCTTTCATACCAGAGAACATATTTGTTATGATACCAACAAAATGATTGTTGATTATAATAAATAGTGAAGAGAACAATTAGTGAAACAGCATCCTATAAACCTTGGTTAGACAAATTATATTTTAATTATATGATTATATTTGTTTTTTCTATTTTCAGGAAACGTGATATAACTGCTACTAGTATCTGAACCAAGAACAACATGAATAATTGAATCATATGACTTCAATTAAAAATGCCAATTCTGTCTGCAACCTATGCACCACCTGGTACTCTCTGATAAGCTTTCAAGGGCCAATATATAAGAATGTTCCATATCACAATAAACAATTTACTGGTGAGCCTTTTTTTATTCTTAGATATCATGTGTTAAACAATATTTATCTCAAATCTTCCACAAACAAAAAAAACAACACATTAAACATTTTGGCAATGAAACACATTGCACTCTGCAGTGTGGTTCTGAGCCACCAGTAGTATACAACATTGGCGAGAGTGCCCTGTGGCCACTCAGGGGCGTAGCTGGCCCTCTATTCATGTGGATTCATAATTGTGCTAGTGGGGTCCGGGGGCATGCCCGCCCGAAATTTTTTGAAAACAATGGTGCAATCTGGTGCATTCTGGGCGTTCTGAGGTGCTTTTGTCAGAATCGTGGATTCAGCCGCGTACTCGCGTATAGGCAGCTACGGGCCTGCCAGTGGTGTTGCAGCACGGGTGGTTTAAACAAATTAAACCCGGATACCGATGCCACGTCCATAGGAGAGCCAAAAAGATGCCACGTCCATAGGAGAGCCGAAAACGGTATACACTAATGAACATGAAGAGGCCCATTGATTTTGCGGCAGACAAATGCAATACAATGAAACCGAGGGAAACTGAGGGATCAACGAAAATGTTTTGACGCAAAGTGGATCAAAATGTGGATCAAAAAGTAGATAAGTTGAAAAAGAAATATTCGGAGCTGATCAGAAGTCACTTAATGATTCTTCGGGAATCAAACCCAAAACACTGAATCGTCGGGAGATGAAATTCATGAAGCACATCAGTGTCAACATATGCAACATAATCGTAAAATGTGGATCGAAAACCAAGGCTATGCGACTATGCAGATCAGCGATGTAACTTAACGATTCAGAGTAGATTAGCAATGACACATATCATTCAACATATTTTGAGTAAATTAAAGACAACAGAAGGACTGAGCGAATTAAATACAGCAGAAGGATGGAGCAAATTAAATGCAACAGAACTGAAGGATGGAGCGAATTAAATACAACAGAAGGATGGAGCATATTAAAGACAGCAGAAGGACTGAGCGAATCAAAAGACAACATAAGAACTGTGGGGAATAAATGCAAAAGAAGGACTGAGCGAAATTAATGCAAGAAGGACTGAGCGGTATTAATGCAACAGAATGACTGAGCAGAAGTAATGCAACAGAAGTACAGAGCAGAATTAAACCTGACATCATTTAACTGGACATCACAGCCATGAAGTGTTTTACAACATACTTTCTAGTCATTTCGTGCAACTTTGAAAATGTTGACATTATTACCAGTATTTTACCAATATTCTTGGTAATAAACATTGACATGAGCAAACAGACAGGAGTACAGAATTCATACAGGACAGGTAAATTTAATCATAAGTATATCCATAGTATAGTATAGAACATATGAAATCATTATTGTCACATACTGTAGTTTTCTCAATAATGCCCTCTCGCAAAAAAAAAAAAACACTGCCAAGATAAACAGAAATATGTTCAACAACTTTTAAATTGATCTTTATTACCGGTAATTAATAAGCAATGCATTTCGATTTGTAAATGTGTTTTTTAGTTGAAAATAAACACTTTTCAAGTATGGATCCAGGAAATAAACACTTTTCAAGTATGGATCCAGGATTTAAGCTTTTGGGGTTGGAAGACATAAACTCTTAAGTGGGAGGGGGTATGGGGCTTCGGGAGACCTGGCCCCCAAACACATTTGGCTAAATGCAGTGATAAACAACGTTGGACCTGGTGCACGCCCACTAAAAGCCGACAATCATAGGTTAAAACTATAATATTTGACGGATTTAAGGGGTTGGGTCAACCCATTTCTCCTGGATCCACTCTTGGTTTTAATTTCATTAATTGTCCAGCTTTTTCCGGCAACTGGTGATCCTATCCTTATTTCTTTTAAGGGAGCATTATATAGAGAAACCCGTACGAGTATGATTTTATACCCCTGATCAACAGATGTTATTTTTCAGAAAAAAATGTAAACCGACAGTATGTTTTACAAGAATGTTATCCCTTTCCTTGTTTATATTGAGATTCTGCATTTAGTCCACATGCCAAAACCAGCGCATTCCACATGCTGTTTGGACAAACATATATATATGAGCCGAAACGCGAAAATGACCCTTCAGACAAAATTGTGACATTTTATGTTTTTTTATGATTATGAATCTCGGTGATTTTCTCTTTAAAATTCTCTTTATTTCGTGTTGATATCTTAATTAAAAATGATTTTATCTCAATTTGAAAATTAAAGATTGTACTCGCCATTAATTTTGACGTTGACGTTAGCGTCTTGGACGACGTCATTGATTAAATAACACAACAAATATTATAGGTTATTGCATTTGTATGGCTAAATATTACTTTGAACGAGTTGTTTTGGCAAAGGACGACGAGCATGCGAGTCGTCCTGCGCCAAAACAACGAGTTCCAAGTAATATTTAGCCATACAAATTCAATTACTTTTCATTGTATTTGTGTTATTTTTATAGCTTTTGATGGAATTCCTATCTTGCCCTTCAGTTTCATTTTGTGTGGATGATTATTTTGCGCGAAAACGACGTCGACGTCGGATGACGTCATTAAAAACATCAAGCGATTTTCGGAAGTTTGTTTACCATTCGATAACGTTAAAAACAGTGGGTGAGTGACCATTTGAATTATTTTATCAATTTTTGCCATAAAAGGTTGTAAAAAACCACATATTTTTTTGTTGACACTATAGGAAGGATTCCGTTATTTTTATTTGAAAGTAGTTCCTTATTTCTATTTCGCGGCTCTTAGCAAGCACGAGCAAAAGTTCCCGTGCAATATCAATGCATGCAATATCGTAGAATATTGCACGCTTAGCTCAATGCAAACTAAACGGGACAATATGAAAGTATACAATAAAAACAGTTACCATTATCTATAGCATCAACTTATTATATTAAGAAAACATATTCCCTATGATATAATAACTAGGTAAAACACGGAAGTGATGAGAAATTTGATAAGTAAGTAACTGATTACCGGCCGACGTCATAAATTGTTACTTTATGACGTTGTCGTCTGAACGTCCGAAGGGACGTTTTCGTGTGTTGCGGCTCATATATATATATAAATATAAATTTGAAGTTATTTATATAATATAATTAGAGAAAGGATTTAACATTGCACATGTCAAATTTAGATGTTAACATAATGTCATTGGATGTAAAATGTAGAATTGTGTTTGGTTTTGGAATGAGCAGGGATTAGGGGCTCGATTACCTACTCAGTGCTCCAGATAAGCTTTCAACACAATTTGTGTGAAAACGATTACATTACGTATTTACATATGCATATATTCTTAAAAAAAAAGAGTTATGGACAAAGCATTAATGTAAAATATTTAGTCTTTATTTCATTAAAAAATACTCTTAATTAAGCAGATACATGTACGCGTCTTATCTGGAGCACTGTCTACTATCTCTTGTGATTTTAGGAAGTTTCAATAATAAGTGAGAATTTATAATAATGACAGAGGGATGATTTCTGAAAGGCATGAACACCCATGTGTTTACTGTTAGGTATTGTATTGAGGTGTACTGGAAGTAAAACAAATCCCATTGAGTCCGGCAAGCTTTCTAGTTAGACATTTTCCAAAATGAAGTTCAAACTATGATTCACTTGCATGTTCTTAGTCATGAGACCTTCCTCTCTAGAAAACTGCTGAGAATAGTAGGTGGCATATAAGAAAATAAAATTCTGACTCTGTTGACACCGTGAACAAACTGCATTCATTCGGCACTTAAATGTGTTCTACTTTCGCTTTCAAAACTTTCAAGTTATACAATGTACAACCATGCAAATGGTTCTTAGCTCACACAAACAAGTCGGTTAAGTCATTTCAGCCAGAAAAAACAGGCCTTAAATACTCAAAAATGCCTTTTATCACAAAAAAAGTTAGGGATTATATATTTTGGGAGCTTCTTTCGACTACACCAGGCATAGACTACACCAGCATAAATACCATAGTGATTTACTTCCTGCCTTGAAAGTCACAGTGACAGGAAAAAAGCAATAATATAGGCAGTTGAATCAAATTACGGGATTAATCATAAAACTATTCCATTTAACAATATACAGAAAGTGTCATATTGCCTTTGTAAACACCACCATTTGTTGATATATATTGCATATTCCAATAGGTGATACCACCAAATGATGTTATTAATAAAAGGTAATATGGTTTTCCATACATTGTAATGTAAATACCAACATTACAATATAATATACCAATATAATAAAATAAATACTGAAACGTTGATGCCTTGGAAGCAACAAACGCAAACGCAAATTTTTTTTATTTTGGACAAAATTATGGTTACAAAATTGAATTGATTGAATATCATTTTGAAAAAGTATTTTGTTACATGTATGGATTTGGGATTTTTTTTGTCACAATTTGGTTATTTACGGTAAAAATTCAGATATTCTGTATGCTTCATGCATAATGGTATATAACAATGTTAACATGATTTGTAACTTGTTTAAATGTGATGCAACAATTAAGTCTGGCTTGACTTGCACATATATAATGTATATTAAATTACAATGTGGACACAAGTTATGTTGAAACTTGTTTTTTATAAATATTAATTGGGAAGTATCCATTCTCAAATTATAATTCAGTACAGTAATAAAAGTTATGAAGATCTATTTGCCAAATTGTAAGAAATCTTAAACTGTATGTTTTATTTATCAAATATGACCTTAAATTATAAATTAATCAAACAGTAATATTGTAAAGCAATTCATATAAATACCGTTATTGGAGCAGCAATCATACATTGTAACATCATTTATCGTTTCTACAACAATGTTTTGAAGGGCAGCTTCTCTATTCGGAACACAGAAGTCTGGGTCTGTGTTGAAAAATTGTTCATCTTGTTGCTCTACAGCCACATCTATTGTGTGGTCTGGTAAGAACTGTAAAGTAAAGTAAAGACTCAAAGTGAAAAAAAATTCAAACATGTACCGCTTGCTTGATAATTGTGCATGTTTAAAGGAAGTATATCATACTTGTTTGAAAAAAAAAATGGAAAAAACTTTTTTTCCCCAATATTTAAAGGGACACTGTCCGTAACTTTTAGCTTATAAAACACACAATAATTATGTTCGCAAACATTACACACTAAACATTATTGAATATTTACTAATTAAAAGCAAGATTGTTTAACGGAATTCAATCGCGGTACAAAAAAAAGTAAATCCGCTTTGTGCGTTTGAACTCGCAGCCCAAACTAAAATTACACTCGCCGTAATAATAGTGTGCGTGAGTGTAAAGTGGTCGACAACGCTCCCGTCTGAGCTAAGCGGGCTATACATATTTCGCAATACATACTGTGGTCAAAACCTAATGCGCTAATGGAAGTCACGTGATCGCAGAAAAGGTAAATATTGTGGGTCCCACTTTATTTACATATAATAATTAAAACTTTTTTTTTTCAAACTCACGAATGTATTCCTACATACTTCTTAGGGTCTATCCTCATGTTTTTATATATACATTTCACTGAATAAAAGTCAGCCAGTTATTTGGTTATGCTCAATATCTGCTTACTTACGGACAGTGTCCCTTTAATGCAGACAGATTTTTTTTAAAATGACTTATTTATCTCAAATATCCTGATATACTTCCTTTAAAAGAGCTGCCTCCTATAACGTTCAAAGTAAATGATCTTTCTTCTTTGCACAAACTATTACACAGTTACTTTCAAATTAAATAAAAAAAAAATGTAAAGACAAATGGAATAATATATAGTTTTCAATAAGAGTATTTGGGTTTAGTATGTACCATATTTGACCAATTAACTGCACTGTGTGCTTAGTTTTTTTTCAAAATTGGGATAAAAAGAAGCCAGTTAAAAAATTGCCTAACAAGCAGACATCTGTTATGATTATAATCGATTACGATTTTTGGAATTTCAGTTGTTTGAGAAAGTTAATTACCTGACATGTAGTTGCATGCGTTGGAGTTAATTGTGTTCTGTTTTGATAAGTCTTTTTGTATAACCCACTTATCTCTACACAGGAATTTGGCAAATAGTTGGCCTCAGTGTTTCTCTCGAACAGTGCCACTTTTACTAGAGATGTGCTGTCCTTGATGGCCAAAGACCTCACCGCCAAACTGCCTTCTCTTCTATAGGCCAGTGGAGATACCTAGAATAAAAATAGTGTTAATATTTTTTAATGATGTTGTAAATCTTCAGGATTAAGATGTAAATGTGGTTACATTTGTTGGATTAAGCATACAGTTTATTTAAATAAACATATTACTTTTTCATTGTGATAACCACTGTGTGCGCTTAGTTTTGTAAAAATACGTTTAAAAAAGAAAAGATATTCTTTTTTTTAAATGTGGCAGCTACTTTCTTCAATTTAAATATTTCACTGATTTTAATAATGGTTAACGGTTAAGCACAAGTTATTTCAAGTTTTTTAAGAGAGCTTAGAGGGATCAATTTCAAAACAGTGTGTCCATGTAAATTTGTGTTGCTAAAATAACGGACTTAATGTGTTCTTTAGTGGCATGTGCTATAAATAGGTTGAATATGGTATGTCAAGACACAATATAGAGGTGTAATTGGAAGTTGTTTTACAATTTTTTAAACCTTTTTAAATAAGTGTTTAAACATGGATATACAAAAGGAAGTCTGTCAACATATTAAAAAAAGAAAATTAAGAAAAAAATAATTAAAAAAAAAAAAATGTGTACATACCTTGACAATTTTGCCCACAACAGTAGACTTCTGTGGTGAGGTCATTGCCTCATCTAATGACCTTTTTTGGCCAGCTGGTGATTCATCCTCTGGGAGAACAAGTTTTGAGTCGGAAAAGGTTCCAGTAGGAGCTGTAGGGGCATACGCTATACTGCTTGTTCCAATAATCCAGCATGAGTCTTCTTTCTTTATCATATTTGTAAATTTGTAGGTGTAGCCTACTCTGATAGTTGTAAATTTGTGCTTCTGGTAACACCAAATCAACAGTATCTCATTGAGATTTGCAGCAATTATGTTGAAGTAAGTCATCTGCTTCTGGCCAGATGTGTAGTTGGTGAAGTCAGCTGACTTTTTTAACACAGTCAATGTCACTGTTCTTTTTTGTTGTTCAGTCTGAGTAAGATCATGTTTAAGAAATTTTCATCAAGAACACGCAAACATATTTCATGTATTTTCTCCCCCCAAAAGTATCTATAATAAATTGCATTTAAAAAATATAATGAATTTTAGACCTATTTTATATTAGCACTGTAAAATTGTACAAACGATATGATGTAGAAGGATACTTTTATAAAAGTATATGAATTTTTTCTCCTAATAGAAGATTTAGCAATTAGCGAAAAGTATCTAGGAACTTATTTAAAACTTATGGACAAATTTAGGATTGGAACGAAAGAAAGCAATCTTATAAAGTTCCTCTCCTTGTACTTAAGTCTTGTTACAAAGTCTATTGAACCAAATAAAACAGCAGTTATTGTTTCACTGAAAAGAGAAAATAAAATATTTCTATCATTATAGAGGATGATAAATTAATGTTTCATGCAAAATATTGAAGCTGTAGGTTTTGTCTTACAATAATGTGTCGATATATATCAAAGATTCAAAGTTATGCAAGGATGTTTAATAAATGTTCCTTAAAACGTGCGTTGAGAACCCTAATAATGTATCAATCTTACGTTCTAAATTTGTATTTGAAGTGCTTTGTGTAGAGCCGCACCAATTTCAAGGGCGGCTTGGTGGCCTTCTTTCTGTTCATGTGAACTTAAATAAATCCACAGAAGTACTGTCTACACAAACACTCCATCTCATCCGGGAGGTGCGGCCTTCCTCCTCACCCTTTCTGTGACTGCTTGTCTTTTGCTGGTGTAAGGTTAAGCTGGCATTCCACTTCACTGCCGTCATCACTGCTGGGCCGTCTCATTATCATGCTCGCTCGTCTCATTATCATGCTCGCTCGTTCACTTCCTCTTTTGCAATTCTACTTAGCACTACATGTATAATGGACAGGATGTCCATGAATGTGTCCTTGTCCAACGTCAGGATATTTGGAAACTCAAATGTGACATCCACCCTCCATTGCGTCAAGGCTGGTTGTTGAATGCCACAACAATGTTGTCCGGCATCTGGCACCAGCAATTTCATCGGCGGCTCGACTGCCTGCCCTAGCTCGCAATCTGGCCCCGGGCTCCCTGGTGGACTGCATCTCTCTTCTGCAGCTGTTGCTATGAAATACCACATACCTCTGTATGTGGCTTGACTCGCACTCTGACTGGGACAGATTTAAAGTTGCATGGGTGGCTTACAATTCTTTCTTGTCATATGGTTTGATGGCTTACAATTTTGCCGCGCTCGTCTTCCCTTCTTTACGTGAATCGCAGTACTCGCATAACTTTTATATCACTACCCTCAAGCGCGAAAACATTTCCTGGCATATGGCATGAGGAATGCTTCCTCATGTGACACCTTTTTATTGTTTTAGCACTGTATTGTAAAGTGTGATGTTGTAATTCATTGACAAAGTTATTGCTTCTAATATTTCCATCTTATTCTGTTCAATTGATGCCAATATTTTACACTATAATGAATCAATCACACGTTCTAAATTTGTATTTGAAGTGCTTCATGTAAGGCCGCACCACTTTCTAGGGCAGCTTGGTGGGCATCCTTCTGTCCACGTGTACTTAAATAAATTCTCCTAAGTACCTTTACACATCAGAGATCAGCAGAGCTTATGCCGTGGTGCGGCGTCCGTCCGTCTGTCTGTCTGTCTGTCCGTAAAACTTTTTTTTTGTAGCGACTACTCCTCTGAAACTACTGAATGGATTTTCTTTACAGCAATGTTGCCCATGAAGTCTAGTTGATCCTAGCAAAAAATCGTGTTGATGTCAAATCCAAGATGGCCACCAAATCTAAAAATAGATTTTTAAAAAACCAGTTTGTAGCGACTACTTATCTCCGAATCCGCCTCTTACTCTGCGACACCGCCTCTTCATAAAAAATGACCATAATTCTTTTCAGTTTATATTCAATTGAATTTGTTTCATTGAACGATGAAAGATAGGTGATTTCAAAGGCATAGACCTCATTCGTGGGCAGATTTCTCATAAAACAGCAGAAAAACGGAGTAACAACCATGTCCAGTTGAGAAAATGACACTCGTCGATTGACTTATGACAATTCTACAGACCACATTTTTCAATATATTTCGAAACCAACACATGAAACAGGAAGGGAAAACATTCCTACATCGTACCACATTCCCCGATTTTTGAAAAAGATCGAGTTAGGGCCGAAAAAAACGAAAATATTAAATTTACACTTACCGTTGCTGCTTCGATTTGCTCTCCACAACCGCATCAGAAGTGTCTCCGAAACTTTGTATTATCACCTCTATTTTGAGGCGGTTGCGGAGTCTAGTAGGCGTGTATAAGTGATATTGATATTGGACTTTTTTTAAAATGATCAGTATGACATGATGTTGATCCTTGTCAAAAAATATTTTGATTCAATGTTAAACATGGCTGTCAGCGGCCATCTTTGTTTACATAAGAGTTATATAATGAAAACTTGTAGCGACTACTCCTCTGAAACTACTTGACGGATTTTCATGAAACTTCGCAGGAATGCTGATCTAGCTATCAAAAACCTATCAGTAGAGCTTCAAGGTCATTGACCTCTTGTTTTAATTTCTTGCATTTTCTCATTCAAAAGAGAAATAATTGTAAAAGTGAGATATGCCTACTGTAGGGAATTAAAATCTCAACAAACTGGCTTTTACAACATCAAAAAAAACAAACAAATGGCTATGTAATGGGTCAAACAATAACGATTTTTTCCACTTAAATATCTCATTGGATCTTGGATTAATCTCTTAGGACAAAGAAGATGCTCAGGTCTTCAGTAAATTTAGATCTCCATGAAATTTGTTTTAAAAGAGGATAAAGTTAAACAGAAAAAACTTATGACATTTTGAATTGCTGTTGAGCTTTGACAGATTTCCTAAGTAGAAGAGAAAAATAGAATTGGGCCTTAATAGAAAGTAACCGCCTATTAAATCGTTTTGATATGAATCTGTTACGCTTAAAGGGACACAATATTATGCTTAAAGGGACATATTTTGAAATGGGTGTCTCGATTTATATATCCAGTATCATATTTACCTTGGTTACATTTAAATAAATCAAATTTTAAGTATTCACTATTTAGTCTTATTCTACTATAAGTTTTAATATATTATTGGTGCAATAATATCGAAAAATAATAATATGCAAAAGCAAATGGCTTAATACAATTCTTATATTATTAACATTAATGATTGAACAAATGCAATTTATGTAGAAAAACTAACTGGACGCCGCTAGTTTCTAAAAAATCAAGATTGCCATATGTCCCTATAAATTCTTAGAGCAGGCTTAAAAATAGGTGAGATATAACATTTTTGAAATGACACCTGAAATGTTCAAAATTGTACAAAAAAAAGAGAAAAGTGTGCACTCTCACTTTCGGTGCATTTAAACTCAAAATCGAGATAATGTCACTAGAATAAGGAGCCTCTAGAGCGAAAAAAGCTTTACAAAATGGCTATCTCTGATAGTGAATTGCATTATAGATGGCGAAGTGTAGTGGGTTCTGTCCATATAAAAAGTAACACCTGTGCCCCGTGTGGAATTGCATTATAGATGACGAAGAGTAGTGTGTTCTGTTCAATATAAAAAGTAACACCAGTGCCCCGTGTGGTTCTCGGGGGCCCCGTTTGGTCACGGGGCAAAGAATGGGACCACTGCAGATCCCTTTGAAGGGGCAGGCGGAGGGGTAGAATCCCCCCAAATTCATGTTCATTTTATAATTTTTTGTTCATGTTCATTAAAGGTCTTCATCATGATCCCTGCATTGTTTCAGGTGCCATCTCGCTCACATCAAAAGAACAGTGGCAGAAAAACAATAAACGTGGCTCCAGCGTAAGTGGAGTTTCTATGATAAGATTTGCAGCAACTCTGCAGTTAAGGACTCACAACACTATTATCTCCCTTGAATACTCCTGCCCTACAGATGAAGGAGGTAGATAAAAAAAAAACAAGTTCGCTTTTCAACATTTTACAGGATACATTGATTTATCTTTACCAGGTTCTAAATCTACAGCATTTTAGGAAGAGATCACAGAAAAATGCATGTTGATATAAGATTTCTAGCTAATTCTGCCTCATTTTACACATCATGGGTCAAATCTCCACGGGGTTGTATTTTTATCTCAATTTTGATAGGTGTCACGCAAACATGAAATTAAAAAAAGTTCAATCTGGTAAATATTTGTTAAAAGTTAATAACATGCAGATATTGGATCAATGAAGAATTTAAGCATAAAACCATGTTGCAAAATCTTTTTTATCTCTATGCCACGAACAAAAACGTTACAATGGGACCCTATGGAAAATTAATTGTGGTGTGAGACGTTAAGAAGAGCTGCAGAATGGGTATCTTTTATTCGTTATTCTTAAGGCATTGCGCTTTAGAGCTGCATAATGGCATTTTCATCCGTCATCTCTAAGGTATTGCGCTTTAGAGCTGCAGAACGGGTATATTTCATCCTTTAATGCTAAGGCATTGCACTTTAGAGCTGCAGAACAGGTATCTTTCATCATTCATCTCTAACGCCTTGCAATTTAGAGCTGCAGAATGGGAATTTCCATCATTCATCTCTAAGCCCTTGCGCTTTAGAGCTGCAGAACGGGTATCTTACATACTTCACCTCTAAGCATTGTTTGTGTATCTGTGAACGTTTCAGACATGTTTGGACACAGTTAACACGGTTATTCAGAAATCCTGTCTGTGTATGTATAGTTACTTCTAGTTATCTTCATATTGCAGGAATTAGCTGAAATTTTACTTGATACAATGTTTAACTAAAAATTAACAATATTTTCAAAACCAATACAGGTATAAGCATAATTTTAGTTTTATTTTACAGCTATTGGCTTGTAAAACAAACACACATATCAATGAAGACAGACTACTTTGAAAAAATGTCAAAATTGAAGCGAGAGACTGATACTTTTCGTGGAAAATCAAAATTTTCACGGGTAACCCTTAGTTTGAGTTTATTATTTTCAGCATTTTTCTCAATAATCATTTCTTAAAGATCATTTTTATGCTGTATTCAGATGTAGAGATGCCTTTTCATGTATATTTGAAAGTTTCAGACATAGCTGAGCACAAATGACCAGGAAAATGCAAAATCCTTATCCTTACTGTAGTTTTTCAAAATATTAAAGGTGCTCGGCCTGAATTTCGACCAATACCCTGGGTCACTAAAACTTGATAATTTGAAAAGCAATAAACCTGGAATCAAAATGTTAGCACTTTTCAGCATGTAATTGATTTGTATACATTTTCAATTATTATTGAGGTGATCATTAGAAAAAAAAATCACCTTAAGGACTCACAACACTATTATCTCCCTTGAATACTCCTGCCCTACAGATGAAGGAGGTAGATAAAAAAAAACAAGTTCGCTTTTCAACATTTTACAGGATACATTGATTTATCTTTACCAGGTTCTAAATCTACAGCATTTTAGGAAGAGATCACAGAAAAATGCATGTTGATATAAGATTTCTAGCTAATTCTGCCTCATTTTACACATCATGGGTCAAATCTCCACGGGGTTGTATTTTTATCTCAATTTTGATAGGTGTCACGCAAACATGAAATTAAAAAAAGTTCAATCTGGTAAATATTTGTTAAAAGTTAATAACATGCAGATATTGGATCAATGAAGAATTTAAGCATAAAACCATGTTGCAAAATCTTTTTTATCTCTATGCCACGAACAAAAAAGTTACAATGGGACCCTATGGAAAATTAATTGTGGTGTGAGACGTTCAGGGTGAGAAGGTTCTAGGCCGATTTTCCATATTTTTTCTTGATGTACATGGAGGATGAGCCTGGCATGTTCATGCCTGTTAGGCGCCATATAACCTTTCATGTGTTTGTGCACCTTAAAACCCAATTCAATTTAATTCAATTTGTTTACAAATATATATTATTACTAGTTAGACTACTCCAATCACACTGTACACACTCTCCTAACTCTCCAGTCATACTTGAGCATCTCGCTTAAATCCCTCCCTAGCTGCACTGGCTGATTGTAATATGATAGTCACACACAATAGTACAATCATACACTACAATTTCTTCCTTCTTCAGATAATCAATATACATCTTTACTCATTTTAAGATGCATTCAGCTATTTATAAAGAATGCCATTCATATTAAAAGAATGCCATTCATATTCTCTCACAAACTAACTCCCACATCATTCAGCTTTTATCAACATAATTTGCCACACACCCAGCATTATAGAAACAACAATAATTACAAAGTCAGACAGAGCATGATGTTATCAACACGTTAGCAATGAAAATATATCAAAATGTCATAGCAATTATTTGTGTTGTAGGATTGCTGATTAGTTATGTCCATGTAATCACATCACACCCATAAAATGTCAGGTAAGTCACATAGTTCCCAGACACAGTGAACACCTGCAACCAATGTTCCTTCATAAGACTGCTAATTTAGAGAAGTGTCATAGTCCTGAACAAAATATAATTGTTTTGTTTATTGTGTTTTTTTCTGTAGCTGAATTATTTCATAAATCCCAGTTTAAAGTCACTATATCTATTTGGTAATTTTGTTTTCCTGTTCGGAGCCCATCTTTTTTCACTAAATCACTTCTACATTTTATCATAGGGTTTGCAAGTGTCAAAGACGTTTTCAGAGTGCGTTGTTCTCTATTAAAGAACTTCTTTAGGTGTGATACATAACGTTTATAACGTACCCCCTTATTTTCAACAGTAACCATGTTTCCTTTCTTTTCTATAACCTTGAAAGGAGTAGGATTAAAACGTGTTGAAATTTTTAGCTCTACTGATCAGAGATCAGCAGAGCTTATGCCGTGGTGCGGGGTCCGTCGTCCGTCCGTCTGTTCGTCTGTCCGTCTGTCCGTAAACTTTTATTTGTAGCGACAACTCCTCTGAAACTACTGGATGGATATTCATGAAACTTTACAGAAATGTTGCCCATAAAGTCTAGTTGATCCTAGCAAAAATTCATGTTGATGTGAAATCCAAGATGGCCGCCAAAGCTAAAAATAGAGTTTTAAAATACAAGTTTGTAGCGACTATTTCTTGAAAACTATAAGTGATATTGATATGGGACTTTTTCTAAAATGATCAGCATGACATGATGTTGATCCTTGTCAAAAATCATAGTTACTATTGCGGTAAGCAAACAGGTAATTATCAAGTTCTGATTTCCAATTACACTTTTCTACCTGTGCAATGTGGATGTGTTTCATTAATGATGCATTCTGACGTTCGACTTCTCCGTTTGATTCAGGCGAGAGAGGAATACTTTTTACATGTTGTATGCCATTTTCTTCCAAGAAATTCGCAAAGTGTTTACATGTAAATTGTGAAGCATAATCTGACCTTATGGAAAATGGTAACCCATGACATACACATAATTTCAATAACAAGCTCAGACGTAATCGTTTTTAGCTTGACTATTCGAAGAATAAGAGAACTTACATAATCACCCCGGCGTTGGCGTTGGCGTCGACATTGGCGTAGGCGTCCCACATCAAGGTTTGCGTGTAAGCTGTGTTTACAAGTCTATATCTCTTACATTTCTTATCCTAGCACAACCAAATTTGGCCATGGGCTTCCTTATAGCATTATCTTAAGGACTGCTTAAGCAATTTTGGTTCCTGTAACCCATGGGCTCCCCTAGCACAACTACAAAACTATCAAAACTATCAAACTAATAATAATATCAAAGTTAATAATAACTACCAAAACTAACAAACTAATAATAATATCAAAGTTAATAATAATAATTACCTATGAAACTCTACAGTATACTCATAGATACTAATAAAACAGAAATAGTGTTTTGCTTTTTACATTACAGAAATCTATAACTACATGTGTTAATTCATTCTTTTCCACAACTACACTTAGTACCAACCAAAAATAATAATAAACTTGTAATTGTTGGACATGTCGAAATATTGTTTAACCAGTAGCAGGACCAACGGTCTTAACCTTGGACAATACGTCAAAACAATGAACACCACCAGGCCAAATTATTGGGCTGAATAGACATATAATTATATGCCCTAATTTCTGAAAATGAGTATATATTTTTGATAGAAGAATTTGACTGTATAGAATGCTTAATTGATTGAATTGAATTGGATTTTATAGTCGCACCAACAGCTAAGGTCATATGGCGACTTTCCAGCTTCCATTGGTGGAGGAAGACCCCAGGTGCCCCTCCGGGCAAATTTCGTGCACGGGCGGGCACCTGGGTAAAACCACGGACGTTCCGCAAGCCAGCTGGATAGCTTCCTCACATAAAGATTCCTAGCATGCTTAAGGAATGGACAACAATTGAAATTGTTCTTATCATGCTCGATTCATTATTATGATATGATAGCAATCAATTGACCAGTTGTAAAATAATAAGTACCCAAAACGATAATAAATACCCCGATTAATAATAATTACCCTCTACATTCAACACTCTTCTTTATACCCATTTAAAAGTATGAAAGTCTTTAATAGCTACAAAGCATGTAATTCACTAACAATATCCAGTGTTATGTTTGTTTTCATCTGTATTTTTGCAGATATATATACTTAACTGTTTTCATCTGTATTTTTGCAGATATATATACTTAACTTGCTTTTCTTCAGTTGCACGTTCTTGTGTTTTATCGAGTAAGTTCTGCAGTGTCATGCGTGTATGGTTGCTCCCAATTATAAAGACCACCATCAGGCGTTGGCTGCAAATCCTTGATATTTGTGTGATCTTCCACACCACCCAGAAGAATTGTGTAGCGCTGCCAAGGATTTGCAGCAAATGAAGTTATATGTTGTCCTAGGTGTTTAAGTAAAATTAACAAGTTTTAAAAAAGTCTCAATCTACAAACAAGTAAATTTAACATATTCTGAGCCAGCAATGAATTTGTATGCATCTTCCCCAAGTTCCATTATTTTATTGGTTGTATATTCATTGAGACTAAAAACATCTTCCTCATCTGGTAATCTTTGAGGCTTTCTCAATTCTGTTTGCCTATTTATAGCGCATTTATACTCTGCATCACCAAACGTTGATGACCAGTGGTGGCTTAACAGGACACTAAACGTATCAATTTCAGCTGCTTTAAAATAACACAATTATATTTTATGACTCTTGGCTGTTACTTCGACGGCCAGTGCTATATCACAATGACCACAGGTAGCTAACAACCTGGAGTAGGTTATGAATATTCACGATGTATAATGATTGACACATTCTCAAACATTGCCCGAATCCTCTTCATGATGTTATATCGTCTACTTTTTAGCGAGTATTTGACTATAATGTGTATATTAAAAAAATACTTGCTTAGTATATCTATATTCTGTTTCTTTGTAATATTTAATTGGTTTTGTGCTTAAATGATGGTGTCAAATTTGACTCTGCCTCGGGGGTCACAGTTTTAGCAAGTTCTCCTTCCCTGAAACTACAAGAGCTGAAGCTTTAATATTTAGTATTAACCATAAGCTTAAGGTCCTTTACCAAGGGGTCCGATATTGCCCCGTTCCAGGGGCGCCACATTTTACATATAAATAGGGGAAACTTTCAAAAAACATTCTCTTTACAAAATCAGGAGGTTTAATATTTTGCATTTACTATAAGCGTATGATCCTATCCTCTACCAATTTTGTTAAAATGGTGACCCTGGGGAACAGTTTGGCCCCCCGCCTCAGTGGTCACATGTTTCACATAGACTTACATAGGGAAACAAGTCTCTGAAACCACCGGGTACAGATCTCTCATAACATTGCATGCAGCATAAGCTTGTAGTCCTAGGAGTCAAATCTTGCACCATCCCGTGTGTCACAGTTTTAGTTATAAAAGAAAATCTGTACAAAATCTTCTCTGACACTACGTGAGCTACAGGTCTAATATTTTGCATGTACCATAATCTTATGATCCTCTTCCAAGCTTGTCCAAATGACCATGTGGTCAAATTTGGCCCCACTCCGGGATCAAATGTTTTGCATCAACTATATTGGAAAAAAAAAAAAAATATTTTTTCTCTGAAACCAGTTAGACCACTCCTTTTTTATTTTTTGGTTTACAAGATTTTTTTGGAAAAGTGTCCACCAGGAGGTCGAAAAAAAAAAGAAAAAAAAAAAGGAAAACATGAAAATCATAGGTCACAAAACATACTGTAAAATGACTGAAACATTGAAAATACATTTAATTTACATTCACTACACAAGAAAGTTGGTCAATATAGTTAAACACACAGCTTAAATGTCGATTTAAAACTGCTTAAATGCTGTTTTTCATATTGTTAAACACAACGCTTAAACTTTGATTTTCATATTGCTAAACACCGTGCTTAAATGTTTTAACACACTGCTTAAATGTTGATTTACATATAGTTAAACACCCTACTAAAATGTTTAAACACACTGCTTAAATATTGATTTTCATATTGTTAAACACACTGCTAAAATGTTTAAACACAATGCTTTAATTGTTTAACATCCTACTTATTGTTTTAATAAACACAATGCCTATAAATGCTGATTTTCATACAGTTAAACACAATACTTAAATGTTGATTTTCATATACTAGTTAAACACACTGCTTTAATGTTTAAACACACTGCTGATATGCTGATTTCCATATAACTTAACACCCTGCTTAAATGTTTAAACACACTCCTTAAATGTTGATTTTCATATAGCTAAACGCCCTGCTCAAATGTTTAACACACTGCTTAAATGTTGATTTTCATATACTAGTTAAACACACTGCTTAAATGTTTAAACACACTGCTTAAATGCTGATTTTCATATAACTTAACACCCTGCTTAAATGTTTTAACACACTGCTTAAATGTCGATTTTCATAGGTTTAAACACATTGCTTAAAATATTGATTTACATAAAGTTACACACACTGCTTAAATCCAACCGCAAAATAATATTTTATAAACAATGACACTTTGCATTCAGTCATATATTTGTTTTCACATACTTGTTCTCAATTTAATATACTATTTCTTTTTTTTCATTTTCAACGCGTTTCTCACAGCAGGTATTTTGCCGGACTCATAACAGCCTCTGCATAGGGGGCGCACAATACTGTATTGCTTAATTAACTCGGCTAATGGTTCCTCCTCATTGCCGAGGATATCATCGTCCCCACAGAAGAAGCATATGGGTTGAAATTTGTGTGGTCCTGTGAAAAAAAAATCCCATGTTTAATATTAAACAGCAACAGTATACATATATTATAAAAGCAGAGAAAAAACAAATAAAAAACGTTTAACTCTTTGGAGTATGGAGTACTTAAAAGAACAATCTTAAATACATACTTTAATATAAACTTTAAATTGTGTAATATTCATCGCCTGACATGCTAGAATTACATGAATCTGGTCACTGAATCCAACTTTGGACATTTCACATGTGCAAGATAATTTTGATATTTATTCAAGTTTTAATATATGAGTATCAAAGTTACCAGAATAGTATGTTGTCTCAATTTCTGTTTGACAACTGACACCCTCTCTTACAAAGACCATGTCATACAGACCATGATTCTCTGGAAATAGGGACGATCCACATGTATAAGAAACGGAGTCCTGCAGCCTTTGTATCTGCCTGGACTGCTCGGGAGTTAATCTGTGCCTACAGTAAACCACCCGTCTCTTATGACATTCACCACAAGTCACAAACTGTCGAACTTGAGCTGAAATGAAACATAAAATCTTTTATTTTAACACGACTTGTTTATACAATAATTAAAATCAGAAATAAACGACTGGTTGATGTTCTTCAGATTTTATTTCATGCAAGACCCAACATACAAATTGTAGCTATGATAATATTTATATATTTGTCATTTGACAGTGCACCTTGCTGAATTTAAATGAAGTTCATATGAAAGTATATTTATATTGTTAATTTAAATTACACAATATACCTGCATTCATGTGGGCTTTATGATTTTTGTCTGCCTCGGTTGGTGTAGATTTACCATCCATTTACGGCCTTTTGTCATCTGCTGTGTCGATTAAAGAGCACTCTGGTAGACTCATGTACTGTTCATCAGGCCCTATAGTGGGATCAGGAAGCCAGGTTAGATCCAACGTTGCTGCCCTCTTGGGAAACATGATGCAGAACCAGCAACCATCACATTTCCGGATCTAAAAACAACACACATGTATCTGTATTTTAAATGCCTACAAATGGATACATTCTCTGAAAAGCCTTGTTTATAATAGGAAGGTCACAATGACATTTCAGCTACTGACATCAATATTGGTATTAAAGGCTCATCATAAATAGGTTACTTAAAACCATCAGACCATTTTGCGAGTTGTTAAATATTGACTACACAAGCTTGGTCACAAACAGCAAACACAATGACAATGTTATAAAATGAGACAAATATTATATCCTATGTTCTAAATAACAGAGACTCAAAAAGTAAAAATTCAATAAACCTTAGTATTTTTATGCATATTTGTACAAAACAAAACAAGTAAATATGTAGTTCTGATTGTTTTTGGCAATAATTTTGAATTAATTTTCTTTTTAATACAAGTACCTGGTATGTATATGTTCGTTTTCTGCAGTGAGCGTCAATGAATGTCTTTAGGCGTTGTGGGGCCTGCTGAAGACTTTTACAGGATATCACGGGTGTGGCGGTGCCATCATTGTCACTGTTGAATATATCTAGACAATCTACGATCTGTTTGATATCTTCTTCGGTTGCTGCATCATGAACTTTCACTTGTTCTTTATGAAACTTGAGTTTGGAAAATCTTTGTTTCAGCACAGCCAGCACGGGTTCCAAAGAATCAACTAGAGAGGTTTTCAAATTACCATCTTTTCCAGCCGCATCTCTTATCTTCTTTAGACCAGTAAGGCTTCTTATTCTGTATTCTTGCATCTCACTCATTGGTGCCCGTTCCAGAGCAGTGTTTTGAAGCGCAATATTGAGAAGACTCATACACCTTTCAGCAGGGTTGTTATATGATTGTGAAGGGGCTGTCCGTGCAGATACTAACATGTCCAAATCAAGACTCACAAACAAGGCTATGTACGCGAGCTGCACTGACCAGTATGTTGAACGGTGGTCTGGGCCTCCATCTGTATACACAAATAATATTGGCTTCGCCAAGGAAAGTCCATCTTCACTTTCGGCTCTTAAGATTTTAGCTGTCTCTGCTGTATGGCGTGGTGCAGATGAGGGACATAAAACCTTATCCTTGACACCAACATGAACTTCTCCATTGTAAAAACTATCACCAATGTTCTCTGGAATGTCAACATTGAACAGGACTGAGGGGACAGCCCCATGTACATGAAAATCATGGTCTAGCGCTGAAAGTGTGGCACCTGCAGGTACCATGGATTTGTTGTGTGCCCTCACACCAGTAGAAATAGGCTTTCCAGGTTCACCAATGGGCACTACGCTTTTATCATCCAGGCAAATGAAGACACTCTCATCTCTTAGTTTCACCGCCATTTCCTTCATCATCACAAACTGATGGAAGGCATATCCTGCATCAGGATGTCTCGCTCTTGTCAACCTCTGCTGCACAGCATATTTTACATTAAATCTTCCTGTGTAACACATTGCATTTCTAACAAATCCATTTGATGGCCAGAAGTTGAAAGCTACCCAGGATGGTGATGGTATTTTGCTTCCACTTGGAAGAGTCTTAGCAACAGTTTCAATCAAACTTTCAACACTAATATCAAGTGGCATGTAAAGACTGTCACCATGTCTCCGTTCATGCACCACTGCTGTATTCTGTAGGTGTGAGTCAAGAGCTTCCCAGAAGGGGTCTAATCTAGTGTCTTTTGGTCTTCCATTGTTGCATCTAAGGTCATACAACAGACTTGTACAATCAGACTGAAGCAAGAATTCAGACACTCTTTCATCAACACTAGCTTCTTGTATGCTCTCAGCTGCACTTGAATCTTGAGTTAGATATCTATGGATGTGTCGGAGAATAGCCGGCTTTGCTCCTGATTTGGCGTACTTATTCATGAAACTCTTCCTCATTGCACGGGTTGAAAACTTGGGCAAGTCATCCTTGATAGCTGTTACTGCATCAAGATCTCCAGCCGCTCTGTTTTCAGTATCAGCAGGACTTTTCCATATGAAGTTGTAATTACCCATGTAGTTACCAAACTTGTGACTGTACATTCTGCATGGGAATGGTAAAGTTAACTCACTAAGCCACTTCTTATTGTCATACACATCTGTGGGTTGATAATCTAACAAGAAAAGAGGTTCAAAGTTATCAAGTAGTCTTAGAGACTCACAGAGCAATACATACGCATCTGTTTCACAAGTTTCACACTGCAAGACATCTCTTAACACATTATTGTCATTCAATGATCTCACTGGTTCAGTCTTTTCTCTGTTTGATGCTGTTCTTTTTGTCTGTTTCTTCAGGAAGTCCGAGTACTTCTTCATAGCATTTGTCAGACTGTCACACATACTGTGAAATTTGGTGAACTTTTCATTCAGGAAAAAACCACTTGATGTCATGGTAACCATCCGGGATATTCTGTCATCGAGGTCTACAACGGTTATCTGTGTATTAAAAAGTTACATCTTAATAAACCCAATAGTTCTATATCTATTAAACTAGCCTAAACGTCACCTGGCCATATATCCTCAAAACATCTCAAAGTTGAGATTTTGATCAACTCAATTTCCTTAAAGTTAGGCTCAGGCTTTTTAAAATGTTCCTGAAATGTATGAATAACTGCATATAAATCTTATTTAAGATTCACAAATACAGCAGAGTCAGCTATCTTTATCGCATTTAAACTATTATATAAATCTATTGAGAAATTGAGTTGAGGAAAACCTTAAATTTGAGATGTTTTAAGAATGCGGGGCCAGTGTTGATAAAGAAAAGTTTGGCATGCTTAGTTAAGCAGACAAGATATATACTTTAAATAAATGAACATTTAAACTTATCTGCAAACAGTATCATATACCATGGTATTGTCGTATCGGATATCTGGGTCTAACCAGTTGGCTTTATAATTTATTATATTCCTTTTCATCATTGTAAAGTTTTTCTTAAATCGACTCAAAGCAAAACAAAAACAAGAGGGCCATGATGGCCCTATATCGCTCACCTGAGTTAATTTGAACCAATAAAAGAGGGCCAGGGCCAAGATGGCCCTAAAGCGATCATCTGAGTACTGGCACATTATCGAACTTCTTCGAAATCTTATGGTCCTATACACATTATCATACTTCTTCGAAATCTTATGGTCCTATACAATCTGTGCAAGTTTGGTTAAGGTTGTTCAAGAAATGTGGGCTCTGTTGTGTATAACAACATTGATATAGACAGTTTAAGACACTGACAAAGTTTGGTAAAGATCGAATATAAAATGAAGGTGCTAGAGAATAACACCTTGGGCAGAGCCAAATGTGACCCCAGGGCTACATGTAATATATGAGAGCTGTGTGCTTTGTGGTTTTAGAGAAGAAGATTTTATAAGTTTTTCCCTATACAAGCCTTTGTAAAACTGTGACCCCAGGGGCGGGGCCAAATGTGACCCCTGGGTCACCATTTGAACAAACTTTGTAAAGGACCATAAGCTTATAGTAAATGCAAAATATCAAACCCCTGGCTCTTGCAGTTTCCGAGAAGAAGATTTTATAAAAAAAAATCCTATACAAGTCTATGTAAAACAGTGGCCCCCGGGGCGGGGACAAATTTGACCCAAGGGTCACCATTTGAACAAACTAAGTAGAGGACCATAAGCTGATGCTTCATGTAATACATGAGAGCTCCGTGCCATGTGGTTCCAGAAAAGAAGATTTTTTTTCAGTTTTTCCCTATACAAGCCTATGTAAAACTGTGACCCCCGGGGCGGGGCCAAATGTGACCCCAGGGTCACCATTTGAACAAACTTGGTAAAGGACCATAAGCTTATAGTAAATGCAAAATATCAAACCTCTGGCTCTTGCAGTTTCTGAGAAGATTTTAAAAAAAAAATCCTATATAAGTCTATATTAAACTGTGACCCCCGGGGCAGGGACAAATTTGATCCCAGGGTCACCATTTGAACAAACTTAGTAGAGGACCATAAGCTGATGCTACATGTAATACATGAGACCTCTGTGCCTTGTGGTTTCAGAGAAGAAGATTTTTAAAGTTTTTTCCTATATGTCTATATGAAAAACATGCAAAATCTCAATATATGAACTTTGGACCCCTGGGGCATGGTCATTTGAACAAACTGGATGGTCTAGACGTTGGCGATCATTTTAAAAGAAAAACTGTCGAAATCTATCCAGCGGTTCTTGAGAAGAAGATTTTTTAAGGTTTCAACTATATATGGTAATGGCGGCCATCTTGGATGTCGCGCTGACCTAATTTTAACATATCTAAAAAGCATTCACCTAAGGATCATCCACGTGAAGTTTGGTCAAAATTAGCCAAGAGGTTTCTGAGGAGAAGTTATTTGAAGCAAAAGTTAACGACGGACGACGACGACGGACAAAGAGTGATCCCAATAGCTCACCTTTGAGCCTTCGGCTCAGGTGAGCTAAAAAGGTGCCGAACCTGATTTTTAATACACATGCTAAATTTTATTTTAATACTTGTTCTAAATTTTATTCAAGGATCTATAAACATAATCTTATGTAAGTCATTTGTTGTATATGAACATGAATGTCATTCATACCTTAGGTTCCTTCATTTTTTGGGATTTCCAGTCGAAGAAGCCACGTAGAGATTTGAACTCCGGACAGCTTATTGATCTGCTATTGAATTTCTCCCAGTGAGGGTCCAGGTACCACAGCGTCTCTGTTAATGTCTTTGTCACATGTTTCCCTGTGGTTTCAACCTGTGAGTATACAAGATGCTTGAATTGAACAAATATATGTCAATTTTTTAAGAATCTTGCCTAGGCATAAACAAAACCCAGTTGCATTACAAATGCTCATGAATATTTCTATATTAAAAGTTTCATTTTAATTCTTTTTCAGATGAATGTCACAGTATTAAATCGACAAAAAATATCAGCTCTGGCACTCCGCCATATAATTGGGCCAGGTGACAAACAAAAACACACTTTTCCTTAACTTTACAAGAATATATAAATTAGTTATGCAAAGTTTCAGATCCCCAGCACAAATATTTCTTTTTATACTTAATAAAACATGTATATTTTGATTTCTATATACATAATATCCTAGGTCTGACAATAAATTCATATACCATTCATAGACCCACAAATAAATTAACAGAACCCTGTCTCAAATATTTATGTCCATTTATAATATTAAATATGGACTGGTATTGGCAGTATTATTAAAAGTAGGAATTAATTTTCACAACATACCTGCATAGGAGTAAATCCTACATCATTACCTTTGAGGAACTGTAACACTGTGTTGTAGAGCTTGTCTTTAGAATTATTGACTGGCCTGAAGATACAGAGATTATAATACAATATTTAGGATGAAGCAGTCTGACATATGTTTAAAAATACAGACACAAACAAGAAATATTTATTTCACATCACCCCATATACAGAGGATGTAACAAGATTTTAGTTTTCAGCCAGCTTTAAACGCAGCTTTATATTAATATAAACTTTTAAGAGATATCATATTTATATTTGTGAATAAAAAATATCATCATACTAATTGTCATTGCATTACATTGTTAACAACAAACAGGAAAGCTATTTTAAAGGATGAGTATATGTTCAGAAGAACTAAAATATTTATAAAAAGAATTATTGTGAAGTTTCTGTGTATTAAGTTTTCACGAAAAGCTGAGAAAAGTGAACTGAAGACAGTTAATAAGCAGGCTGAATAGGTTATATACTGGATGCTATATCCATAACAGCTGTTTACCTAATAAAAATAAAGAAAACTATCTGCTAGAAGACAATGACCATGTGAAAAGAAAGACAGAAGAGCCATTTCAAGCCATAAAACTGTGCCTTTAAATATTAGTTTAGCAAAGCTGATAAGACTTGAGTAATCATCATTTATATAGTAAAATGAAGATTGCCCAGGACAACAATGAGTTGTATAATTGTTGTATATTCAAAAGGTCACAATATATGTATTTTTTTATAATCTATCCAGATTTTTTTTAATGATTTAGCCTTATTTAAAAGCGGCACATTTGTTGTTGTTTTCTTCAATCTTGACTTGAACTAGCTCTGAAATATTCTAGCTACTGGTAGTTTAAAGATTATATAAATCTGGTTAATTGTTATGACACACTGTACACCATCACCACACACCAATAAACATACCTCAATGACAAATCAGATCTTAAATCCTGAAATTTTTTTTTTCTGTAAACACATTGTCAAAATGCCTTTTTAAAATTCAAATAAACAAGTTCTATTTTAATATTATATTTAAAAGAAAGAGAGAATAACTTCAGGCCCTGTATATTAATAAACAAAAGAAATTTATGTCTACTTTTTAATTCTCTCATTTTGACAAATATTATATCAAAATTATAAAATATATTTCTCAATGTCATTTTGTTAAAAACGCATCAAGACAAACTACTTCATACCTTTCCTGTGGAAGATGGGTGTAGGACTTCTGTGCTGCCTTGAGAACAGTAAATACATTTATTTCCCCACACAATTTTTCTGTGGCACCACAATCATCTGTTTCTGAAATTTAACATCTCATCTGAACATAATTATAATAGATTTATTTAACATTTATATATAACATCGTTTTATGCCATGAGGGCTTACAGACCATCCGTTTTAGCCTAACCACTTTTTCCTGGTCATAACACCTAGTACCGGAGCATGCAAACAACCTCAACATGTAACTACCCATGTAAATCAGTGGTAGGAGACGTGAAAGAGTGTCGAATGTTAATCATCAGCTCGAGCTAGAACAAGAATGGAGTGCTCCCCAGACAGTGACATATAAACGTGACCCACGGATGGACGGACAGCTGCCGACAAACAAAAGTAATCCCTAAGTGTCTGCCATGCCAGAGGCAGGCGATACAAAAACAGTGTCTTGCCTAAGGACACCCCGGTCGAGGATCAAGCTTTTGACCAGTGGATTCGAAGTAAAGCACGCTGATCATTGTGCTAATGCCGACTTTTCATATAAGACATAAACATATGAATATAAATTAAACACTTTGAAATAGTAGTCAGTTTACTATCAATTAAAATGCATCTGTGTCATTCAAATATTTCTGTATTTAAAAAAAAATAGTGTCAGAACTTGACAACCGTGATTTTCACAGTGGATCATATTAATTTACAAAGATTTAGTAAAACAATGTTTAAAACAACACCTTGTTTCCTCAGCTCAACGAACAAGAACTTGTAACCGAAATGCTGCATGGCAGCAATCGGTGTCGTTCCTTCAACGGTTGTCCGATCTCCATCGCTGGATCGGCAAGCCGAAATCCCACGCACACGGAGGTTGTCATCCGGAAGTACACGGCTGATTGCCGTACCGACTGTTTCTGATATTTCTGCCCTCAGAAATACTTTACCGGAGCCTTTTAATACCGATGAAAACCCCCAAAAGGTTACTTCAAAAAAGACCGAACAGGCCATTTTGAGAGTTTCCGGTATGACAGTTGACAGGTTCACGCGATATCACTCGAAATTATTCAATAAAATTGAGGAACTACCGCAAACCAGTCCACTTTCAATTCACATTCGTTCCAAATTATTTCGTGTTTTTTTCGTTTCGCACCAAAATCGATACGGTCGGGAAAATAATTTTGAAAAAAAAAGTGAAATTGCATTTTTTTTTTTCTTCTACTTTTCGGAAAATTAGACCCGCCGGTTTTGTAAACCAATTTATATAAAAGGAGTGGCCTTATACACTTACTCAACAGAACAGATGGATACAACCATCCGAATAGTATCGGCCTTGTGGTCTACCCTCGCCCCATGGAACATAAACTCTGGGTCACAACTTGGAATCTGTTGAGGTCCTCGCGCCCTGAATCAGTTATCTATAAAAAAATAGTTAAACAAGGTTATAATTTAATAACAGAATTATATCTCGCAGTCAATTGATTTCAGGCCCAGTAAGTGTATATATTGTTAAAGGATGGGGATCTCAGGGGTTTCCAGGTATGATCCAGGAGTTATTTCCCCATGGGTGGGATGGATCCGGTGGCCAATACTGATTGGATGTTTTACGTCATTTTCAACACGTGTAAGGCTATACATGACAGTAGATATTTTTTTGTGATGGAGGCAGACCACCCACTTTTCCTTGGTAGAACCTTGGTAGAACCAGTACTGTACACCTATCATCCGTAAGAATCAACACTTTCTCACAAGTCGAGCTCCGAATGGGATTCGAACCCGCAGAAAGGCGAGAAGGTTTACAACGCAACGTCGTTAACCCATTGGCCACGGAGATGCTTGATTGCATGGTTGTATTCGTCTATTCAGGCGAAGTAAGTTTATGGTCATAAGTTTACAAGTTATGACCCAGGGGCGGTGGTAGACCCCAGGGCTGATGCTGGTTCAATGGTTATATCCATATATTCATGCCCAGAAGTGTATGTAAGCTTATAGGCATTTTGGCATTCCTCTTTTTCTTATCGATGACTTGCCTCTTTACACCAATTCTTTTGTTCTTTAATATTTTACCAATTCCAATACACAGAAGTAAAGTATACACTCTGTGAGGGGTTAAAGGTGGTACATAAGCTTTCAGTGAGGATCTAGGAGTCCAACTTAAAACTGACAACTTTTTTTCTGGTAAACATAACATAAACATAATGAAAGAGCCTAAAATGACTCCTTATTCTTTACAAGGAAGTTCATTCTACAGTTAGTATGTGCTTTCCTAGTAACAAGGGACCTTAGGGTTAAGCTTTTAACCCAGATTTCATTCACAAGCTATGGTGAATTCCAATTTTAGACCTTGGCAACATTGCGTTTTAATTAATATGATGCTTTTATCATGAATTTTACATCTTTAAAATGTTATATTTTTCCAGAAAACCCACACTGATGTACCACCTTTAAAATAAAACCTAAAGTCACAATAGTTTTTATGTTTTATTATATCTTAATACATTTTTCAATTATGCATATATAAACATGCGTAAATAAATATTTTAGTAATTGTGTGACCAACTTTTAATAAACCAATAGTCTATTGTTTATAATTAACTAATACCTTTATAGCGACGCACTTCTACTGAATTATTATTTCACTACTAATATTAAAAGGACATATGGCAACCTTGAGGTCTGTCTTTTCAAGAAGCAAACCATCTACAAAAGTATTTTCTTTTGTTTTTCCGGATCCAACTGTTCAATATTAAAGTTGAAATACGTGCGACACTGAAATGCATAACAAATTTAAAAGTTTAATGACTTTTTAGTCATTATTATTGATCAGTGGCTGTTATATATCACTGATAAGCACCTTGTGCAAAAATGAAATGTGCTAAACTTTAATAAATTATATGCTGACTTCCTTTACAGAACTCCTTTATTCTGAAGTTATACAATTGCTTATAGAACCTCTATCTGGCTTACTTTAACTAGGAACATCATGGAAAGATTCCTGCTGTCAAAATAATTTCGTTGATTGAAAATAAAGCAAGATTGTTATACGTTCATTTAAACACACATACATTTGGTGACAAATAGTTTAAGCCATTTAACACTAAGAAAAGTTAACAATAACACTTCAAATTCATGAACAGTCACTTTTGTATCCTTTGTTTAGCATTAAAGATTTTAAAGGTGAATGGCCACCCTTTTTTGTAGTATTATCAATTAACAAATTTAACTCTTAAACGTCATATGACTTGATAGTCCCAGAGAAAAACATTAATTATATTTAAAACCGCTACTAACTTGTATGTAAAAATAAGTATTATTTTTGCATGACGTATATACTACTTTTAGCACTTTTAGCACTGCGTGACTGCACAGGGAAATGAGGTAAATCTGAATTGTATAGCTGCACAACTATATATTGCCAGATAATTGATAAATACATTGACCTGTGGATTAATTTACCTGTTCAAAGTTTTCTAGGTCATCAGGACATACTCCCTGAGTCATCTTATCTCTTTTCACAGATATTGCAATGTGTGATTTGTAAATATCTATTGTTGTGTATTGATTTGGATTTAAATAAACATAAACATGTTCAGGAAACATGGCCGGGGAACTTTAACAAGAGGTTTCTTCAGTACACATGAACTTATCCTCTAGAATTAACACTTACTAATAGATCAAGGAGATCAAAGTGTAATTTTGCGATACATAGTTTTAATAAAACAAGACGACACAGACATAATATACTCCATCGTTTCATTTTTTATTTGATTGCAAAATTGTTTATAAACAAATATTTACATTTCTACTGCACATACCTGCATTAAACTATTGTGCCTTGCAGCGCCTCAATTCCCAGTAAAAATATACACCTTTCAGGCTTCACCGTTTTAAACTAGCCTAATGTTTCTCATTTCCCGTAGAAATATCGTAATATCTAATTCAATCCTTAAATCACTTCCAAACCGCTCTAGGCCAATTGTTTAATACACGAGGAAAAGTTCATATCACGGTTATAACCTGGAAATGAAAAGTGAATTAAAATGATAATCTTGTCACTATGGAACTCTAAATATATTAATATAAGAAACAAAATTAGAAATGTGTCTATGGTACATAGATGCCCCCACCGAAAACAATCCGAAGTGATATGCAGACGTAAAATACGCATATATTTTCATGTAAAATTTGACGAAAAATGGCCTTAATTAATTTTATTAACAACAGGGCTATTTTAATGACGCAACGATATGCACATCTGGACATTATATGTAATCATCCTGTAAAGTTTGGAAACAATCAGTTGAAAACTGCGGGAGGAGATCGGACACAAAAGATATTTTAACGTAAAATTTGGCACAAAATATGCGTAACTCCGGTAATACTGGAACGATTTTGATGCCGAGAGGATATGCACATCTAGACATCATATGTAATCATCTGAATTAGATGTAGCCCATAGATACTCATTGCGAAGGCAATAATGATTTCCCGTTTTGACTCGTATCAAGATAAAATTTACTGCAACTGAAAAATTTCAGATCAATGTTGTGTTATTTGTCATTAAAATACGTTTTCAACTTTGTCTCTTATAAGTTTACCTAACACACAGTGACATAATATCTTAAAGCCTGTATGCAAGACACTTGGTCATCTCGGTAACATTCCACAAGGCTGACTCATAACATTTCACTTGGTGAAGTTGTAACAGTGTTACATGCCAATTAAGAAGACTGGTTCAGAAAAACTGTAGTAGAGTTTTCTATGACCTCACACCCATCCATAGTTTCTTTTTACTTGCACCTGAGAATGAAAGCAGAACACCTTGAGCATGTTTTTATTTTCAGTATCATATACTCACAGTATAATCCATATTACCATTAAATCAGTAACACAATGTGTAACTCATATAATTTAAATTGAATAATTTTGAATGGTTATAGAGGAATACTCGGCACATAAAAAGGAGCGACTGCATATGACTGCCCAAATCATTTCTTCTTTTCTTTTTTTTTTTTTACACATTTTTTTAAAGAATAACCATGCAATTATTTGCTATAAAAGAACAATAACATACCAAACTAATTTTTTTTCTGTAATCAATGGGACAACATAACTCTAAAATAATTATATTCATTTATTTTACCAATTTGAATTGTGTCATGCTTTTAAAATTGAATAAAGATTTCAGTACGAGTGATATTAAAGAATATTATGCAAACTAGAAAACAATAAGTTAATAATCTGGGACACAACATTCCTGAAGTAATTAAAAGGCAATCTTAGTTGTAAGGACTTACCTGTAATAGCTGCCACTGATGGAAAGAAACCAATTATTACCTCTTAACCAAGCAATCATATTTAGGTGAATTTACTTAACTGAAGTCAAACATGTATTTAATAAATGACTTCCAAAGGAAAAACCGAAATTTGATCTCCCAAATCAGGTTTTATACATGTGCATTTGTTCATAAGCAGTACAAAATTTATGGGACAAAATTTATGGGAACTGATATAGTGGTTTTTAAAGCAAGTAGTCTCTATACCAGATGCTGCTATATAATGCCATCTAAAATCTTTTTTGATTTTTAGCTCGACTGATCAGAGATCAGCAGACTGATCAGAGATCAGCAGAGCTTATGCCGTGGTGCGGTGTCCGTCCGTCCGTCCATAAAGTTTTATTTGTAGCGACTACTCCTCTGAAACTACTTTATGGATATTCATGAAACTTTACAGAAATGTTGCCCATGAAGTCTAGTTGATCCTAGCAAAATTCATGTTGATGTGAAATCCAAGATGGCCGTCAAAGCTAAAAATAGATTTTTAAAATACAAGTTTGTAGCGACTACTTCTTGAAAACTGTGATATTGGTATGGGACTTTTTTTAAAATGATCAGCATAACATGATGTTGGTCGTTGTCAGAAATCGTTTTGATTCGATGTTAAACATGGCTGCCAATGGCCATCTTTGTTTACATTGAGTTATATAGTAAAAACTTGTAGAGACTACTCCTCTCAAACTACTTGGCGGATTTTCATGAAATTTTACAGGAATGTTGCTCTTGATGTGTAATTGATCCTAACATAATTTCAAATCGGCCAGAAATTCAAGATGGCCACCACAGCTAAAAATAGATTTTTAAAAAATAAGTTTGTAGAGACTACTTCTTGAAAACTATAAGTGATATTGATATGGGACTTTTTCTAAAATGACATGATGTTGATCTGAGTCGAACATTATTTGGATTCGACATTAAACATGGCTGCCAGTGGCCAGCTTTGTTTACATAGAGTTATATAATAAAAACTTGTAGCGACTACTCCTCTGAAACTACTTGACGGATGTTCATGAAACTTCACAGGAATGTTGCTCTTGATGTCTAGTTGATCCTAGAAAAATTTCAGGCTGGCCGGAAATTCAAAATGGCCACCACGACTAAAAATAGATTTAAAATACATAAATTTGTAGAGACTACTTCTTGAAAACTGTAAGTGATATTGATATGGGACATTTTCTAAAATGATCACCATGACATGATGCGAAATTTATTTCGATGCAATTTTAAACAATGCCGCTAGCGGCCATCTTTGTTTATATAGATTTATATAGTAAAAACTTGTAGCGACTACTCCTCTGAAACTACTTGACACATTTTTATGAAACTTCACAGGAATGTTGCTCTTGATGTCTTATTGATCCCAGATTTTTTTTAGGTCGGCCGGAAATTCAAGATGGCCGCCATGGCTAAAAACAGATTTTTTAAAAAAAGTTTGTAGCGACTACTTCTTGAAAACTAAGTGATATGGGACTTTTTCTAAAATGATCAGCATGACATGATGTTGATCCTTGTCAAAAATTATTTTGAATCAAAATTAAACCTGGGCACCAGTGGCCATCTTTGTTTACATAGAGTTTGTATAGTAAACATTTGTAGTGACTACTCCTCTGAACTACTAGACGGATTTTCAAGAAACTTCACAGGAATGTTGCTCTTGATGTCTAGTTGATCCTAGCACAATTTCAGGTCGGCCGGAAATTCAAGATGGCCACCATGGCTAAACATAGATTTTTAAAAACAAGTTTCTAGCAACTACTTCTTGAAAACTGTAAGTGATATTGATATGGGACATTTTCTGAAATGATCAGCATGACAAGATGTTGATCCTTGTCGAAAATTATTTTGATTCGACGTTAAACATGGCTGCCAGTTTACCTAGAGTTATATTGTAAAAACTTGTAGTGACTACTCCTCTGAAACTACTTGACATTTTTTTATGAAACTTCACAGGAAAGCTGACCTAGCTATCAAAATCTATCAGTAGAGCTTCAAGGTCATTGACCTCTTGTTTTATAAACAAAATGATAAATTTAGACAGAAAAAAGCAATGATCATTGTATTAAAAGTATATTTACTCATATTCGTCCCATTCTTAAGTGCCTGCAGGTACGATTTTCCCTCCACCTCCTTACATTCCTTGTCCGCCAATAAGTAGCTGACATTCAGGTATTGTTCCACTATGGCAGCCAGGGCTTCTTTAAAACACACATCCTTGATGTATACTGCAGCTAGGCTAAAACAAGTGAAAATTGCATTTAGATCCTAATGGCACTTTTGGTGACTTTGAATGTTGGACTGAATCTTTTGACTGAAAAAAATCAGGTAAAAATCAGGGGCGGATCCAGGATTTCAGCTTAGGGGGGGCGTAATATTTTGGTCAATTTTCGGGTCCGTCTCTAGCCTCATAAAACGTTTGCGGTAGTGCATTTATAGGGTAAAAAAGTCCGTTTTCAAATAAAAGGATTTAACAATGTGTTAATTAAACCACTTATTAGCCATTATGCGTCGAGCGAGCGAGAAATTTGTTTATACTGAGGGCGTGCATCGAAATTGTTTGATATATTATCTACAGTAACATGGACATACATGTATGAATAAAAAAGTCCGTTTTCAGATAAAAGGATTTAACAATGTGTTTATTAAACCACTCATTAGCCATTATGCGTCGAGCGAGCGAGAATTTTTTTTATACTGAGGGCGTGCAACGAAATTGTTTGATATTTTATTTACAATAACATGGACATACATGTATGAATAAAAAAAGTCCGTTTTCAAATAAACGGATTTAACAATGTGTTAATTAAACCACTCATTAGCCATTATGCGTCGAGCGAGCGAGAAATTTGTTTATACTGAGGGCGTGCATCGAAATTGTTTGATATATTATCTACAGTAACATGGACATACATGTATGAATAAAAAAAGTCCGTTTTCAAATGAAAGGATTTAACAACGTGTTAATTAAACCACTCATTAGCCATTATGCGTTGAGCGAGCGAGAATTTTTTTTATACTGAGGGCGTGCAACGAAATTGTTTGATATTTTATCTACAATAACATGGACATACATGTATGAATAAAAAAAGTCCGTTTTCAAATAAAAGGATTTAACAATGTGTTAATTAAACCACTCATTAGCCATTATGCGTCGAGCGAGCGAGAAATTTGTTTATACTGAGGGCGTGCATCGAAATTGTTTGATATATTATCTACAGTAACATGGACATACATGTATGAATAAAATGTCCGTTTTCAAATAAACGGATTTAACAATGTGTTAATTAAACCACTCATTAGCCATTATGCGTCGAGCGATCGAGAATTTTGTTTATACTGAAGGCGTGCATCGAAATTGTTTGATATATTATCTACAGTAACATGGACATACATGTATGAATAAAAAAAGTCCGTTTTCAAATAAAGGGATTTAACAATGTGTTAATTAAACCACTCATTAGCCATTATGCGTCGAGCGAGCGAGAATTTTTGTTTATACTGAGGGTGTGCATCGAAATTGTTTGATATATTATCTACAGTAACATGGACATACATGTATGAATAAAAAAGTCCGTTTTCAAATAAAAGGATTTAACAATGTGTTAATTAAACCACTCATTAGCCATGATGCGTCGAGTGAGCGAAGCGAGCGAGAATTTTTTTTATACTGAGGGCGTATTTGATATTTTATCTACAGTAAAATGGACATACATGTATGATCCGGAATTTTTAGGGGGGGCGCGCGCCGGGTGCGCCCCCCCCTGGATCCGCTAGTGAAAATAAAGTAACAGGTGGTGGAATATTCTAAACAATGTATTAATAATTGACTGAAATACAGGCCTCCTAAGCACTTATTTCACAACATTATTTGCATCATATTGACAATTTGGTTAAAAAGTATTTTATTTCCAAACTGAATATACACAAAAAATCATACAGATAAATTCAGGATACAGGAACAACTTTCTTTTAATGTTACCACATTGAAGTTAAAGTGAACAAGTCCCAGAAATACTCCAAAAGTTACCAAAAAGTCCTGGACAAAGGAAACGACCCATCTTACAAGGTCTAATCTACTAAGATATGCTAACTCATACATTTTATAGCATCTCCTAAATAAGGGATGCCAACACATAATGTTTTAAAACAGCCCAGCAGAATGCTAACCACTCTTGATGTATATAGCTAACAGATGACAGACATAGTGTCTTTGAACTCTGAGGTTCCTAGTAGAATACATGTATTTTGTATACTGAGAAAATTCCAATTCCTGATTCTTAGCTTGATATATCATTCTTCCATAAGACATAATTGCCACCTCTTAGCTTGATATATCATTCTTCCATAAGACATATTTGCCACCTCTTAGCTTGATATATCATTCTTCCATAAGACATATTTGCCACCTCTTAGCTTCATATATCATTCTTCCATAAGACATATTTGCCACCTGTTTGGCATGCTCTTTGGCATGTCCTCTTTTTTTTAAAACATTAGTTCATATATTTATACTTTACTGTTCAAAATGATAGTACTACATTTATTAAACTGAAGTTACTATGTTTTTATTATTCCATATACTAGTGTCTCTAGGTGATGTATGTATACTGAAAGGAAAAAGAAAAGCATATCAAAACATTGCCTGTACTATACACTATTATATACACCTAATTCCACGTAATATTCCAGCTATATCTCAATGCTTTTTGTACGTGTTTTGTACAAAAAGCGGCTACAACTAATTACGGAAAGGACAACTGTCATGTAGTAGACCTTTTAATCAAAGTATACTTTGTTACAAGAAAGTAATAAATGATGAAGTTTCGCTTGAAAAATTCAAGCCATTTCAGTATTGTGTTTAATGTTAAGAGATTGCAATGTTTAAAGCCAAAGTTTGCTCACTTGTTTGAGCCAAATGCGCATTCTGTCGGTAGGGTAACCACTGGTGTGTTCGGTGCTGTTTAAACCTTCTTTCCAAAAGGACAGGCCTAATGTTACCCTGTACCATTCGATTAGCAGTAGCATATTAAACATACAATATATAAAGAAAATGTTTCTTTTTCTTTTCAGTTTCTACATGCTAGTATCTAATTACTAATGTCTCTCTCTACCTTATAGCCCTTTCCCGAAACTAGGTTAGCTCCCTTTGAAAATCATCGATAGCTTCCCCTGATAAGAAATGAATCACTTCCGGGGACGCTTTGTTGGTTATAATAAAAGGGCCAATTTACACTGGTCTTACACTGGTCTTATATTCATGTGACAAACATAGTTCGTCTCAATGTCTCGCATAACTAAGCTCTAAAACTACGTTCTATCTCCACCTAAAAGTTCAATACTCCACGATGGAAATAAACTCTGTCTCTGTCGAATCTATCGTCATGTGTCTATCTTATGTATAGTTTGTCGCAGTCATACAATGGGACATTATAATACCATTTGACAAAATATGTATTGTAACTATTGTATAGTTGGATATTTTCGACATCTAAGACATGTTATGTACACATTAAATATTTTATTTACCAGGTTTATATTTTGTTTCCACATTATATGTATCATGGTTACATTAATATATACAATATCGATATAAATACATATACAAGTAAGAGCGCTCTAACTAATTATAATTGTACTACATGTGGCGGTTCAGTTTGCTAATGATTTATGTCAAAGCTGTTTTTGAAAAATTATATAGAAGAGAATGCCTCACTCCTATTGTAGAATCAAAAGGCTAACATCTATACCCTTGGAAGGTATAATTGGCAGTTTAAAGCTTATATATGATGCATAATCCTCACTGCTAATGGTAGCCAATACTTATGTAACAAAATATCAAGATTGCAAACTGAAGAGTCTTTTATCGACTGAAAAATAATAATAAGATTGATTGTGGTTTAACGGCATGTCATGTTGTGCACATAGTCATACACACATATATATATGCATACACATATACACACATACATACACATGTACATATACACATACATGCATGCACACATCCGCATGCATATACACGCAGACACACCTGCACATACATGTGCATACATGTACCTGACACCTAGATATGTTGCCACCAGAACACTGACGTTTGCTTGTCATATTATTCAACATGATTCTGTAATTTTCACTATAATGATTGTTGCGAAATAGAATAGACAGTAGTTTATCATTAGATGACATTTCTTTAATTTTACTGTTTTTTGTTGATGATATGGTGTTAATAGGTAATACTCCGCAAGATATGCAAATGCGCTTAAATACTGGAAAAACAAAGGTGATCAACAGTTTTCACATAACGGAGCATTATTAGAGGTTTCAGATGATTTTAATTATCTTGGAGTTGTATTTAACTACACTGGGTCGTATACGTTAAATCAACAGGCTATGTGCGGCAAGGCATTAAAAGCTATGAATCTTTTAACTGCAAACATAAGAAAACATAAGAAAAACTGAACTAAAACCTAAAACATCCCTTCAATTAGTTGATGCTTTCGTCTCATCAATACTCAATTACGGCTGTGAAGTCCGAGGTTTCATAAAATCGAAAGAGATAGAGAGAATTCGTCTCAAGTTTTGTAAACACATTCTAGGAGTTAAAATGCACAATAACTAAACAAACCTACCACAAGGTTTTAATCCTGCTGCTCGAGGAATTCCTTTTTACTAAAACGAAATGGTGCATTTGGGTGCACCACAAACCCACTTATTCTTGTTCGCACAAGGGTCCCAATGCCCCTGCAATAGGGGCAACATGTAACTCTGACGTAACAGTAGCTGCATAGTTCCTTTTTACACAGCGAACATCCGTTAAATATTTTACAAAAAAAACTGCATATAATGCACTCTTTAATTTTCATTGCCTTGTATAATCTTTCCTTCTCCAGAATGTCCTGGAACCACAAATTGAAACTCGCTTTGCTTGCCATTTTGAATTTGAATAACTCTGTCTTTAAAATGCACAATAACTAAACAAACCTACCACAAGGTTTTAATCCTGCTGCTCGAGGAATTCCTTTTTACTAAAACGAAATGGTGCATTTGGGTGCACCACAAACCCACTTATTCTTGTTCGCACAAGGGTCCCAATGCCCCTGCAATAGGGGCAACATGTAACTCTGACGTAACAGTAGCTGCATAGTTCCTTTTTACACAGCGAACATCCGTTAAATATTTTACAAAAAAGACTGCATATAATGCACTCTTTAATTTTCATTGCCTTGTATAATCTTTCCTTCTCCAGAATGTCCTGGAACCACAAATTGAAACTCGCTTTGCTTGCCATTTTGAATTTGAATAACTCTGTCTTTAAAATGCACAATAACTAAACAAACCTACCACAAGGTTTTAATCCTGCTGCTCGAGGAATTCCTTTTTACTAAAACGAAATGGTGCATTTGGGTGCACCACAAACCCACTTATTCTTGTTCGCACAACGGTCCCAATGCCCCTGCAATAGGGGCAACATGTAACTCTGACGTAACAGTAGCTGCATAGTTCCTTTTTACACAGCGAACATCCGTTAAATATTATACAAAAAAAACTGCATATAATGCACTCTTTAATTTTCATTGCCTTGTATAATCTTTCCTTCTCCAGAATGTCCTGGAACCACAAATTGAAACTCGCTTTGCTTGCCATTTTGAATTTGAATAACTCTGTCTTTAAAATGCACAATAACTAAACAAACCTACCACAAGGTTTTAATCCTGCTGCTCGAGGAATTCCTTTTTACTAAAACGAAATGGTGCATTTGGGTGCACCACAAACCCACTTATTCTTGTTCGCACAAGGGTCCCAATGCCCCTGCAATAGGGGCAACATGTAACTCTGACGTAACAGTAGCTGCATAGTTCCTTTTTACACAGCGAACATCCGTTAAATATTTTACAAAAAAAACTGCATATAATGCACTCTTTAATTTTCATTGCCTTGTATAATCTTTCCTTCTCCAGAATGTCCTGGAACCACAAATTGAAACTCGCTTTGCTTGCCATTTTGAATTTGAATAACTCTGTCTTTAAAATGCACAATAACTAAACAAACCTACCACAAGGTTTTAATCCTGCTGCTCGAGGAATTCCTTTTTACTAAAACGAAATGGTGCATTTGGGTGCACCACAAACCCACTTATTCTTGTTCGCACAAGGGTCCCAATGCCCCTGCAATAGGGGCAACATGTAACTCTGACGTAACAGTAGCTGCATAGTTCCTTTTTACACAGCGAACATCCGTTAAATATTTTACAAAAAAGACTGCATATAATGCACTCTTTAATTTTCATTGCCTTGTATAATCTTTCCTTCTCCAGAATGTCCTGGAACCACAAATTGAAACTCGCTTTGCTTGCCATTTTGAATTTGAATAACTCTGTCTTTAAAATGCACAATAACTAAACAAACCTACCACAAGGTTTTAATCCTGCTGCTCGAGGAATTCCTTTTTACTAAAACGAAATGGTGCATTTGGGTGCACCACAAACCCACTTATTCTTGTTCGCACAACGGTCCCAATGCCCCTGCAATAGGGGCAACATGTAACTCTGACGTAACAGTAGCTGCATAGTTCCTTTTTACACAGCGAACATCCGTTAAATATTATACAAAAAAAACTGCATATAATGCACTCTTTAATTTTCATTGCCTTGTATAATCTTTCCTTCTCCAGAATGTCCTGGAACCACAAATTGAAACTCGCTTTGCTTGCCATTTTGAATTTGAATAACTCTGTCTTTAAAATGCACAATAACTAAACAAACCTACCACAAGGTTTTAATCCTGCTGCTCGAGGAATTCCTTTTTACTAAAACGAAATGGTGCATTTGGGTGCACCACAAACCCACTTATTCTTGTTCGCACAAGGGTCCCAATGCCCCTGCAATAGGGGCAACATGTAACTCTGACGTAACAGTAGCTGCATAGTTCCTTTTTACACAGCGAACATCCGTTAAATATTTTACAAAAAAAACTGCATATAATGCACTCTTTAATTTTCATTGCCTTGTATAATCTTTCCTTCTCCAGAATGTCCTGGAACCACAAATTGAAACTCGCTTTGCTTGCCATTTTGAATTTGAATAACTCTGTCTTTCAACGAGAATAATGCAATGCGAAATTCATGGAGCCATCTTCTCAGTATAATGGTCATAAACCACTATTTTTTTTGGGCTACTGATTGGCTGAAAAAAGTATAGGGTGTATAGCCCATTTCACCCTGTCATTTGCCGAACGATCACGGATAATAACGAACTTTCTCCGAGTAGCCAAATAGGTCGACCAATCAAACGCTGGTAGGCACACTAAATATTCATTGTAACGGTGCCCAATGTGAATTAAAAACAATACAAAAATGTTATTAAATGTCAGACCATAACTTGAACGCATGACATATTTATGTTATTAATTTGTTTGGTACTGTAGAAAAACAAAAATTAAAGCGTTTTTGTTGCTACAATTCAAAAACGAGATTATCAGAAAACAATGAATATTTCTATCGTAACACCGGTTCCAACTTACGCGCACATGCTCCAATGTAAACACAATGATATCTTTTTATTTTATTTACCTTACAAGTAAGTGTACTATTTATATTACAAATTATTAGTTTAAATGACATTATAGTTGAGAAGTTGCTTTTGAGGAAACTTGTTTGGGGCGTTTTTTGGACTTTTAAGATAAAATGTATCTACTTCCTAAATAAGTTGTATATCAGTGAAACAGACATTTTTAGTGGTAAATAACAATTTCATGTGCGAAAGCTGTTTTTGATGGGTCATTTTCAATGCAAAATTCTGCTGCATGAAACATTTGAAAACACTGAGCAGTAAGCCACTCTCACTGTGCCTAATGGTTTCATTGATGTTGGTTCATTTAAACATCAGCGTAGCCAATCAAGGTGTCGTGGCTAAGTAATAGTAATCTATTATTTAGCAACGATACTATCAGTTTTATAGTAGAAAGGGTTGTTAAAAACAGGAAACGAATTGGTCATAGCCAATTCAAGTCTATTATAAATTCGAATCCAGATAGCGTATTTGAGTTCAATAGATAAAATACTAAATCTCATTGTTCAGTGTCAATCTCGAAATCCAACACGTTATACAAGATGTGGTTTACATTGAAAGTAACTCTTGTTTCCGCAATTAAAGTAATCCAGTTGTAGATTAACTTAATGCATGGTTTAACTAGGTCACATTCACAAAATAAATGTTTAACTGTCTCAACCTATGAAAATATAAAAAGATGAAAACTTGCATTGAATTATATGCCAGCAGGTTTAAAGTCAAATGATTCTGGATTAATAAATTGAATCGCCAATTTTAATGCTTGATAAAAACTCAACAAGATTGCCATGTGTCCCTTTAATATCTTATATTAAAATCAGTTATGGGTATAAATCATTTCATATTCACTTCATCAAATGGAACTCTCAAAATTGATTATTGAGAAAAACGTTTTTTAATAAGTGTTTTTGACAATTTAAAAGGTCGAGACCTTCATTTAACTGTTCCATGTAAATGATATTGAAACTATATAAGAGGTGTTTTAAGCTCATTGAATATATGTTTGTTTGCTATTGTCACATTTTACCAACTATTCTGTATTCTCATCAGCCATTAAAGATGTATCGGTAATGTCTGTCCAATTAATATTTAATTGATTTATTGTGTTGGATTTCCTGAGGATTTGGAAGAGGCTCCTAACTCCTTAAAGATTTTCTATATAGATTTTCGGTCGAATTTTCCGTCCTCTATTTTTTTTCGTATAACATTTTTTTAGATTCCTTTATTAGTTTAATCATTTTATTTCTAGATACTTTATAATTGTTCATATCATTTTGCATTTTATATTGATCTCTCTCTTTAATAGCGTCTAATATATTAGGCGTAAGCCATTCAGGTTGGTGTATATGTTTTACTCGATGGTTTTTACAGACAATATCTAGATAATGTTAAAAAATATATCTAATGATATGAATATTTATTAAGTTTATATGTGTAGGTCATTATCTTAGAATGCTATTTAAACGTGAAAACTAAAATGAAAATGATGTTTGTGTTAAGTTTGAAAAAAAAAATGAAGTTACCAGTGTGATCATTATTCAAAGATCACAATTTCTTATAGAATATTGAATAAAACATGGTAACTACATTACATGTGCTCAGCATTTGTTTGGTATTTAATTGGGTATAGTCTTGCAATGTGTTTTGAGTAAAAAAAAAAGATTAAAAATACCATGCAAGAATGAATGAATGAATGAAAGTCTTTATTTATCGAGGGTGACCCAATTAGTTTATACTAATCTTCCTTGGGGCCCTCTATAACAAATACATGATACAAAATACAAGAAAGGCAAGATACATAAGATATATGTAAACATAATAACATTGTTGGTGGTGGTAGTTTGAACGATATTTACACAATAATAAAATGAGATGATATCTATATCGAGTTTAATGTTGTTTTTCCTTTATCCATTTCATGCAATTGTTTGTTCGGAAGACTCTAGCTAGCGTTAGCTAAACTCCTTTTAATTAGCATTGATATCCTTGGTTCGACGTCAAAACCCTCACTGCTCATGCTAATTTACAATTATTAAAATGTTATCATAGTGACAAACTGAAATGTCGGTTATAGTGAGTGACATGTCATACATATTTTTACAATTTCTTCACTTCAAAAGGTAGAAAGAAATATATAGTCCAATTCTATATTCTATAACTTTATTTCTACATGCTACCAACTATAATGGTGAATTAATATTTACAACAGTTTACTAATAATGATAGTGTCTCTCTCACATAACTATTGATCTCTTGTTAGTCCAGGTAAAAGCCAGGAAAAAGCCACGAACAAAGAAAAGAAAACCCTCCCTTTTTATAAGGTCCCTTCCAAATAAGGGGTTAGCATGGTCGTAAATATTAGCATGCTAACTCATCAATCTTATAGCATCTACAAATAAGGAATGCTAACACATAAATCATGTAGCATTAGCATTAGCCTGGTTCATAGAGCATCTCCCAAATAAGGGATGCTAACCCATAAATTATGATCATTAGCATTAGCCTGAGTTAGCCCTGTAGAGAGATACACATCTAGATTTATGATGCTAACCGAAGACAGACATAATGTTCTCAGTAACCAGGCTTGAATACTGGTACCTGTACAAAATTACAACACTCCCCTCTTCCAGGCTTAATGGTCCCCATTAAAACCTTAAATCCCTCTCTTTTAACAAGAAATCAGTACCAACATTCACACGAAATGAAAGAATGTCAAATTACATGTTTAATAAGTAATAATCAAAGTTGTCTTGTGCAGAATATTCTTACAAAATAAAGCATGCAATTTTTAGAGTAAATGAGTAAACGTTTACATTTAACGAACGCAAATTCTTTGTAACATGCATTAAGCTTTACTTGAAATCAATGAACAGATTTGGTGTATGTTTAAAGATATAAAACAAGCATCTTAAGAAGAATAATAAACAAAATCCCTGGTATATGTTGCAATATTCATACAAAATCCTCAAGGCATAGTCTTGCCACACTAGTAAACTGAGTCCTAATTCTGCACATTTAGTCCTAGACTTGCACATAATTGTTCTCTGTATTTTTAACACAATCACACAAGTGTTCATTTTTGGTTCCATTCTCACTATGTCCTGGTGCCATTTAAATTGAATGAAATTTGTTTAAGTAAAATAATGTAATTAATACACAAAATGACATTAATGATCTTATAAAGATTATATAATTTGGCACAATATTTCGCGTATTAAATTATTGTTGAATGTTATAGTGATATCTGAAAAGAAATCTGAGATCATTAGAGCACTTTTTAAATCCATTTTTTGTGAATATCACATAAATTCCATACTTTGCGATCACACTATTAAATTCCCATTTAGTGAATATAACTTATAAATTCTATACTTTGAGAATACCTTAAGACACAAATTGGTATAGAAATATAAAAATATATTCTAAAACATAACTTTCAAGGAATATTGGGTGTACACAATATTCCTAATCCATTTTTTTTCCCCACAGAATTAATAGAATATTTTGGCACTACAAAAATAAAGAATATAATCCAGGCTAACTGTCCACTCTGTTCAAGACTTAATCACAAAATGACCCCGACATTTCCTTGTTCATCATGAGTTCTAATGAACTTTCTTTGTCTATAAATGCTTAATGAAAAAAGTTTAACAGTACTCCTATCTTAAGTTTGTATTGTCAACATTGAAATGGTTTATGTTGAACTCTGTCTCTGACTTCTGCGTGCCTCAAATTTATTGTAGTTTCCATCTTCAGGTGTTTGGAACTCAACGGGGCTGCTAACTGTGACTTGGCATGTTTATGCTTCATGGACCAGTCCGGCAAGCTGTTCTTATGATATGGTTTCTGTCTGTCATTGTGCACAACTTTGCTTTTAAAGTTGGTCCCTCCAAAGGTCACTTATTTTCCTGTGAACAATGTATTGTCTAAACATAGGAGCACTTATTCTGGTGACATAATCCCGTTTCTGCTGTTTTGCGTGTTGTTGTTTTTTCCCAAAGCCTGCCTTGAAATGTCATACATTTTGCATTTGTCTATGTATGCCTAAGTGTGCTCCAGTATTTTAGTCATGTGCTGAGACTAACACTTCTTTTCTCAAAACTCGAGGAAACATTAACCCTCTTAACCCTCTTTATTGATCATAATGTATCTCTGCATCTCTTAATACACCATAAATCAATTTCAACAAGTCCCAATGTAACCACATATTTCGGAAATAACCTGCAACTGTGTTCCTTGGGGGTCGTTTACTGTCCGACTTGAGCCACTTAACAACAGGAGCAATATCAGGATCTTGGTGCTGAAGTTTTGTCATTCTATCTGGTGAATAGTTAACTGTACAGAAATCTTTTAAGCTGCCTGACGCTGTGATGTTTGAGGTGCTGCATTTTCGGACAATGAGCCAACAACTTTGTCAGAATTTATGCCATTTCTATTCTGCCCATTAACGTTACTTTCACGAAAAATGAAATTGCTGTCATATAATAATCCTTTACTATCAGAACACTGTTGGATACGCAATTGGCTCACGCCACAGCGACTAAATTCCTTGATTCTGAGTAATCCATTGTACAATGACACACTGCAATCCCACGTTCTTACAACAAGAAGTTGAAAAATAAGGAGTATCCCACTCCATAATTCACCTGACCTTAACTTCACTCTAGAAATCCTTGCAGCTGACGATTTGTCCAAACTTTCAGTCCTCTGCACACTATCCTTTTCTAACAAGGGAACAACATCGTCAATTTGCGCAAAGTCTGCACCCATTACACGGTCAAATGAAACAAATCATACATGTGTAGTCCATTGTTCATTAATCGTAAAGTTCGTTTAAAAGGGAGTTGTTTTACGGGCTTGTCATACTTATTGATACACTTTACACTTTCCATTTGTGTCCCTTGTAGTCATATTGAGTGTCATATGACCAAACATAACCATCATCTAAAGTTTCAAGTTCTAAACTCTGACCTGTGTTCTGCAAAAATCCACCTTCATTACAAACAGAAGTTGCTTTTGCTCCAAATGGGGGCGTCCGTGGCCGAGTGGTTAACGTCTCTGACTTGAAATCACTTGCCCCTCACCGCTGTAGGTTCGATCCCTCAGGGGCCTAGGAATCTTTATGTGAGGAAGCTATCCAGCTGGCTTGCGGAACGTCGGTGGTTCTACCCAGGTGCCCGCCCGTGCACGAAAATTGCCAGGAGGGGCACCTGGGGTCTTCCTCCACCAATGGAAGCTGGAAAGTCGCCATATGACCTTAGCTGTTGGTGCGACTATAAAATCCAATTCAATTCAATTTGCTCCAAATGAACATTCCGAAAATATACACAAACACATCAGAAGTAACATCAGGATTTTCATGGTGATTGTTACAAGTCCGAATTTCAAATATCTATTTTAAATGTTCCAGCACAGTTTTGCTAAACTAATTTCCTCTTCAGAATTGTGTTAAAGTTCTTATCGCGACGCTGCCACCAGTTTTACAATTTCTTCACTTCAAAAGGTAGAAAGAAATATATAGTCCAATTCTATATTCTATAACTTTATTTCTACATGCTACCAACTATAATGGTGAATTAATATTTACAACAGTTTACTAATAATGATAGTGTCTCTCTCACATAACTATTGATCTCTTGTTAGTCCAGGTAAAAGCCAGGAAAAAGCCACGAACAAAGAAAAGAAAACCCTCCCTTTTTATAAGGTCCCTTCCAAATAAGGGGTTAGCATGGTCGTAAATATTAGCATGCTAACTCATCAATCTTATAGCATCTACAAATAAGGAATGCTAACAAATAAATCATGTAGCATTAGCATTAGCCTGGTTCATAGAGCATCTCCCAAATAAGGGATGCTAACCCATAAATTATGATCATTAGCATTAGCCTGAGTTAGCCCTGTAGAGAGATACACATCTAGATTTATGATGCTAACCGAAGACAGACATAATGTTCTCAGTAACCAGGCTTGAATACTGGTACCTGTACAAAATTACAACAATATATATAAATACATAAAATATACAATAATATTGTTCTAAACAAGAAAGGGTAGAGATATCCTATATAAATAAATGCAATTTAAAAACGATGATATATTCTAAATGCAAATAAAAACAATGATATATTTTCTAAATTTGCCATGTAAACAAGCTTACCGGTCACGGGAGAAAAGTACTACAACAAAGGTAAGCCATTATATGGAACAAATCGTGCGTTTTACCGACGTTCCTGGCTTATACCCGGAGCATGACATTCTCCAATTTGTCAGTTCATGTCTTAAAACAATAAAAAAATAGCTAAAACATGGGTCATACTCACATTTTGACAGCCATTTCTTGACGATGTCTCTAGCTCGGATGTTGCATTGTCTCATTTTACGATTGCTCTTTTATGAGCTGGAGACACTGATTAGTAGGCGTGAAGACCTCAGAATGAATTTGAGTAGAACCACCGTCCTTTCCGCAAGTAACTGGCAAACTTTCTCACATAAAGTTTTTGGACCGAGCGGGACTCGAACCTACGACCGTAGAGGTGAGAGGTAAGTGATCATTAAACGCAGCGTCTTAGACCACTCGGCCACGGAGGACCCGGCATAGATTTTAACATGACACATAAATCTTATAAGAAAATATCAAGTTTTACGGATGTTCACGGCTTTGGTAAAAACTTTTTTTTTTATTTAAATCATTTTCAAAAAGTTCCACAGGTTTCATTCCTTAACCTAGCCGCTTGATTTTTACACCATGCGTTAGATCTATTCAACGAGAACAATTGGTGAACCAATAATATTTTTTTTGCATATAGGCCTCGACCCGTGTAAATATACCACGGGATATTTACACGGGTCGAGGCCTATATGCAAAAAAAATAGTTTTTTTTCTCACTCATTTTTTGATAGCATAGGGGCTTTTAAAGTGCATATAGGCTTGTTTGTACTTGTTTAACTCGTATTACGGATATCTATCTTCGATTTGGTATACAGAAAATATTGTTAAAAAAAAAGATTTTCAAAAAAAATTCTATACCGCACGTGGCCGTCTTTCGGTCATTTTCATAAATTTTAACACATTCTCCTGACTTCATTCCTTGCTCTAAAATTCCGATCTTTACATAATTCAGTAGAAAAACTTATTCTCTAAAACATACTTAAAAAGATAATTTGTAAATTAGTGATTCTTCCGTACGGCATGTTAGAACAAGCTCCAGAAATATGGATTATTGCTATTTTTTCACTTATGATCACCAAAAGAGTGTTGTTCATGAATTTCAAAATATTCTCCTGACTTCATTTCTTGCTCTAAAATTCTGAGATTTACATCATAATTTAGTAGAGAAAATTATTCTCTACAACATAGCCTACTTAAAAAGATAAGTCCGAACTGCATTTCTGGGACTGTTCGACCGGTTGTGCTTAAACCTGAAACCAACTTGTATACACAGTTCTGGACTAGCCAAAGAGATTGATGTAAAATAATAACTATAAGTTATAAGCTGTGTGAAGTTAGCTCTGAGATCGAAGATCTGACATCGATATTCAATATCGAGCTAGCGAATTTCGAGCCAGGTCTGAGATCGATATTCATTTTTTTCTCCATTTCTACAGAATTGAATATCGAGCAAGATCTGACATCAATATTAAATATCAAGCTGGCGAATTTCGAGCCATGTCTGAGATCGATATTCATTTTTTACAATTTCATTACATTTGAATATCGAGCTGGCGAACTTCGAGCCAGGTTTGAGACCGATATTCAACTTTTTTTTTCGTTTGATCAGATTTGAATATCGAGCTAGCGAACTTCGAGCAAGGTCTGAGATCAATATCCTTTTTTTTTTCTTCATTTCTTCAGATTTGAATATCGAGCTGGCGAACTTCCGAGCCAGGTCTGAGATCGATATTCATTTTTTTTTCATTTCATTAGATTTGTATATCGAGCTGGCGAACTTCGAGCCAGATGTGAGATTGATATTCAAGCTTTTTTGTCCATTTCATCAGATTTGAATATCGAGCTGGCGAAATTCGACCCAGGTCTGAGATCGATATTAATTTTTTTTTCATTTCATTAATTTGGAATATCGAGCTGGCGAATTTCGAGCCAGGTCTGAGATCGATATTAATTTTTTTTCATTTCTTGATATCACAAAATGTATTTCTTGATATCAAAATATCGAATTATTGATATAAAAAAATCAGTCTAATACGATTTTCCACCACAAGCAGAAGGGAATGATAAATAGGAATCCAGCAGCAATACCCTACTATATCCCTATGGTTCTTTAGTGTGCTCGGATTATAGAATTTGATACAGGGAATCACACAGGTTACCAAATACGACCTGTACAAACAAACATTGTAAAATAAATGGGAGATGCAAAACTTGCCACAGGCCCCGTTTAACTCTATTTGATTAATTCTACAGTGGAATCATCGTCCATGTAATTCATTGCAGCAGTAAATATATAACAAAATAAACATACCTATTTTGTGGTGCTTGTCAATAATCGCTATGTCTAAACTTGTAGTTTCAATGAATTGAAGTTCTTGAATGTTAGTGACACTGTTTCCAGAACGGACATCTGAACATGAAGTTGATAATAAATACTCATCGAATTCTGGGTAACGAAAACTTCAAGATATACTTTACACACACCACACAGACACATAAACTGTATAGAACTACAGCACATATCAAAACGATTTGAAGCTTTGATGTATGTTTAAAGAATTTTAAAAGAGTTAACATCTGATTAGAAATATACTGAGCGAAAATAAAGGTACCCACTGTTTATGCTGGTATAGACCAATGTTTTCAGTGAGTATAAAGCTTAAAGGCCCAACTGCCGTATAAAAGCCACTAGATGGAGCTGGGGCAACTTTCATTTTAATTTGTACATAGTTAGATCAGGGACACCTTTTTCAAAATATTGAAAATTCCACCTCATAAAAAAATTCAATATTTGGCACAGAAGTAGTCTGATATTAAACCATGAGCTGGGGCGGGTTTTTCATTTAAATTTGTACATAGTTAGATCAGGGACACCTTTTTCAAAATATTGAAAATTCCACCTCATAAAAAAATTCAATATTTGGCACAGAAGTATTCTGATATTAAACCATTGTATTAGTAAAAAAGAAATTGTGAAAAAGTATCTCTTATTCCTAGTTTCAAATAATTTTTTAAACCCAACTGACAAATATTTAAAAATATAGGGGAGAAGCCTGTGGGGTTATGAACTGAAAAATGTACACAAATACACATGGTAGTGTTTACAGCAGATGACACACATTATGGCATGGAGATTGGCAGTAGTTTTGTGTGAAAACCTCCATAGCAATACTCGAATGAACCTATGCAATTTGAATATTGCCTACTTAGGCACAGAGATGTATATATCGTCGGTGGGCGATCAAAACCGCGTAACTCATTTTTCTTAAGTTTTCAGGAGAAAGAAAAAACTATATCAAAATTTCAATTTTTATGCTAGAAACATGTCAGTTTGAATTTATTGAACAAAAGCAAACATATAAACATTGGCTAACTCATTTTTTGTCTGCCACCTAACAAAAGCTATGTTTTCAGAGATACGACAAATTGGCATTAATTTTATGCACCTTACATACACTTCTCAAAACTGCTTACTACACCGCTCACGTTTTGGGTTATATATATCGATGGGTTGAATGTTTTTCAATAAAATAAAAAGGAAATACCAATTCAATCATTTTTTACATCATTTCATTTTATTTTTTTCATGGGCAATGCTAGAACTAAACCACAATAAGCAATTACAAACGACCCATGTAAACACTAAAGTCACACTTTTCCCATATCTACATGTAACACGAACAGTTTATTAAATGCAACTAACTAGTAATAGTGATCAGATATTCAAACTATGATGATGTTTGAAATTCGATCTCACAATCAAAAATAATCTCAGTTTAAAAGGTATTTTCAAGCAAAAAAGTACATTAAAAAGTAAACAATTTACTTAAAAACAACAGTTACTGAGTTGACTTACTCCTAGGATTTATAAAAACAAATAATACGAATGTACACGAAACAGTGAACTGAAAAACGAAATGCGCAACGTAGATCTAATGACAGTTGAATACCAAACAGTGAATACAGTCATGTAACCTAAACGATGTTCAATCACATGCCATGAATGGAGACATATTAAGCATCACTGTTAGAAACTAGAACAGTTGCAATGTTTAAGCATGGTGTAAGCTATCATAGAATGGATGGTAGTCAGATGGCAGTACAGCTTTGAGTGCTTGTAAGTGATCGTATTTTGACTGTTTGATCTTCAATGGCTCATCGTGCAGCTGTCCGGGCTTGTCTGTGTTAGGTTCAGTGTTTTGCGCTCGCCTGGGTAGATCCATCAACTCATCCGAGTAGTTCAGACGGTACTGCACTCGTCCATCAGGGGTGTAATTGATAACTCGTAAGTCTGCAACAACCGGATCCCCAGTCTTGGTTCCTGGCCTTATAGAGTTGAAGTGGTTCAGATCAGAGTACTTGTTAAAGAACGTATGATCGACGTAATGTATCTCATACGGATGGTCTGGGCGGCATTGACCCATCGCCTCTACGTAGTTTTGTGGGACGTAGATGTTCCTTTTCTTAATCTTTCGCTCAATGCTACTGTGCACAGCATCTACCTCCATTTGCGTGTGACCTTTTTCAAGGTACTTTTGTGTGATTGTGATGTTAAGTCGCGATGACAAATGACACAATGCGTTTGCGAGTATAGAATTCCGGTTTTGATAACCGCAGCCATCGCTATACAGTATAATGTGCTCAATACCATTGTTATTCGCCACAACTGTTTCAATGTAGTGAACAATGCATGTTGAAAATGAATTTGCTCTCAGATCTCCCTCCCCCTCATGCCAGAAATAGCAAGATACATCTTTGCTGCCTAAATCAAAAACAGTAAAGTTGTGGCAAGCAAGCTTTGTTTTATAATAAAGAGCACTCGCCTGCAATTTAGGGGAGAGCAGTACGGCCTGTACATCCATTGTTACTACTTTAATCGTGTTCGTTTCCATGGCAGCTGCTTTATCATGATCTTTTTCCGCTCTTGCTGCTATCTTTCTTTCTTGATGTTGGTTATACTTTTCTGGTGAAACATTACCTACTTCATATCCACAACAAAGATCACACTGATCTTTTTTTGGTGCAAACAAACTTAAATTCAAAAGAGAAAACTCTTCAGTGAAAACTTTCCTGCTGGCAATCTTATTTGAGCCGCATGCAGTTTTGTACTCATTGTATAAAGATGTCATGGATTCAAACACTGGCTCAAGGTAAAGCTTTGAGCTAGACGAACGGCAGTAGTGGGATTCCAGCTTTGGCAGGGACTCCAAAAACGTTTTGACACCTTGTCTTAGCTCTCCGTGTCGTTCTTGTAAAGCTCGCCTGCGGTTACGTCCTGCTTCTGAAATTCAAATGACTTATGCGTACAATACAATTACAGTGCAGTATATTGTATAATAATACTCAGATTAATCATTATAATTATCTTATTCGATTTAATGAAAAACAATGTTTTTGCTTAGATATAGATAATTTTATATAATAAATAAATGTTATTTAGCAAGTTATTTTTATCATACTCAACTCCTTTAAACAAGATTTGTCATTTTAAGCGAACTGTGATTTATTTGGATAATTGAAAATTCATTTACACATAATAAACTTGTCATCTTAAAACGTGTAATACAATTTTAGCAAGCAAAATACTGATAATGTGTACATAAATGTGTCTCTATACAAACACTTAAACAAAATTAAATCGCTTTAAACAGTTAATAAATAATTAATAGCAATCTGTGATATTTACATTTAGTATTTATACTTATTTATTTACTTATTTACTTATTTATTTATTTCAATCTGTGATATTATACACGACGCTTATATTCCAATTATTTATTCTTAGACATGTTTTTTTTACATTAACGAAAAAAAAATCAACTGCAAACAAATATTAAGTTTAATGTGATATAATCATCGTAATAAAATTTCATTTACCTTTCTCATTCTGTTTGACAGGAATGCCATGATTTGCAGCTTCAACCCAACCATAAACAGTCTTTTCTCCTATTCCAAGGGTAGAGAGAAAGAGGCTTTTGCACACGCAAACACGTTCATTGTCTTTTCTTAGATAATACGTAAAACTTTTATTTCTCCTGCTTATATCGCCTACCGTTTTTTCCGTCTTTTCATTGGTTGCAACATGTGCATTTACATACACCTTTCGCTCTTCCCATGTCATATTGTCCCAAAACGATGCAAATATCGACTTTCTATCGTCTTCAGTTATTGTGGAGCATTGCTTAACTTTGTATTGCGCACAACGTTTGGAACATTTTCTTTCAGAAAGAATACGTTCGCCCCTTTCCACAGTAAAGCCCCATTTTCCATTGTCTTTGGCCATCCCCTTATACGATTTTCCTCCCATTCGAAGCCGCTTGTTTTTATTTCTGGCCCAGCATTTATCGCCAGCTCCATTTGCACCGTCTTCATGACCTGTCTGGTCTAGATCTTGCACAATCACTTCATTATCAACTATCAATTTTTCTGTATCTCTTTCTTCGTTATCACTTTCAGATGTTTCACATTCTCCGTCTGCAACATAGTCTGGATCGCCCATACTATCATCCAGGTCATAAAATTTCTCCATCTCTTTTTCGATCAGTTCCTCTGCCTCTAGGGTTTTATCACACTCTTCGTATGTGTCGAATCATTATTATTCTTATCGAGCGTCGTCTTTCTTTTTTCAAGAGCAAGAGAAACTAATAATTGACCTCGCGACATTGCCATTTTCAATAGTTGTTTGACTCCCGACCAGGTTCACACAAAGGACAATGAATTCCGTGATCACGTAGATCAGAAAAATGAGCCTGATTCAAACCCTCGTCTGGAAAAGTAGGATGAATACATGCGAGGTGAAAATAGCGCGCACAATTTTCAAACTGACAGCGTACAAAATAGTGTCCGTTAGGCAACAACACAAGAAATTCACCATTTAAAACAATTTGCTGGAGGATGCTAATAAGTGTGTCAAAGTCTGGCTTGTAGTTACAAATATGACACTTATAGGTTATTATCTCTGTTTCTGACGTGGATTCAGTGTCAGAATCACCCGTATATGACATGCCTGAAAATAAAATAAAATTGGTGTACTGTAAACATGTTGTTATTATTATAATTATTATTATTATTATTTATAATTATTATTATAATTATCATTCTTATTCAGATTATTATTATCATTTAGAGTATACCTCTATTTAGAAAATAATATTTACTGTATACATGTTATAAATTGATAAACTAACCATTAAATACGTTAATTCAAAATGTCGTATCTCAAGATTATTACGAAGTTATGATCTATATTTTTTATATTAACAGTTAGTGTTAAATTATCGTAACTCGATTTTGATCAAAAGAATAGTTTTGATTCGACGTTAAACATGGCTGCCAGCGGCCATCTTTGTTTACATAGAGTTATATAATGATAACTTGTAGCGACTACGGATTTTCATGAAACTTCACAGGTATGTTGCTCTTGATGTCTAATTAATCCTAGTAAAATTTCAGGTCAGCCGGAAATTCAAGATGGCCTCCACGGCTAAAAATAGATTTTTAAAAAATAAGTTTGTAGCGACTACTTCTTGAAAACTATAAGAGATATTGATATGGGACTTTTTCTAAAATGATCAGCATGACATGATGTTGGTCCTTGTCGATTCGACGTTAAACATGGCTGCCAGTGGCCATCTTTGTTTACATAGAGTTATATAATGATAACTTGTAGCGACTACTCCTCTGAAACTACTTGGCGGATTTTCATGAAACTTCACAGGAATGTTGCTCTTGATGTCTAATTGATCCTAGCAAAATTTCAGGTCGGCCGGAAATTCAAGGTGGCCGCCACGGCTAAAAATAATTTTTCAAAAAAACAAGTCTGTAGCGACTACTTCCTGAAATCTAAATCAATCAGTAGAGCTTCAAGGTCATTGACCTCTTGTTGAAAATGCATTCCTACACCATAAATGTTCAAATTATACCATAGAAAGTGAAACACAGTTATTAATTTTTAGCTCTACTGATCAGAGATCAGCAGAGCTTATGCCGTGGTGCGGCGTCCGTCGTCCGTCTGTCTGTCCGTCCGTCTCTCTGTAAACTTTTTTTTGTAGCGACTTCTCCTCTGAAACTACTGAATGGATTTTCATGAAACTTTACAGAAATGTTGCCCATGAAGTCTAGTTGATCCTAGCAAAAAATCATGTTGATGTGAAATCCAAGATGGCCGCCAGATCTAAAAATAGGTTTTTAAAAAACAAGTTTGTAGCGACTTCTTCATGAAAACTATAAGTGATATTGATATGGGACTTTTTCTAAAATGATCAGCATGACATGATGTTGGTCCTTGTCGAAAATCGTTTTGATTCGACGTTAAACATGGCTGCCAGCGGCCATCTTTGTTTACATAGAGTTATTTAATGAAAAATTGTAGCAACTACTCCTCTGAAACTACTTGACGGATTTTCATGAAACTTCACAGGAATGTTGCTCTTGATGTCTAATTGATCCTAGCAAAATGTCAGGTCAGCCGGAAATTCAAGATGGCCGCCACGGCTAAAAATAAATTTTCAAAATACAAGTTTGTAGCGACTACTTCTTGAAAACTATAAGTGATATTGATATGGGACTTTTTCTAAAATGATCAGCATAACATGATGTTGGTCCTTGTCAAAAATCGTTTTGATTCAACGTTAAATATGGCTGCCAGCAGCCATCTTTGTTTACATAGAGTTATATAGTAAAAACTTGTAGCGACTACTCCTTTGAAACTACTTGACAGATTTTCATGAAACTTTACAGGAATATTGCTCTTAATGTCTAATTGATCCTAGCAAAATTTCAGATCGGCCAGAAATTCAAGATGGCCGCCACAGCTAAAAATAGCTTTTTAAAAAAGAAGTTTGTAGCGACTACGTCTTGAAAACTATAAGTGATATTGATATGGGACTTTTTGTAAAATGATCAGCATGACATGATGGTTATAAGAGTCAAACATTATTTTGATTGGACGTTAAACATGGCTGCCAGTGGCCATCTTTGTTTACATATAGTTATATGATGAAAACTTGTAGCGACTACTCCTCTGAAACTACTTGACGGATTTTCATGAAACTTCACAGGAATGTTGCTCTTGATGTCTAATTGATCCTAGCAAAATTTCTGGTCGGCCGGAAATTCAAGATGGCCGCCACGGCTAAAAATAATTTTTCAAAAAACAAGTCTGTAGCGACTACTTCCTGAAATCAAAATCAATCAGTAGAGCTTCAAGGTCATTGACCTCTTGTTTGATTCCATTTTCAATGTTAGTATCCATCACAAAAATGTCCTTCAAGTGATTACCAATACAACATCCGGAAAATTGTAATGGGAGTCCTCTGAACCAATGTTGGATCTCTGAAGTAAATAAATTATTACAAGCAACAACATTTTAATACTAAATCGTTTTAAAAGTGTGTGTATGCATGTTTATATTAGGCCTACCATAAAAAAATGTTGGTTTGCTGTTTCCCTACCTACCCACAAAAAAGGGCCCTATCCCAAACTTTTTATAGCAATTCTTTAATGTTTTTTTTTATGCTATCTTCAGTTTTTATGCCATGGTGCCTAGTCCATTTGTCTGTAAACAATTGTTGTAGTGACTACTCCTCTGAAACTACTGGATTGAATTCAACATGGCCACCATGGCTAAAAATAGATTTTTAAAAAACACGGATTTGTAGCGACTACTTCTTGAAAACTGTAAGTGATATTGATATGGGACTTTTCTAAAATTATGTGTCTCCAATGTAGATAAAATGTGACACTCGGAAACTGAGTGTCTCCAACGTAGATAGGATCCGACACTGGGAAACTCAGTGTCTCCAATGTAGATATAAGGTAAAATCCGCCATGAAGGGTTAGGTTAATCTGTTAGATGCAGTAATACTGATAAATGCACAAGTGCATAGCATTTATTAACACTCAACACTTAGTAAATCCAAGAGAATGGGAAAAATAAACTTGTTAATCCTTTATTAGTTACTGAACTGCATTCCCGGTACCATGAGTAGGACTCACCAGTTTAAGGTAGGAGATGGCCTCCTCAGCCAGGTGAACAATTCCTGCCAACATCGCTGGGTCCGAGTGATCTCCCTGACTAACTTGCACCAATTGTGTGGAGATTTCTTGAAGAGCACCGAGAACATTCCCAATCAACTCTCTTTCATAGGTCATGCAGTCCCTAAATCTTCGGGCCATCTGACCCCGGATCAAACTGGCATGGGTGCCAAAGAAGGCGATGAATCTCTTCTCCATCTCAGCCAGTTTGGTGTCCGGTACTGCCCCAATTGGTTCCCCGGTGGTGGTCGCATCGTCAATTATGTCGCCTGAGGTGGTGGAGACAAATGCACAAATGCAAAGTATCCCATATTGTTACTGTCGTTTGCAGCCATAGTAAAATTAGGATGAAACTAGCGGCTTGGCTAGCAGTCGCCACGTGGCCATGCCTGCTTTGACCTGGCTGAAACTCGCTAATATAATCACGTTAATATGATCACTCCATTAATATAATCACGTTAATATGATCACTCCATTAATATAATCACGTTAATATGATTATTAGTTATTATTAGTTAAGTCCTTCAGCTTTGAAGTGTTAAGAGCGAATCACTGTTTTGTCCCAGGTTTTCAGTGTTTGAGGGGTCACTAGATTTAATGGAGGGTTCATAATCTGGAAGATTTTCACACCAAAAATTGCATAAAAAGCATATTTATATAATACATCTATAAAATGTAATATTAAGCAAAAAAAACAACACGAAGCAACCAATAATAGAAGTGAATCTTTCTTAACCATTCTTTCATTGTCTGGTATAAGCTTTGTGTGCATGTCTAACTCCTTTCATACTCCACACAAATCGTATTGTAGGTATACATCCTATTTGACAAAATTGCAAACCTTAGAACACCTAGTAATGTAAGATATTTGATGAACACAATGTGGAGAACGTGTGTTTGTTTTAACTGTTTTGGATGGAGAAACCATCCTAAAATATGGTTTTGTAATCGGAAGGTACATATCCATTCAAAATTAAATGTTTCATTTGGAAGGGAAAAACAACGATTGTTATAAGATGAAATAGGACGGCAAACATTTCCAAAAGTGAAAATTCGGAGTTCGATACGTTTTCCATCCAGTGCCCGACTGTTTAATATAGAATGTCTTAAAAATTTGTATAGGGTGGGTACGAGTGTCTGACCAAAGAAGAGATTCCAGATTTCCTCGTGGTAGCGGCCTGCCCAGTTAGCACACTACGCACGGGGGATTTTCTCACCCCCAGGGTTTTGCGTTTGTTGTTGTTCTATCACCAGCAACAGTTGATTAAGGTTACTTACTACCCTGTATAATCAGGGACGTTCCTGGGGCTAATTTAGGTATACGCACCATCAAGTTTTGGATTCACAAATGTGCCTAACCCCCCTATACCTTCAGTTTTTATTGCATTTTTCGCATTTTTAGCGGTTTTTATTTGTTTGCTTCTTTAATAGCCTGTACGCACGTGTGTATGCCCAGGTACGACCTGATAATTATGGACAGTATAGTATCGTTATTATATAACCATGTATGATTGCTTTTGTGTTAAGTAACCCGTCAATTAGTTTAACAGTTCTTAATGTTTGTATGTGTATAAATTATTATGTATACACACTTTTTCTATGTAACACGTATGTTATAGACACACTATATTTGTGTCACGTGTGTTAATAGCCCAAGCACAGAAATCGTCTCTGATTCCACTCGGATAGACAATAATCCGAACTGCAAGAGCGCTTTCGGTCTTGAAACCTTCTTCAGTTGCAACATGAAATCCTAAACGATTTCTATCTCTCATTTACTGATGTAATGAGGTTTATAATGGTACACTATGATTAACCAATTAGATATAATTTTATATAGTGTATTCAGTCTGTCTGAATTAGTTTGTAACCCAGATTCAATACTTTATATATGTGTGGTTCTTATTGAGAACTGATATTTTAAAGTACAATAGTACTGTAAGACATGTCGGGTTGGTACCGAATGTATTGTCTTTCAATGAACATGCAACAAGATGTTCAGACACGACTGGGTTGGTACCGTCTTAAATGTGTCTTATAGGTAGCATGTATTCCAAAGAAAACACTATTTATTATTTACTCATACTTTATGTTTGACAATTTGTAAGTTCTCCTTCGAGAGTTGTGTGTGGCCCTGAAAAGGGCCTGGTATTCAGCATACCGAGAGTGAGTTATGGTTTGTTAATCATGGCGCCCATGGTTTCTCGCATGTTTTTTGCCAAGATTAGCACCATAGCCTCCATGCTATCATGCTGCTGCGACTGTTGCGATTGTAGCAACCGTGCCACCCCCTCCATCAGGTTTTGATTTGCATCTGGAGGGTTCTCTATCCGCGCCGCCGCCTCCGTTTGGAATGTCTGACAGTGCGTTGTCAATATCTCCCCTATCTTGTCGACGCTAGTTGTGAGGATGTTGTTGATCTCAACAATGGCAGCCTCCGTCCCTGGAATCATTTGGCAGTGACTAGGCCTAGGTAACGTGTATCGCTTGGTAGTGAAAACCCGGTCATAGAAGGCTGCCCAGTCTTTAGCTAACTTCAAGTCGTCCTGGGCTCTGGCGACGGCACGACCCCTGGTACTTCCGTCAGACTGAAGCCTTTCTGATGATGATGATCTGGCGTAGCCCTCGGTAGTGTGTTATCTACCGATTCCGGGCGGTGGTCCCTGTGATACGGGACATGTCTTCTCATAGCCCGACCTCACCCACAGCCTCGGCCTCAGGTGGATTGTTGACTGTACATGGTTTTAGCTGCAGGTTTTCAGTGGTGAATGATCAATCAGTATTTGTGAAAGGTATATATGTGTTCCGTTTTCTTACTATTCTCTGTGATACAAGATCATCTTACTTTTCATTGGTAAGCTCGACATGTCATTTTTTTTTATTATTAATTTCAGGGGACACTCCGCCTCGAATAATGGGCAGAGACGACCACCTGTCCAGACATCACTTTGTTTGAATTTGATTGGACGATGTATGTGATAGGTTCCACCTCCTGTCTGTGCCGGTGGCATTTGTCACATGTGTCATTTCTTTTATAATTATTTTACGTAGGTCATATTTAAGTTTAAAATTGGAGTTATCAAACTGTTTTTTATTTTTTATGTATATAATTATAGTTTCTATATATATTTATGAACACTCTCATATTTCAAAATGTTTATTATATAACCGATATAATCATGGTTAAATGATGTGTCCCTGTTTTCTTTTTAGTCATTTATATGGTGTATTATGTTTCGTTCATAATTTATAATTTGTACCCTTGCGTGTATCTTAAGTAACCGTCATTTGACCATTATGTTGGTCGTTGTAATAGGATTGTTATGTGGTTGTTAGCCCGGAGTCATTATCCTTTTTTATTAGGGAGATTAGTATTTCTAAATCCGTATCCATGTCTTGTTGTACCTGTGTTCCTGGATACAATTTTGCCCGGACCAAGGTATCACTTAGATTTTTCCCTCGTCTATAAGCTATCATAGGTTTTTCAGGAAAGATACCTCGAAGTGTTTCGTTTTTATCTATTATGTGCCAGTTATTTGTAATTGCTCGACCTAATCCGTATAGGTGTGGTTTGAAAGGCGTAATGAATACCAAAGGTGCGCATTTGTTTGTGTTTTCATTGTTTTCCTGTAAGTATGTATTACGTTTTCCGTGGTCTACCTGTGTAAATGCAGTCTCGAATTCCTCATTGCTATATCCACGTAGTGCGAGTTTATTCTTAAATAGGAGTGCCGTTGCTAAAAAGTCCTCCGGGTTTGTAGATGTGCGTATGAATCTAATGAGTTCACCCTTTATTAGACCCAAAAATACTGTTTTTGGATGTGATGATTGCCTGTGAATATATTGAAATTGTTCACTGGGTTTTACGTATGGTTTGAAGTCTAGTATAATATTTTCTTTTTCAAATCGCCGACCTTTAACGGGTTGGTCATTAGATATTTATTATCTATTTCAATTCAGGTTTTTATTCTGATTTTAGCTATGGCATGATGTATAAAACCATTGTTTTGACACATTACTTATATGAATTTTGATAATTTTTCATGTAAATTTTTTTTTGGTTAGTAAGATGTTTTTTATCTTTTTATTAACTTTGTAGCATGGTCTATTATAAAGCAGTTTTCTGTTGTTCTTGGTGGTTGTCATCTTATTAGCAATTTCATGTCTTTTGTTATATTTGTTGAATTTCAGAGGGCAGGTATTCCGTTTTAATGGTTTGTTGGTTGTGTCATTTGGGTTGTAATCTAAAATATGTTTGTTAATGAGACGTTATGAGTAGCCACACTTACGTAATCTAATTTTGAATAAATTGATAAAATGTTGATATTCCATTTCATTAATAGACCTTGATCTATATCTGTGACACTCAGTCGTAATTATGCCTTTGAAAATTAGGGTGGTTTGATGAATAGTGTGTGTAGGAATATGTGTTAAAGGGTTTCTGGTATATCCTATAATATAGTTTACCATCATATACCGTGCTGTTGCCTAACCTGAAAGTGAGATCTAAAAAGACAGTATTGACTTTGTTTACTTTAAATTCTATTTCTAATTCTTTGGGATAGAACGATGCTATCGTCTTAATGGTATCTATGACATGCTCGTAGGTTCCCTGTAATACTATACTGCCATCATCTACAAATCGAAAGAATGCTAATAGTCCATTCGTTATTCCTGCCTTCATCATCTCAATTTTCACACATAAGCAATTACTAATTGGCCCCATCGCATGAATCGTGCCCATTGTTAAACCGTTACTTTGTAGATAACTTTTTTGTCCTCCTACCGTGAAGTATGCATAACTTTTTAATAAAGTTAAATAATTCATACATGATATATTTACAACTGTCATCTAAATTAAGAAAAAATGCTATCATGTCTATCGTTCTTATCATTGTTATTGATGTATATAATGATGAAAAATCAAAAGCTACGGAATAGGTGTAATCTATGTTGTTTGGGTTGATCCTTAGCCGTTTTAATATGTCGACCACTTCCATTGAGCTAGTTACAATCGGGGACCCTAAGCCTGCTTTAATTAATTTATTTGTTATTTCTTTGAGATACGTCCATGTTACACACTTGCGTGAACAGATTTGTCTGGAAGTATACTTACCGCGCGGTCAAAAGGTCAGACTGCTATTATTATTAGAGTTCGTGGAAATAAACGGCTTCTGATTCAATGATTATGTAAAAATACACTGACATTTTAAAAGGTATATACTCTTACAACACTTTTTTTTGTCAGGCCACATGATGGCTAACAATGTTCATAGCGTCTGTCATATTTTTCTTAACATGCGGCAGCTTATGACACTGTGCGTCTTTATCAAACATCGGCATACATTTATCACAATGCCACAATTGCTTACACCTCACAAAGTTGCATTATTTGTCTGATAGTAGTTCTACCATGTGTTTCGCCAGCGTCACAATAGTTTCTTTTTTTGGAGGTACAGATTGTTTATGTCCCACACATCTCTGACATAGCTTCCTTTGATAAGTAAGAGCGTGTGACATGGCATTCAAAAGTTCTGCATTTTTTACTTGTAGAAGAATTTGGTGGTGTTCATGTTGCTGTCTGATTACAGTGTCAATCCTGTTGACAGATCCTTCAAGTTGTGAAACTTTTGCTGCACATGATTTTGAACACTTGCAGCCCTCATGCTGATCAGTTTGGACTTTCTGTAAATTTCCTTTTTAGAGTCTCTCTGTTAATTTGATAATAAAATCTAGAGGAGAGGGAACTGAAAAGTTGTTAACTCTATCTTGATTTAGTGCAGTATTGCAGCTTCTTCTACATGTATCATGGCATTCAAAGGGTTAAGTTTCTCTACTGTATAAATAGACAGTCTTACATAGAATAAATACTGAAAAGCTGATCCCTTGGAAGCAACAAACACAAACAAGAGAGAAAAGTAGCAGACTTGGTTTTATTGAGTCTGTTCGTGAGAGGTAATTATAAGATGCAACACCTCACGCCTCCTATAACCAACTTAGGCGATATTCTACTTTAAAGCAACAGAATTCTGGATCGCTTGTATATGGCATTGATGAAAGTGGAACCAGTTATTAATAATTTTTTATTCCATTTACAATGTTAGTTTCCATCACAAAAATGTCCTTCAAGTGAATGCCAATACAATATCCGGAAAATTGTAATGGAGTCCTCTGAACCAATGTTGGATCTCTGAAGTAAATAAATTATTACAAGCAACAACATTTTAATATTAAATTATTTTAAAAGTGTGTGTATGCATGTTTATATTAGGCCGACCATAATTTTTTTTTGGTTTGCTGTTTCCCTACCTACCCACAAAATAAGGCCCTACCCCAAACTTTTTATAGCAATTCTTTAATGTTTTTTATGCTATAATCTTCAGTTTTTATGCCATGGTGCCTAGTCCATTTGTCTGTAAACAATGTTTGTAGTGACTACTCCTCTGAAACTACTGGATTGAATTCAACATGGCCACCATGGCTAAAAATAGATTTAAAAAAACACAGATTTGTAGCGACTACTTCTTGAAAACTGTAAGTGATATTGATATGGGACTTTTCTAAAATTAAGTGTCTCCAACGTAGATAGAACGTGACACTTGGAAACTGAGTGTCTCCAACGTAGATAGGATCCGACACTGGGAAACTCAGTGTCTCCAATGTAGATATAAAGTAAAATCCGCCATGAAGGGTTAGGTTAATCTGTTAGATGCAGTATTACTGATAAATGCACAAGACTTAGTGCGTAGCATTTATTACACTCAACACTTAGTAAATCAAAGAGAATGGAAAAAATAAACTTGTCAATCCTTTATTAGTTACTGAACTGCATTCCCGGTACCATGAGCAGGAATCGCCAGTTTAAGGTAGGAGATGGCCTCCTCAGCCAGGCAAACAATTCCTGCCAACATCGCTGGGTCCGATTGATGTCCCTGACTAACTTGCACCAATTGTGTGGAGATTTCTTGAAGAGCACCGAGAACATTCCCAATCAACTCTCTTTCATAGGTCATGCAGTCCCTAAATCTTCGGGCCATCTGACCCCGGATCAAACTGGCACGGGTGCCAATGAAGGCGAATATCCTCTTCTCCATCTCAGCCAGTTTGGTGTCCGGTACTGCCCCAATTGGTTCCCCGGTGGTGGTCGCATTGTCAATTATGTCGCCCTGACGTGGTGGAGACAAATGCACAAATGCAAAGTATCCCATATTGTTACTGTCGTTTGCAGCCATAGTAAAATTAGGATGAAACTAGCGGCTCGGCTAGCAGTCGCCGCGTGGCCATGCTTGCTTCGACCTGGCTGAAACTCGCAGGGCACCGGCGCCTTAATATGATCACTCCATTAATATAATCACGTTAATATGATCACTCCGTTAATATAATCACGTTAATATGATTATTAGTTATTATTAGTTAAGTCCTTCAGCTTTGAAGAGTTAAGAGCGAATCACTGTTTTGTCCCAGGTTTTCAATGTTTAAGGGGTCACTAGATTTAATGGAGGGTCCATAATCTGGAAGATTTTCACACCAAAAATTGCATAAAAAGCATATTTATATAATACATCTATGAAATGTAATATTAAGCAAAAAAAACAACACGGAGCAACCAATAATAGAAGTGAATCTGCTCTTGTAACCATTCTTTCATTGTCTGGTATAAGCTTTGTGTGCATGTCTAACTCCTTTCATACTCCACACAAATCGTATTGTACGTATACGTCCTATTTGACAAAATTGCACACCTTAGAATACCTAGAAATGTAAGATATTTGATGAACTTAATGTGGAGAACATGTGTCTTTTTGTTTTAACTGTTTTGGATGGAGAAACCATCCTAAAATATGGTTTTGTAATTGGAAGGTACATATCCATGCAAAATTAAATGTTTCATTTGGAAGGGAAAAACAACGATTCTTATAAGATGAAATAGGACAGAAAACACTTCCAAAAGTGAGAATTCGGAGTTCAGAACGTTTTCCATCCAGTGCCTGACTGTTTAATATAGAAATAGAAAAATGTCTTAAAAAACCTGCTGTGCCTCTTCGATCGACTGCGGGTCCTTCGTACCAAAAGCCAGTGCCATTTGTTCATATCCAAGATCTGATCAGCTGTAGGAGAAACCCTCTCTTTATGTCGTTTAATATCCGACACTTATTCCACCAGTTTTTCTCTTGAGTTAAGTTTCAAAGTTTCCAACTCCGCAAAGTTCCTAACGTTAGCAACATGACAAAGCATTAGTTCTAAATCTAAGAATTAATATATATTAATAATAGAAGACTGGAAGACGCCCTGAAACAGAACTGATTTTATTGGTAAAATGTGTTCATAACTTTATACCATATACCACTGACAAATGTAAATGTTTTTTTCTTGTAAGTTTTTGTGGCTTGTCCTACTTCGTGTGTTCTTCACATCTTCCCACAGAACAACTGAAGAGCAATCTCTGTCAACATTTTCATTCCAGTAAAAAGTTGACATTTGGGTCCATCCTATATATTCTTTTTGACCAAAAGTTTATTCGTTTATCATATATTTACATGGCATTGTTGTATCATTCAACATAGTGTGTGTCTATACCCATTATGTAGTCTTCTGGTGTTGTGTAAATGTTTAACTTTTGTATTGCCTTGGAGAGTAAAAAAGGATAAAAATATCGGACAGGGAAAGCAGCATTCAAGGACGACAGTCAACCACAAAACACAAAAACAAACACGCAAACAGACAAACGAAAAGACAAAAGTAATAAAAAATGCAAACGACATCACAAACACAAAAGGGTTGACAATAGGGCTACCGCCTTGGAACGGTCAGTGGCAAAGTAGGCCACTGGGGGTTTAAACCGGTTCTAGGGTGCACCAAACCTCACACTTACCCTACTGTCATCCCATTAAAACAGGACAGTGTAAATAAAGAAATCCCCGCCATGATCTAATCTCTAACCAACAAGGCAGCATCAGTAGGCAATATAAGTAAAACACAAATATGCTCGTGTAAATATAATACAAAAAAACAATAGCCTAGAAAGCCACAATGAAGGTACTCAATGACTTTGCAGAAGCCAGAGCAGTAAGAGAAGCCAATTTCATATGTTATTAATTAAGAAATGTGACTTACCTTACACAGGCAGCTTTTTGACCTTTGCAAATATCTTGTTCTCCCAGCACCATTTGACAAGTTCAACGTGGTGTTCTAAGTGCCAGTCTTGTACAACGGTTCCCCTGTTGGGACATTTACCTCCATGTAATTCCAATTCTCCTTATTAGCCAAATATCTTGTTCTCCCAGCACCATTTGACCAGTTCAACGTGGTGTTCTAAGTTATGGCATGCCATGCAGGTCTTGTACAACGGTTCCCCTGTTGGGACATTTACCTCCATGTTATTCCAATTCTCTTTATTAGCCTGCAAACAGATCGAATGTTAAGAAATAGTGGCAAGCATAATTTGCTTCTCATGGATATGAGCGATTGTGCAATGGTTATAATTTTTACGGAAAGACATGGAATGGTAAATGTTATGTTACCGTTCAACAGGAAAGCCGTATTTAGGGGAACGAACAAGCAGTTAAAGTCACAGTAACATTTATTGGAATATAGTTTCGCAGAAAAGCTGTTTTATCCGATATAATATAATCAAAGTACTTAAAAAGTACTGAAACCTGGGCAAACAATGGTTATATAGAAATGAAACAATAAAATGTGTGTCAGATGTAGCTCGGAACGTTATACACTTCTATATGCATACTGATGGAAACTGATCTCGTAGAGGTTACTAATTACAAACCGTTGTTTGTTGTATACAACAACATACATACTGTATTATATTGACTAACTTTTATTTAGAATTTTTAACTTTAAAATAATATTTCACAGTTCAGTTTCCAAGGTGATAGATATTTGTATATATTTCGAGGAAAGTTCAATCTGCAAGTTAAATGTTATATTTCAAAGATGATCTACATAGGTTTACATAAAAAATAAATCGCCAAGTTTACATTACTGTATATATTTAAAAAAATCCAAGATGATCTAAATATGTATATTTAAAAAGAAAAAGTTCGGTCTTTAGATTGAATTATTTATTTTTTTAAAAAATAAATATCAATATTCAAGTTCAATTATCTATTTTAATCGGCGATTAAAAAACTCAGCTGTTGAACAGAACTATTTCTTACGCCACCTTCGGTTTTTGAAAGTTGTTGCTATTTATAGTAACGTCAGTCCTCAGTCGATTTGAAACACCACTACTAAACCTAGGCAAATTTGCCCAGGTAAAAATGAAAAGTTACATAAATGTGGTCCACTAAGGGCTATTTGCTCAATAGAACTTATTTATGTTTATTTCGATTTGCAACTAATTAGGTGACCTTGGGTCAACACATGTCGCCTAAATGTTGTGCCCGTTTCGCCCAAAATGCAACAATTATTCTTACTCAAGAATATTGCATCCTTAACCATGTCTGCTTTACATGCAAATTTGTAGGATATATTCTGAAAAAAAAGTTTTCTATACCTATACATTTAATCTATATTTATGACATCAGTTGAAATGGGCCGTACCACTGCGTGTTGAGAGACTTTGTTTTTTGGGATGGGAGTGTGGAAGTAGTCAATGCTGGCAGTGGTCATCGAAGAATCAGTAAATAAATTAAGGCGAGGATTAGGTCCGATGGGGTTGAGCAAAGGTCAAAGTAGTAAAAGTGTCTGTGCTAAAGAATGAGATACGGTATGGGTAACTGGTATACCCCCGGGGGTAATGGGAGCTGATATATGGAGGCAAGGGGTGAAAAACCTACAAAAATAGCTTATTTTAGACCAATTTTGACAGATTTTGTATCTTTATCGGGCCCCTATGACCCGGGTATATACCTATAACCTACATGGACCTCTAGGGGGATGTCCTAGCTAAAGAATGAGACCAGGTATGGGGTACCCCCAGGACACAGGGGAGCTGATATATGGAGGCAAGGGGTGAAAAATAGCTTATTTTAGACCAATTTTGATAGATTTTGTATCTTTATTGGGCTCCTATGACCCGGGTATATACCTGTAACCTGCATGGACCTCTAGGGGGATGTCCTAGCTAAAGAATGAGACCAGGTAGGAGTACCTGGGGTACCCCCGGGGTCCGGGGAGCTGATATATGGAACCAAGTAGGGGTTAACTTTGAAAAATAGCAAAATCTCAGAATTTAAGCCCCTACCAGGCTCCGTATATCAGCTGTCCTGACCCCCGGGGGTACCCCAGGTACCCCTACCTGGTCTCATTCTTAAGCTTTAGTCGTCAAACCCGTCTATCCAGTTGGACTTCTTACATCATCTTACACCAGACCACTTACTCTCCCATAGACATCACACATAGAGTACTGGTCCTCTAATCTGGAGGAAATATTATCAGCATGTGACCTTTGATATTAATGCACCCATATTATTAATTATTACCTTAATACATACTTTCTCAGCTGGTAACAATACCTTACAATGAATAACATTATGTGAAATAAAATAAATGTCAAATCACCTGGATTTATTTTGCAGTCAGCTTATAGAATGATAGACATTTTATTTCCTCTTTCGTGATTTCCATACATATACACGTATACAATGGTAAGCGTTAACAAATTAATTAACTTTCAAATGTAGAGAGAAAAGAATAATGACATCAAGTTCAACTTATAAAGTAACTATAGTACTATAATTATATGTTTGATTGGTATACACAAATACGCACAAACACATGAACGCACATACGTACGCACGCAGGTACACACTCGCATACGCACGCACATACATATGCACATACAATACATACTTATGCACATACATACATACCTGCACACACGCGCGTACACATATACACAAGCATGTGAGTCTTAATATTAACAAACACGTACATATACAGACACAAATATAAACTGTATATATATTACTATTTCTTGCCGAAATGAAATACAAGGAACTAGTTACATATATACAAGCAGAAAACGTAAATTGACATTTATAATATGTTGTTGTCTGACATAAGTCATACAGCGTCATGTTATATTCACGTAATTACTATTCTTGTTACGCTTAATAAGTAATAGAACATGAATTAGCTAATGTATATTATAACACATATTCGAATTATGCACTTATTATATATGAACAGACGATAACGAAAAAAGAAAATGTTTTAACAAATGTATGTTAGCAATCAATAATAAGTCGATGTTATTACATGTACTTGTATATCATTGAAATGCTTTTTACTAAATTAAATTTAGTAGGCAGAAGACTCTTTTTGTATTCTTAAATACGGAATCTAGTCTAGATATATCTGGCGTGAATACTGGATATATATATACGTGTCTTGCCATGTTAATGTTAATGTAATCATATACAATGTTTATAATTAAATTTCTTCATCATAGTGATCAATGTCATCAACATTTCAGTCTTCTATATTCACACCAAGAATTTCTGGTCCACCTTAATACCTTCACACTAATTAGGAGTGTCCATATATCAGTCACAAATTGTATGTTTTTTTCTTGTAAGCCTTCTTACCAAGAGTACATCTGTTGTGCTCTATTTGCTGTCGGTTATATCTGGATGTAAAAGGTCTGTCTACATGCTCATTCCAGCTAAATGTTGCAAGATCGATTCTAGTTTTATAACTAGTGGTTTTGTAATGAATTCTTTTATCCAAGTACACTAAACAACTATTGTTAAAACCTTCAACATAATAAGTATCCATTGAAAGCACATTATCTGCAGCATTCTTATATAATGTGAGGGAGCGTAGAAATTGATGAAGAAGTCTTACAGCAACTGGCTCACGTAAAGTTGTGAAGTCAGGAATATACCCAGCAGTTTTACACTGTGAATTTAGTGGACAGTTCTGGTGATTGTTTTGAAAACGAGGGATGCAGTTATCTATAAGTTCTCAAAAACTGCTGGATTTTTTCTGCAATTGTCTATTGAATAGTATAAATGGATTTTTACACAAGCTGTTTGTCTGATAATTTTGGGTGCCAAGTTACACCAATATTTTTCCCATGATGAAATCTTTTTGCCTTTTGACATGGCATGCCACTTTTCATTACAATTTTTCACGTCGTTCTTAGTAGGGATTGCTTTATTTACTGAAAGGTTCCAGTGTCATGAGCATGAACACTTACTTTGATATTTTGTCTTTCAAATTCTGTATACATTTGTTCACACCCAATGCATGGTTTCATGTTTTTGTGTGCATCTTTCTTCATGTTTTTTTATGTGTTGAATATTTATCACTTTATGAGAGTGAATTCCCAGTTCAACATGATCCCTATGGAAACTATTTTTACAACAGTGATGTCATGCATCTGTCATTACCGAAATCCTGTCCTCTTTTTTGTCTTTTGACATCTAGAAGTGCAAATTTGCTCAGATTCTTTGACTAAAACACTGATGATAGCAGAAAAGGTAAGGGCTGATTAAAATCTGAAGTGATCTGTCAGGAATTTATACCGTAGTAGCAGACACATGGTGATAATAGGCCCTTCTTAATATTATCTCATGAATATGTAATTAGATAGCCAGAACGAGGCTGAGATGGTACAAAAAGTACATGATGACTATTATGAACATTGTTGATGGAGTAGGATTTCCCGACCTGCCAGTGCAATGTTACATGCAACATAATTACAATGCAACATTATCATTGCAACAACAGATGAAGAGAGAGGGTCTTACTCTGAGTCTGTCTGATATTAACAAATTTGAGAGGACAGTTACACTGTGTCGTCTG